>JAWZYU010000006.1:109374749-109924199 GCA_038380435.1 Ryuthela nishihirai | reverse complement strand
CTGACTTCAACATTAAATATTTCTATGAAATTTGTGCCCACTACCAAAATAGTGTTAAAAATGTTTAATAAATTATTCTGTGTTGTGCCAGGCCTAGGAACTTGCTTAATTGTTTTGCATTCTTCACTAGAAAATAACAAATTTGACCATAATAAATATTCAGGAATATCAGTAAAAAAAATTTGATTTGGGTTGTTTTACCTCTGAGCGGCACTTTTTTGCACACCATGGGCTAAATGGCCAGGTCACATGGACCCCGAAGGCTCAGAGAAGGTTGGGGGAGGGGACCCACTGGAACAGCTGTTGGGAGACAGATGGTAGCCTCCCGTCAAGGCCATCCAGCGTGTTCTTTAACGTGCACAGGGTATGGATCTCCCGCACACGGGGCCATGGCTTAACATCCCATCTGACGGATGGCGGCCTTTCCAAGCCCATTGGTGTCCCCTACTGACCGTGGGCAGGTCGGGGAATTTTGAGGAGATAATCTCAACGCTGACCCAGCTGGGACTCGAACCTGGGAACTACAGATTACGAGCCTGCACGCTACCGACTGAGCCATCCCCCCCCCAAAAAAAAATTTTTTTTGAAGCTACTAAAAATTATCATTGCAAAGTTG
The DNA here is from genome assembly GCA_038380435.1 of Ryuthela nishihirai. Classification (NCBI taxonomy): domain Eukaryota; kingdom Metazoa; phylum Arthropoda; class Arachnida; order Araneae; family Heptathelidae; genus Ryuthela; species Ryuthela nishihirai. Next base: position 109,923,583 of record JAWZYU010000006.1, on the reverse strand, counting down.
GTAAATTTAGTTTATTGATTTTTGAAAAGGGTAAAATTTAATGTTGGTGGTATTTATTTTATTTTTACTTACATTATAACACTGCTTATTGATATACCCCCTCAAGCAGCTGCTTGCCACAGAGGTCTGACAGGAGCCTGTCAGTTTATATGCCACAGTAAAAGATCTGAGAGGATGGCAGGATCTCAGCAGAAAAACGATACGAACATCCGTGCCTTGCACGCGACTCAGCTCTGCTATACACAAGCTTACTGCAGTTCGACCTCGTAGCTTTTGCTGGCACGATCCCTTTTTAATAAATGAATCCATAATCAAATTGACTTCGCCTCACCCTTATTTCTTACATCTATTTTTATTAAAAGTAAGAACGGTTTGCTCTGATATTACATTTTTAAATCCCACACCTAACTTTACTTGAATCACGTGGCATTTATAGAATCCAGTCTTTGGAATCTTTTTCTCAGAGCCATTCCGTTCGAAACCATTGTTCACATTAGGGTTTTTGCTTTTTCCGTATTTGAAAGCGTTTTACAAATGCAAAGTGTTTAACAAAGAATTCTTAAAAAGTTACCTAAACAGGAACTATAGGTGGTGTTAAATTAACATAAATGCCTGATGGGATTCGAGGTAATACTGCTAGCAGAATTTCACAGGGTATCAAATGATACACGTATAAGCGATAGGAGTTATTAAAATGTACTTTAGAAATGAATTTCAGTAAAAATTTCATCTTTTAAAGTGGCTTCAAACTGAAAAATGAAACGGAAAAAAAATGTTGAATTAATGAAAACGATCGATTTTGAGCAATAAAATGTTTCAAGGTAGATAGGGTTTTAAAATATCTACATCTATCTTGAAAAACCACTAAGTTGACCACGATGATTACATCTGTTAGCTAGAGAGAAGATGACCGGATTTGGGCTAAAGCAGTGCTACGAATTTATGAACAACTCCTTGGAGATCTTGGAGATTAACGTATATGGAGATTGAGGTGTTTAATTACGAACAACTCTTTGGAGAATAACGTTCAGAAAGAGAGCATTCCAATTATTAAATCTTTCAAAAAACATTTCATTCCGTCAGGACCGGCGTTATCTATTTTGCAGCCCTGAGCGAGCAGGGACTCTGCGGCCCCTTTATCGAAGTCAAAATTTACATAATAGTGATTAATTTGACTAAATATAATGTGATTTTAAAGAGCAATTCAACTGTCAAACTTACTCGAGTCAACTTTACTGCAGGTATGATCATTAATTGTAATTGTAATTTGTAAATTTGCCACCCTTAAAATAAAAATGCCGTTTTAATAATTACGTAGCTCAGGTTGCACGTGCTGTAACGCCGCCAAAGCATTTTGGATCTAAGAAACTATCAGCCAATGTCAATGTGTATGCCAAAGGTAGCCAACATTTGCAGCTCAGAAACTTTAAAAAGAAATCTTCCCTGAAATAGTAGGGAAAATAAGCTCTGAATCTAAATCAAGTTTAACTAAATTTTGAATTTGAGCAGAATTATTTAAGTAAGTAAAGAATAATGGAAATAGGATTGCTGAAGAACAAAATTTGTCAGTTGAGCACAAAAGTAAGTTAAAACATAAATGATATTTTTATATAAATCCCTTATGAATGAAGCGTACTTTTACAAGTTAGTCTATTAATTTTTCTTATTTTCTTCAGTTTCCAAGAAACGCTTAAATGGGAACGATTAATAACCCATAAGGTTAGAAGTTACTAAGTTTTGAATATGAAATTGTACTTAGCCGTCCCATGGCCTAGTGGTTTATCGCGCTTGGCTACTGATTTAAGGAATCTGGGTTCGAGCCCCTGGTAAGGCATGACTGTTTGTGATGTTTTTCTGCTGAAGGCCTGCCATTCTCTCAGACCTTCTTCCATGGCTTATAAACTGAGAGGCTGCTGTCAGACCTCTGTGGCAAGCAGCTGCTTGAGGGTGTATTTATTTTATTTATTGTACTGATAAAAAAACTAGGTTGTTTAAAACCTGAAGGCAATATTTTGGAAACAATGGTGGTCGAGGATGGCTCAGTCGGTAGCGTGCCAGGCTCTTAATCTGTAGTTCCCAGGTTCGACTCCCAGCAGGGTCAGCGTTGAGATTTATCTCCGCAAAATTTCCCCGTCCTGCCCACGGTCAGTAGGGGACACCGATGGGCTTGGAAAGGCCGTCGTCCGTCGGATGGGATGTTAAGCCGTGGCCCCGTGTGTGGGAGAGCCATACCCTGTGCACGTTAAAGAACACGCTGGATTGCCTTGACGGGAGGCTACTATCTGTCTCCCAACAGCTGTTCCAGTGGGTCCCCTCCCCCAACCTTCTCTGAGCCTTCGGGGTCCATGTGACCTGGCCATTTAGCCCATGGTGTGCAAAAAAGTGCCGCTCAGAGGTAAAACAACCCAACGTTAAAGAACACGCTGGATGGCCTTGACGGGAGACTACCATCTGTCTCCCAACAGCTGTTCCAGTGGGTTCCCTCCCCCAATCCTTATCTGAGCCTTCGGGGTCCTTGTGGCCTGGCCATTTACCTCATGGTGTGCAAAAAAGTGCTGCTCAGAGGTAAAACAATCCAATCCAACCCACGGTCAGTAGGGGACACCGATGGGCTTGGAAAGGCCGCCGTCCGTCGGATGAGACGTTAAGCCGTGGCCCCGTGTGCGGGAGAGCCATACTCTGTGCACGTTAAAGAACACGCTGGATGGCCTTGACGGGGGGCTACCATCTGTCTCCCAACAGCTGTTCCAGTGGGTCCCCTCCCCGAACTTTCTCTGAGCCTTCGGGGTCCATGTGACCTGGCCATTTAGCCCATGGTGTGCAAAAAAAGTGTCGCTCAGAGGTAAAACAACCCAACATAAAAAGTACTTGTGGGAATAATGCTCAATTTCGCAGATGATTCAACTTAGGGATTTGAGTTTCAAAATGGCGAAGTGTATTTTTAATGACTGCTGCCGAGCCACCTCCTATATTATGCAGATAAGACGATCTGTTTGGAAGCAATGATTATTAGAGATTTTTATTTTATCGCAGAGTTTGAAATGGGTCTCACAGATTGAAGTTTCACTTTGGTGTTCAAAAAGAAATGTTTTAAATTCTTAAACCTTGTTTCAGTTCATTGGCATTTCAATATGCCAGGGGCGGGTGTGGCTCAGTCGGTAGCGCGCCACGCTCGTAATCTCTAGTTCCCAGGTTCGAGTCCCAGCTGGGTCAGCGTTGAGATTTATGTCCGCAAAATTCCCCGTCCTGCCCACGGTCAGTAGGGGACACCGATGGGCTTGGAAAGGCTGCCGTCCGTCGGATGGGACGCTAAGCCGTGGCCACGTGTGCGGGAGAGCCATACCCTGTGCACGTTAAAGAACACGCTGGACGGCCTAGACGGGAGGCTACCATCTGTCTCCCAACAGCTGTTCCAGTGGGTCCCCTCCCCCAACCTTCTCTGAGCCTTCGGGGTCCATGTGACCTGGCCATTTAGCCCATTGTGTGCAAAAAAGTGCCGCTCAGAGGTGAAACAACCCAACCTTACCAAGATGTGGGATAATTCAACTATACAAAAGCAGAAAAGGAAAGTTATCTCTTTGGATACTAAGATCAAAATTTTAGATCGCCTTGCAACTGGAGAAGGTTCAACATCCACAGGCAAATATTTTGGTTTGAACGAAGCTACCGTAAGAACCATCAAGAAAAATGAAGATGCTATTAGCAAATTTGTGCTTTCTGAAATAAAACTGAGCGCTAACTCGTCATCGTACACGAGGGATATTGTAAAAGTGAAGATGGAAAAGGCTCTAGTAATGTGGATAGAAGATACCTCGCAAAAAAAAGGATACCTCTAGACAGAAATACCATCAAACAGATGGCATTGCGAATACATTAACAGATACAAGAAATGGAACCAACCACATCAGCTCGGTTAAACAAAAATTATGAATTTTCTGCATAAGAAGCACAGGTTGGCTTCCAGAATTTCTTCAAAGACACGCGTTTCATAATGTAAAGATAAAAGGTGAAGTTGCATCTGCAGATGAGCCGGTTGCTAAAGATTTTTGTACAAAATTAGCCCAAATCATTCAAGATGATGGATACACTCCTGATCAAGTTTGGAATGCAGATGAAACTGGTCTTTTTTGGAAAAAAATGTCGAGTAGGACCTACATAACAAAATCGGGAAAAAATGTTGGTGCCTTCAAAGCAGCTAAGGATCGTGTGATCTTTCTATTTTGTAATAACGCTTCAGGTTGGGTTGTTTTACCTCTGAGCGGCACTTTTTTGCACACCATGGGCTAAATGGCCAGGTCACAAGGACCCCGAAGGCTCAGAGAAGGTTGGGGGAGGGGACCCACTGGAACAGCTGTTGGGAGACAGATGGTAGCCTCCCGTCAAGGCCATCCAGCGTGTTCTTTAACGTGCACAGGGTATGGCTCTCCCGCACACGGGGCCACGGCTTAACGTCCTATCCGACGGACGGCGGCCTTTCCAAGCCCATCGGTGTCCCCTACTGATCGTGGGCAGGGCGTGGAATTTTTGCGGAGATAAATCTCAACGCTGACCCAGCTGGGACTCGAACCTGGGAACTACAGATTACGCGCCTGGCGCGCTACCGACTGAGCCACCCCCGCCCCCAACAAAATTTGGAAAAAGCTTGATAAATACTTATAAGATCCCAGTTGATAAAATCTGAAAGATTTTTATTAAAGCGCGTCGATAACACAAGTCAAGTCAAAATGAAATCTTTGGAATATCTAGTGTAAATTTGAAAATCTCTCGCGGCACACAGTTTGCGGGACACTGATCTAGTCAAAGCAGAATCTCAACGATTGATTACAGAGTTCGTTGTCAAAACTAATCAACCTTCAGAATCACTGGAAATAAGTGATAATTTGGTTCCCCATGCCACAGAGAGCATTTCACCATTGGAGTATGAACACGACGGCCAAAATGTTTCAAGCGATGAAAGTAAGGGAATGGTGAAAATAGGATGGATCCGCGCAGCGTGAAGTTTCGACGTGTCACGTGATAACGGGTCGACCTTTCTGCCTGCTTCGACTATCCACACAGCGAAGGTAGTTAATTGTTATTACTGTTGGGGAGAACCAGGAAGGCGGAGACCGGTTGTGGAGCCATTTCTTCTCGTGTGTTCGAGAGTGTGGCAGATGCCGTATCAGCCGTTAATTTTTTCTTTCCACTAGTTTCAAGATTTGACGTCATCTCAACAAAGAGTAGCTCTTCAGTTTTCGAGTTCAAGCCACCGAACGAGCACAAATTAAAAGAAATTTAAATCTAGGGCTAGAGAGTAAATCCTGTCTCACGTTAGGTGGCGCGCAGTGCTACAACTTGATCTGCTATCTGCTGCTCGTTCATCTCCCGCCAAAAATCAGCTGAGAGCAGACGAACATTATTACAGTTCCTCGCGATGCTCTGATTCACGTTGAAACGTTGTAACCTGCATTTTTACGGATAGTATGTGTTAGCAAGAGTCATAGTTTGATGTATTTTTATCTTAACATTTATAAACATCTTTTACGATATGTGCTGAATTTTCTGGACTTCCATTTCTGTTGAAAATTGTGGTCGTCTTTAGTAATGTTTTTTTCCACCTAGGAACTTTGTGTGATCATTGGACAATAACTGAACATTTTTTTTTAAATTTGGCTCTGGATTTTGAATTGGCAAACTGCATTTATGACCTCTGCAAAGCTAAATCAGGTGAGTAATTTTAATCTTGCTAAAATGGATAAGAGATATGATTTCATTTGTAATACGAATTTTTTAAATTATGGTTAATATTTCCATACGGTTTAATTATGGATGCCGTCCCGTGGCCGAGTTGTTAGCGCGTTTGGCTACTGATCTAAGGGACCTGGGTTCGAGCCCCGGATTAGGCATGGATGTGTGTGTCGTTTTTCTCCTGAGGTCCTGCCATCCTCAGATCTCTTACTGTGACGTATTAAACTGACAGGCTCCTGTCAGACCTCTGTGGCAAGCAGCTGCTTGAGGGGGTATTTATTTTTAATTATGGAATCTGTAAGTGTTATGAGTTTACGTGGTTGACAAAAACTAGAGTTTCAGCATAAGGCATAGATATTTGTGTTGTTTTTCTGCTGAGGTTTCACCATTCTCATACAACACCTGTTGTGACTTATAAACTGACCTGCTCCTCTCAGATCTCTGTGGCCAGCTGCTGCTTGAAGTAATATATTTATTTTTTTAATTAAAAATATTTCTGCGAACTTTGAATGAAAGAAACTGGGTATTTAAGTCATTTTACTCATTAGAAAGTGTTTTATATAGGATTAAAGTACATACCTTTTGCATTTCTTTATTTCAAATTTCTTATACCTTCGATTGTGAAATAATTTACTGTAAATGTAAAGCCTGATCTAGGGAGATGAATGGTAAAGGGGGTAAAATTATTAAACTTATTTATATTTCAGGCATTTTGATAAATATTTAAAAGATCTGTAAAAGGGAGGGGAAATGAGTGCCAGAGACCTTACGAGGCCCTTAGATATGGGAGATTTAAGAGGCCCTAAACTACTGCAAATTTACAAGACCTTAAGCTCTTTACAAATTTAAGAGGCCGTAAAATTTTAAGAGTTCCCAAACATTGGATTTGGGTTGTTTTACCTCTGAGCGGCACTTTTTTGCACACCATGGGCTAAATGGCCAGGTCACATGGACCCCGAAGGCTCAGAGAAGGTTGGGGGAGGGGACCCACTGGAACAGCTGTTGGGAGACAGATGGTAGCCTCTCGTCAAGGCCATCCAGCGTGTTCTTTAACGTGCACAGGGTATGGCTCTCCCGCACGCGGGGCCACGGCTTAATGTCCCATCCGACGGACGGCGGCCTTTCCAAGCCCATCGGTGTCCCCTACTGACCGTGGACAGGGCGGGGAGTTTTACGGAGATAACTCTCAACGCTGACCCAGCTGGGACTCGAACCTGGAAACTACGGATTACGAGCCTGGCGCGCTACCGACTGAGCCACCCCCGCTACCCCAAAAATTGGAATTTATTTATATATTTTATTGTTATTGAAGTGAATATAAAAAATTACAAAGGCAACTACATTGAATTGGATTTCACAGCATGGAAACAAATTGCGTATTAAGTATAAGACGAAGGGATTTTCTTGGGGGGGGGGGGAGACCTACACCTGGGTACGTCCCTGTCCCCACCCTAGGGGATGTGCAAAAAAAGTTTAATCATATTACCTTTTTTTTTTAGAAAGATTTTAAATTTTGAGAAGGGGCGGGGGTGGCTCAGTCGGTAGCGCGCCAGGCTCGTAATCTCTAGTTCCCAGGTTCGAGTCCCAGCTGGGTCAGCGCTGAGATTTCTCTCCGCAAAATTCCCCGCCCTGCCCACGGTCAGTAGAGGACACCGATGGGCTTGGAAAGGCCGCCGTCCGTCGGATGGGACGTTAAGCCGTGGACCTGTGTGCGGGAGAGAGCCATACCCTCTGCACGTTAAAGAACACGCTAGATGGCCTTGACGGGAGGCTACCATCTGTCTCCCAACAGCTGTTCCAGTGGGTCCCCTCCCCCAACCTTCTCTGAGCCTTCGGGGTCCATGTGACCTGGCCATTTAGCCCATGGTGTGCAAAAAAGTGCCGCTCAGAGGTAAAACAACCCAACCCAAATTTTGAGAAAAAAAAGTATGAAGATAAACAATTTTTTTTTGCTAACTGATTTAATTTCCTGGTAATTTTACATAACGAGACTGTTTAGTTTCGTAAATAGGTCTGTCATAAAATATATCGTAACAATTTAAAATCAGTGAGCACTGAGCGTGAGTTCAAGTAAAAATTGATCAATGAAAATTACAATACAATGCAATTTATTTTAAAAGCATGGATGGAATTATGTCTTAACAAAGTAAGTCAACCGGCACCAAATTCTATAATAATACAAAGATCAACATTCAGAAAAATCCATTATCTCAATTCTATTCATACCCAATTCACGAAACAAGACTAAAATTATTCAATGAACAATAAAATCATGATCAATAAATATTCAATCTAACTAGAATCATATATGTGAATATTTGCAATATCTCCAGATTAACCTTACTACACCTATCCCTCGATTTACACGGTACTCAGTTCACACAATTTTGGCTTTGCACGGTCAAAAAATGCAGCCAGTTTCGATTTACACGGTACTGACTGAGATTTCCTTTCAATGTACGTCTCAGTCAGTACCGTGTAAATCGAAACTGGTTGCATTTTTTGACCGTGCAAAGTCAAAATTGTGTGAACTGAGTACCGTGTAAATCGAGGGAGAGGTGTAATTCCTAATTAACTATGCACAAAATGATTTCCTTCTTAGGATTTAGTCCTCAGGTACTCCAAAACTGTGGCTAAGTATGCTGGTTTCTCAGAAACAATTCTTTTCAGGCGTTGATCACCACACACAACAAGACAAATTCTTTATCTTTAACCAGCTTAACTACACGATCCACACCAATAAACTAATCGACCTCCCGGGCACACACCACATAAATACGTTTATTCTCTGGAATATTGTGCACAGACTAAGACTATTTATGCCTGCTTTCAGATCTCCACAATTCCAACAACATCTCTATCTCTTCTATTTTTTTACATCGGTTCTGTATTCCAATTCGTTGGTTAAAACAAATCTCTCTCAGAAGCATACACGAGCGTTCTTGTCATGTTTATCATTAACTCACTGCAGCACCAGGGCGGGGGTGGCTCAGTCGGTAGCGCGCCAGGCTCGTAATCTGCAGTTCCCAGCTGGGTCAGCGTTGATATTTATCTCCGCAAAATTCCCTGCCCACGGTCAGTAGGGGACACCGATGGGCTTGGAAAGGCCGCCGTCCGTCGGATGGGACGTTAAGCCGTGGCTCCGTGTGCGGGAGAGCCATACCCTGTGCACCTTAAAGAACACGCTGGATGGCCTTGACGGGAGGCTACCATCTGTCTCCCAACAGCAGTTCCAATGGGTCCCCTCCACCAACCTTCTCTGAGCCTTCGGGGTCCATGTGACATGGCTATCTAGCCCATGGTGTGCAAAAAAGTGCCGCTCAGAGGTAAAACAATCCAATCCACTGCAGCACGCTCATCTGTAGTAACAATATCTTCGAATCGCTCTATCATACGGTATCAAAAAAACGTTTTTTGTGATGTTATGAAACATATTCAATGATACTATTCTCATTAAACTATGTTTTGATGTCTTTTTTCATCTTATTTTAATTATATACTTATAAATAAATTCAGAAGCGGACTGGTAAGGGGGGCTGTAGAGTCACGGCGCTTAATGTCGCAGTCCCCTGACACCTCATAGAAGTAAGATTTTCAAATAATAATTGCTGTTTTGCAGAAATTCTCCAGAATGTGGAAAAATCTACTTTAAGCTTCACGTACGAACACTAAAAAAGTATGTATTGAAATACTGGAAAAGAAATCGAATTTTTAATCACAATAAGGAATCTCTGCTACATTTGCATCCCTGCAGAAAGATGGCAGTCTGCCCTTGAAAAAAGGTGACTGTCACGTTCCCCCTCCGTTCCCCTCCCAACCCAACTTAACTTTAGATTTCTATTTTTCTTCCATGACGATCAAAATGATTTTCACCATATTTTCTGAACGTTTCAAACACTAGCTGACATAAATTCTATCGTATATAAAATATAACTGAATATAATAAAATATAACTATATAAACTGAAAATTGGTATAAAATAAGAGCATTTTTCTAGTTTCTTGATTTTAAATTGCTACTACTATAGGGGAAACTGGGGCGGGGGTGGCTCAGTCGGTAGCGCGCCAGGCTCGTAATCTGTAGTTCCCAGGTTCGAGTCCCAGCTGGGTCAACGTTGAGATTTATCTCCGCAAAAATTCCCCGCCCTGCCCACGGTCAGTAGGGGACACCGATGGGCTTGGAAAGGCCACCGTCCGTCGGATGGGACGTTACGCCGTGGCCCCGTGTGCGGGAGAGCCATACCCTGTGCACGTTAAAGAACACGCTGGATGGCCTTGACGGGAGGCTACCATCTGTCTCATTTCCATCTGTCTTGTTTTACCTCTTAGCGGCACTTTTTTGCACACCATGGGCTAAATGGCCAGGTCACATGGACCCTGAAGGCTCAGAGAAGATTGGGGCTCCCCCGATGGCTCTCCCGCACACGGGGCCACGGCTTAACGTCCCATCCGACGGACGGCGGCCTTTTCAAGCCCATCGGTGTCCCCTACTGACCGTGGGCAGGGCAGGGAATTTTGCGGAGATAAATCTCAAAGCTTACCCAGCTGGGACTCGAACCTGGGAACTACAAATTACGAGCCTGACGCGCTACCCATTGAGCCGTCCCCGCTCTATATATGGCTTGAATTATGTGTTTGTATGAATTAATCAATCAATGAAGACTTAGTATACGGCAGGGGAAGATTGTTGACTTTTGTCCCAAAAACTTTTCTCTTGGTCGCCATAGTATAGACATGGGTAAACTTTTCATTGACCGTGATTTGCTTGCGTAGGGAGGGACTTAATATTTTATGATTTTTCCTGTTTTACTCCTTCCGCTACGGTGTGACTGTTATCGATCACTCCTTAGATGGCACTTGTTAACAGTCGTTTTTTCTATCTTACAGTATTTGCGCTGTAATCTGTTGTTTTTAGAGACATCCCACTGCATTTTTATACTTTCTCTCTCGTCACAGTTATTCTGCCTTCAAAAGAATTGTGAAAATATTCACCTATCCAGTGAAATGTTCGCGAATTTACAGGTATCCCTTTACATTTTCGTTTATGCACGTAATTTAGTTAAACGACCTAGTCACATACTGTAGCGTGGGTAAAGTATTGGATAGGCTATTGTGAGATTTTCGTCGTAAGCAGATATACGGAATCAGATCCGATGATGCTTGCAATTTATCTACTTTGATGATATGGTTTATTAGAAAGGGAAGATGTATTAGTGTTTGAACTTTATGTATGCTTTCTCTCACAAAATAATTAATGAGCGTTTTACGAATCTGTGTAGTGAAGCAAACTCAATTTTTCATTCTAAACGCTTACTCAGCCTATGGGTAGGTAGTTTGTCGATGTAATGACAAGTCTGATGTGTAGATAGACACTTTGATTAACGAATGTCAGAAAAAAGTCGTTGAATGTGTAAGACATCCCTTGTGATCCTGACAGCATCGACAGCAGCATTAACTCGGAAGACTGTGTGGTCGGAACTTTACAGCGGTCTATTCATATTTGATAATTTCTCGAGGGTTATGATAGTATAGTGAGCGAGGATCCCTGTCTATATTACTGTTGTCAAGCTCTGTACATTACATTTCACATAAATCCATTCACGGTTTTCTAGTGCACGGTCGTATCGTTAGTGTGGATCGTCCTTTGCGTCGAAGTCGCTCGCGTTCCACAGAAACTGTGCATTATTGCGGTTGGAAAAAATAAAAGTTGAAACTTATCCGCAGAATGTCATATGAAAATTTGAAGTGAGCTTGTATAAGGATACTAATACTACCACCTAACAAAGGACACCGGGGATGGATTTGTTCCCTTTTCTAATGTACGAGGTCAAATCCTGTTCTTCCTGAGTCAAACCATACTCCTTTAAGTTGAAACTAAAGTTTTTTACGGAAACGTATGAATTCTACTTTTAACATTCTGCCGCACCGTCTTTACCCTGTAAAAGCATTTAACTGGGGCTGCATCGAGTAGCGTTACTTCCTAGGAAAGAGTGCGTCATGTACTGGATGATACAGCCGTAATAAGTATTTTTAAACAACGTCGCGTAACGGGATAGTTTTTAATATCGTAGGACTTTTGTTAAAAACCATCCGGGGCGAGGATCCGAACACGGATCTTTTAGGTCGACCCTATTACCTTCAATATTTTTCATCACGAGGAATAAAATCAGATTTTTCCTTTTTTTATTATTTTTTTTTATTTTCGGCGGGACTGCCACTGTGAGGCTGTCCTTCTTCTAGTAAAAATGTGACAACCAATAATCACCGAGTTAGAAGAAATAAGTGTTGATTAAAACGGGCTTGGAGAAACGCGATAGCCACATGGAGTTCTGATAGTGTAGCATTCAACGGGAGTGACTGGTCATGCATTCCACCGCTGCCCCCGCGACCTTGGTACGTCACCAACTGGTTGTGTCCGTCGTTCAGATCACATGGGAGTGAGTGTCGAAACGAGGGTTGAAGCACTAGGCGATGGCCAGAGCATATAGCGGATTCGAAGAAGTATTCTGCTAAATTTTGACAATCAGTCCCGTTGCAAATAAAATTTAAGCGGATTAGCGTAGACAAGTTGAGAGGGGTGCGTGCGCTCGCGTGAGACATTGTATTATTTTTTATAGCTGAAGTATTAAACTAATGCCTCCCTACTCCATTAACGTGCATTCGTGATGGAACTAGTTTTTTACGCAGTGTACTTTTAACATTCTTACTTTCTATATCATTCTACCTCGTACAAAAAAAAATATTTTTTCACCCGATTTTACCAGCGTGATGAGACATATGTTCACCGGTAAACGACGGAGGAGACGATTTTTTAAAAACTGTTTTACCTAATTTTTCTTCGAACAGTGTTACTCTCCCGTACCGAAGATACAACAGTAATAAATATTTTTAAAACATGGTGTAATAAAACAGTTAGTTTTATTAGTCATACTTTTGCAATCACGATGTTTTTGAAGTGACTTAGTAAAGGAAATTGGGAATACGGAGAACCCCCTCTGGACTTGTAAAAATTTCGAGTGCTTAAACACTGATCAAGGGTGTGAGTGGGTTTTCACGATGTAAGGCAGCGCTCCTGATACGAAAGCAGCAGTGATACAAGATTCATTCGTCAATAAAAACCTTGTGATTCCCCGTTTGGAATAATTTCACAGGACTTAACCACCCGTCAGTGTAACGTTGTCCGGGGTGAGGATCCGAACACGGAGTCTTTTAGGTCGGCCCTATTACCCCTCAATATTTTTCATCATGACGAGTATAATCCGATTTTATCAATTTTTTACCCAATAGCATTTTTTATTTTCTGCGGGGATGTTACTGTGGGGTAGGTCTTCTTCTAGTAAAAATGCGACAACCAGTAGTCGTTAGGGCTAAAAGAAATAAGTGTTGGTTTAAAATGGTTATAAAAAATACGTATATGAAAAGACTGTCGGGTTTTGGTGTAAGAGCTAAATTTTAAAAGTGGAGAGGGGTCCTACCACCAATAACTACGCTGTAAGAGTTGTTAATCCTAACACACTGTGTAAAATTATACTGAAGGTTAAACATCCCTATAAAATTTACTCTGTTAACGGGGTGATAGAGAAGAAAAATGTATAGATAGAGAAGAGTTCTGAACGGAAATTGTACGATCGATAATCCTTTCTACACAAATGAAGTGGTTCTGCATTAGACATTCAAAAAGAGTTGAACGGACTTGTAAAATTTCAGATGAATACCAAGGGATTTTTTAAATACAGGAGATGTACTAAAATACGCGTTGGACATCACCGGTTAAATTTTTAAGGAAAGGGAGAGTTTAATAAGAATACAACTTTGAGAGTTTGATTTACTGTTAAGTTTTACAATTTGAGATCTGCATTAGACATTCAAATAGAGTTCAGTGGTCTTGTAAAGGATAGAAACCGAAGGACTTTTTAAATACAGGAGATGTACTAAAATACGTGTTGGATGTCACCGATTAATTTTTTTAAGGAAAGGGTGAGTTTAATAAGAATACAGCTTTGATTTTTATGTGAGGCGCTACTTTTGCAATTGTATCATTCCTTTCTAGCAATTATTCTGAGACCTGCAACAACCAATCGTTGCTACCCAATACAATTATTCTGAGACTTGCATCAGCCGATCCGCGGGAAGGAGGGAGGGTTTAAAATATAGGTAGGGTTTAAATATAGGTCAACCAGGGGGTCTGCACGAGGAGGGAGGGCTTAAAATATAGCTGGGACGACCGGGGGGTCCGAAAACGAGAAATTAGAGTTAAAATAAGGGGCTTTTCCGAAAATGGTACTTCTCACTGTCAACATATGGCTCCAGGGTTTTTTTTTTAATAAGGGGGAGGAATTTTTAATAGGGGGAAATCAAAAATCGAAGAATTAGAATAAAAATAGTTTTTTTGGGAAAATAGTACTTCTAATTGTCACCAGATGGCGCCACTAAAGGGGTAAGGGGATGAAAGGGGGTGTTTAATAAGGGGGAAGGAAATATTATTTATTAATAAAGAGGCGTGGCATGTTACGTCATGATTATGTAATGATTACATCATGTTACGTCATAGGGGGAGGGGGGAGTAGGCGTGACAAGTGACGTCTTAGGGGGCGTGGCCGAAAACGCGATAACGGAGGGACTTTGACCTTAAACGATTACGATTAATCGATGCTCTATAGTGTCGTATGACTACTTGTCTCCCAACAGCTCTTCCTGTGGGTCCCCTCCCCAAACTACCTCTGAGCTTTCGGGGTCCTTCTGACCTGCGCCATTTAGCCCATTGTGTGCAAAAAAGTGCCGCTCATAGGTAAAACAACCCAACATTAAAGAACATGCTGGATGGCCTTGAAGGGAGGCTACCATCTGTCTCCCAACAGCTGTTCCTGTGGGTCCCCTCCCCAAACCATATCTGAGCCTTCGGGGTCCTTGTGACCTGGCCATTTAGCCCATTGTGTGCAAAAAAGTGCCGCTCATAGGTAAAACAACCCATTTTCAGTTTACCTTTTGCGTACTTTATTGAATTTCAGCATGGACTTAAGAAATAATTTGAAATTTAAAATCTTAATTTTCATTTTCTGTGGAAATAATTGACGCTCTGAGGAATAAGGGATATGAAGGGGAGAAAAAAAAACAAACAAGGTAATTAAATTAAGACCTTAACCCTTTCAGGACCATAAGGTTTCTAAGAGTAAATATTAGTATGTAACTGTTTATTTTAGTTTGTTTAGACGTAAAATAAATAAAAATCATAAGAAAAATACATAACAATGTGTAGTTTTTTTTTTTGAAATTTATGGGAAATATTTTTCCCAATGGACTATAAAGGTAACACAAAGTATAGTTAGGCTTATTATGCAATGTTTTTTATTTATTGGTTTATTAGAAGAAAATGTTAACTAAAATAATACAAAATTATGAAATAAAATTACTATACAAAATGATGTGCTAATTATGATATTCGGCGAAGCAATTTCTTTTGGTAGTGAGGCAAAGATGGACATTGCACATAGTACATATATTATGCGTCCTGACAGTTCTGTTTTTGTTTTCTAAACGTTCCCGTTTACGTAATTGCGTTCGGCATACGTTCTATTTTGACATTCTGTATAAAAAATGCAGATAAGGTTATAATTAAATGCGACAATCACCAATTTTAAAATGGGGAAAAATGTTTCCCTTAGTCGTGAAAGGGTTAACTGGCATAGTGGTTAGGCAGCAAGCGACTGTTCCAACTGGGCAAACTTTGTGTAGTGTGTTATATCTAACTGAGGTTGTGGTCAGCAGTGACTTCGGTCTTATTAGGGCATGTCCTTGTATGAGAAGACCTGTAAATACTAGGAGTAGTTTCTAGGTTTTTTTTCTCTATCTTACATGTTGCAAATAAAAAATAAAATAGTACATGCAAGAAATATTTTTTCTCCGTCAAAAAGAATATTAAGACTGGTAGAACTTACTCATTTCCCGTCTCGTAGAGTGGGTTGTGGGTTGTTTTACCTCTGAGCGGCACTTTTTTGCACACCATGGGCTAAATGACCAGGTCACATAACCCCGAAGGCTCTCGAGAAGGTTGGGGGAGGGGACCCACTGGAATAGCTGTTGGGAGACAGATGGTAGCCTCCCGTCAAGGCCATCCAGCGTGTTCTTTAACGTGCACAGGGTATGGCTCTCCCGCACACGGGGCCACGGCTTAACGTCCCATCCGACGGACGGCGGTCTTTCCAAGCCCATCGGTGTCCCCTACTGACCGTGGGCAGGGCGGGGAATTTTGCGGAGATAAATCTCAACGCTGACCCAGCTGGGACTTGAACCTGGGAACTGCACCGTCTGGTAGAAGAGAACCTACTGCTGAAGGGCACGTGGCAAGAAATTCAACGGACTTTTGAGAGTTTGACCTATAAGGTCAATAGAGAGGTCAAGAGTGATTTGCTGCCGGTTCCACTATTTCAAGACGTCACTTCCACAGCCGGTTCCCCGCTCTTATTAACGTATTTTATTTCACAAAATGAATTCATGTCCTCCTTTTATAAGGCTGACATCTAGTAACCATATTCTACACTATTTCTTCCAGGTTAATGAAAATCGAGTCTTATCTAATTTTAACAGACACATGTAGACTATTACATATGCTAAACATGGGCGGGGATGGCTCAGTCGGTAGCGCGTCAACTTCGTAATCTGCAGTTCCGCCTGGGCCAATCTTGACATTTATTTTCAAAAACTCCCCGCCCTGCCCAATCTGGGACATCGATGGGCTTGAAACGGCCGCCGTCAGTTTTGGTTTGGTTTGTTTTACCTCTGAGCGGCACTTTTTTGCACACCATGGGCTAAATGGCCAGGTCACATGGACCCCGAAGGCTCAGAGAAGGTTGGGGGAGGGGACCCACTGGAACAGCTGTTGGGAGATAGATGGTAGTCTCCCGTCAAGGCCATCCAGCGTGTTCTTTAACGTTGGGTCGTTTTACCTCTGAGCGGCACTTTTTTTGCACACCATGGGCTAAATGGCCAGGTCACATGGACCCCGAAGGCTCAGAGAAGGTTGGGGGAGGGGACCCACTGGAACAGCTGTTGGGAGACAGATGGTAGTCTCCCGTCAAGGCCATCCAGCGTGTTCTTTAACGTTGGGTCGTTTTACCTCTGAGCGCCACTTTTTTTGCACACCAGGGGCTAAATGGCCAGGTCACATGGACCCGAAGGCTCAGAGAAGGTTGGGGGAGGGGACCCACTGGAAGAGCTGTTGGGAGACAGATGGTAGCCTCCCGTCAAAGCCATCCAACGTATTCTTTAACGTGCACAGAGTATGGCTCTCTCGCACACGGGGTCACGGCTTAACGTCCCATCCGATGGACGGCGGCCTTTCCAAGCCCATCGGTGTCCCCTACTGACTGTGGGCCGGGCGGGGAATTTTGCGGAGATAAATCTCAACGCTGACCCAGCTGGGACTCGAACCTGGGAACTACAGATGACGAGCCTGGCGCGCTACCGACTGAGCCACCCCCACCCGTCGCCGTCAGTCGGATGGGACATTAAGCCTTGTCTCATGTGCGAGAGAGCCATACTCACGAGACAGGTCTATTTTTAGTGTAGAATGTAGGGCATGAAATACGGAGCTAAAATGATAATATACAAAACGACAACAGTTTTGGGTTTCAAAGCAGGTGGACAAATTTGTAATTTAGATAAGAAGACAGCATTTTTGAGAGGGGGAGGAGTGGGTTCGTCCCTGATTTGCAACGAAGAATACTTTTAAATATTTCATAGAAACTAAAACTTTTTAAGTAACATCATTATAAACACTAACATCAAATTTCATTATTGAAAGAGGAGTACCTAAAAATAGTCAAAGGCTAAATGGTGTTCATTTAAAGAAATTGTTTATTTAATGCTTTTTTCAAAAAAAAAAATCACAATTGGGAGAAAAATAGTTGGAAATTTAATTCCGAACCGACCTAGACAAAGCTTCTAGCAGAACTCATTTCTAATAGAATTGCTGCATTTCGATTAATGTTATTGTCTGCTTTCCGTTTGATAATGCTCTCTGTTGGAAAAGGGGTGGCTCAGTCGGTAGCGCGCCAGGCCCGTAATCTGTAGTTCCCAGGTTCGAGTCCCAGCTGGGTCAGCGTTGAGATTTATCTCCGCAAAATTCCCCGCCCTGACCTCGGTCAGTAGGGGACACCGATGGGCTTGGAAAGGCCGCCGTCCATCGGATGGGACGTTAAGCCGTGGCCCCGTGTGCGGGAGAGCCATACCCTGTGCACGTTAAAGAACACGCTGGATGGCCTTGAAGGGAGGCTACCATCTGTCTCCCAACAGCTGTAGCAGTGGGTCCCCTTCCCCAACCTTCTCTGAGCCTTCGGGGTCCTGTGACCTGGCCATTTAGCCCATGGTGTGCAAAAAAAGTGTCGCTCAGAGGTAAAACAACGCAACGTTAAAGAACACGCTGGATGGCCTTGAAGGGAGGCTACCATCTGTCTCCCAACAGCTGTTCCAGTGGGTCCCCTCCCTCAACCTTATCTGAGCCTTCGGGGTCCATGTGACCTGGCCATTTAGCCCATGGTGTGCAAAAAAGTGCCGCTCAGAGGTTACCTCTGAGCGGCACTTTTTTGGTGAAAAAAACAACCCAACCGTTTGATAATGCTCTCTGTTGGCAAGGTTATATCTGTGATCAGGCTGTTGCTTCTTTGTCATCGAAATGCGTAGAAAATGCCGAAAAAAATTCGTATTATTTTTATCACGATCACACATTGAATCACTATCTGCAAAACCTAGAAATCTATTTCATTTGTTGGAGCTTTAGGACTCTTTTTACAGTTTTTGTTTTTTAGGAAACAAAATGACCGTGATTTTCAGAAAAAGCTGAAGAGATGATGGGTCTTGTTGAAGTTTCGACGTGTCACGTGATAACTGACCGACCCCTCTGCCTTCGGCTTCCCGCTGCTCAGAGAAACAGTTGATTGCTGGTGAGGGGAGAAAAGACCGGTTTTGGCGCTATTTCTTCTGGTGCTTACGAGTTACAGAGTATGTACGTACCAGCCCGTAACGAAAAGATTAGGTGAATATGATAACAATTTTCCCTTTCAACGAGTTTCAAGGCTTGACGTCATCTCAACACAGAGTTTTTTGGTCTTTTAGTTCAAGCTTCGAAAGGAGCAAAAATTAAAATATATTTTAATCGAGAATAAGAAAATAAATCCTCTCCGAATGTTAGGTGGCGCGCATGGCAACAACTCAATCTCCCGCCAAAAGTCAGCTGAGGGCAGACGAATATATCGCGGTGTTCCGATTCACGTTAAAACGTTGTAATCTGCATGTTAGAGGATCATTTGTGGTAGCAAGAGCCTTATATTTTAACATTTGAAGCATCTTTTACGATATCTACTGATTTCTCTGGACTTCGATTTCTATTGAAAATTGTGGACGTCTATAGTGCTGTGTTTTTATTCCACCACTTGTAGCAAATTTTTGTGATTATTGGTTGTCCCGGATTCCCAAGCTGCAAACTGCATTTACGACTTCTTCAAAAGTAAATCAGGTAATTTTTGTCTTGCTGAAATGGATAAAAGATGTGAATTCGTTTGTAGTATAGATTTTTATTTTAAAAATAAGTTGTGTTTTTAATATGGTTAATTATGGCGATCTATAAATAAATAATCTTAAAGCCATCCCGTGGCTGAGTGGTTAGCGCACTTGCTACTGATCTACGGGACCTGTGTTCGAGCCCCGGGTAAGGCATGGATGATCGTGTTGTTTTCTGCTGAGGCCCTGCCATCCTCTCATATCTCCTACTGTGGCATATAAACTGACAGGCTCCTGTCAGACCTCTATGGCAAGCAGCTGCTTGAGGGGGTATTTTTTTTTTAAATAAATATTAACGACTTTACGTGGTTGAAAGAAATTAGAGTTTCCACATAAGGCATGGATGTTTGTGTTGTTTTTCTGCTGAGGTCTCGCCATCCTCTGTACCTCATAAACTGAGAGGCACCTGTCAGACCTCGGGCAAGCAGCTGCTTGAGGGATGATTCATTTAATTTTTTAAATAAGAATGTGACTGCGAATATTGACTGAAAAAGAACTGCGAATTTTTAATCTTTAATTTTAGTTTAATCCTATTAAACTTATATATATTTCAAACATTATAGAAGAAATTTTTAATGACCTGTAAAACAGAGGGGGAAATGTATTGAGGTGAAATCCGGTCCCTTTACTATCCAATTTTATTATACTTTTGGGTCTAGATTGTGTTTCTTCCTCCAACTCACCACCTCCCTATCTTCTTCCAGATCCGGCCTGTGTAAATGCAAACAATTAAGGTATTGAATGCCTCGGAGCTGAGTTTTAAATAGCGTTGCTCCAGGGGCTATCCTATCTCAATGGGTTAAAGCCATTGATGTCCGGGGCGGGGTGGCTCAGTCGGTAGCGCACCAGGCTCGTAATCTGTAGTTCCCAAGTTCGAATCCCAGCTGGGTCAGCGTTGAGATTATCTTCGCAAAATTCCCCGCCCTGCCCACGGTCAGTAGGGGACACCGATGGGTCTTGGAAAGGCCGCCGTCGTCGGATGGGACGTTAAGCCGTGGCCCCATGTGCGGGAGAGCCATACCTTGTGCACGTTGAGGAACACGCTGGATGGCCTTGACGGGAGGCTACCATCTGTCTCCCAACAGCTGTTCCAGTGAGTCCCCTCCCCTAACCTTCTCTGAGCCTTCGGGGTCCTTGTGACCTGGCCATTTAGCCCATGGTGTGCAAAAAAGTGCCGCTCAGAGGTAAAACAACCCAACCCATTGATGTTCTCACATGAAGAGAATTTTTATTTTATTAATTTTATTTAATAGAAATAAATGGTTCCCACTGATATAACATAGGGTTATTCCTTAATTTATGGAAAGAGTGTTTTTAACAAATTCAATAACATTTAAAAGCTATCAAGGAAAGTATCATAGTTTTAACATCGAAATCAATTTCATAGGGAAAGCTGCATGAGCTGGGTGGGATACGAACACACGACCTTCTGAAGACGTCAGGTACTTTGACCGCTGAGCTATCGGCCGCCCACCGAGATCTCTAACTGATGTTATCAACTTTCTACGTACAGTATACAACTTTCTGTGTCTAATGAAAGCATTGTCTCCGATGCTCACAAACAGCCTCAAGAAACAATCAAAAATATCGGATCCAAACTAGCTGAAGACAATTTGTCTCTTTACCCTTTCACGACTAAGGGAAACATTTTTCCCATTTTAAATTGGTGATTGTCGTATTTAATTATAACCTTATCTGCATTTTTTATACAGAATGTCAAAATAGAACGTATGCCGAACACAATTACGTAAACGGGAACGTTTAGAAAACAAAAACAGAACTGTCAGGACGCATAATATATGTACTATGTGCAATGTCCATCTTTGCCTCACTACCAAAAGAAATTGCTTCGCCGAATATCATAATTAGCACATCATTTTGTATAGTAATTTTATTTCATAATTTTGTATTATTTTAGTTAACATTTTCTTCTAATAAACCAATAAATAAAAGACATTGCATAATAAGCCTAAGTATAATTTGTGTTACCTTTATAGCCCATTGGGAAAAGTATTTCCCATAAAATTCCAAAAAAACTACACATTGTTATGTATTTTTCTTATGACTTTTATTTACTTTACGTCTAAACAAACTAAAATAAACAGTTACATACTAATATTTACTCTTAGAAACCTTGTGGTCCTGAAAGGGTTAATTGCCTATGCAAGAGCTTAACGTGCCTTATGAGAATAGCAGCACTAATATTGCTGGTAGTTTAAGGATATGAATAACAAATAAATATAACGTTAAATATATTACTCCTATTGGAATGGTAAAGTAAAAAAGTAAAAAATTTATTTAAATAAAAATATTTTTTTTATAATATTTAGTATTTTGATAAATCATTATTTAATTTATTTGTTAAGTATTTCTTGAAGCAACCTGTAGTAATATTACACTGAGTATAATAAAAAACTTCCCTCTATACCCAAGGTTAACAAACTTTTGGTATGGCCTTCATTATCAAGGTGACCTTGCCTTTGGTAGGGTTACCACATGTCTTCTAACAGGAGGACATAAAAAAAATAAATAAATACTCCCTCAAGCAACTGCTTGCCACAGAGGACTGACAGGAGCCTGTCAGTTTATATGCCAAAGTGAAAGATCCGAGACGATGGCAGGACCTCAGCAGAAAAACAACACAAACAGCCATGCCTTACCCGGAGCTCGAACCCAGGTCCCTTAGATCAGTAGCCAAGTGCGCTAACCACTCGGCCATGGGACGGCTGCAGGAGGACATGCCTTTCTTTTAATCTCAAAATTTGTGCTCAAGGCTTTTTGAATTTACACGAAATGTCCTTCTTTAATAAACTTAAAAGCAAATGTTTTAAATAATATTAATGTACATATCTATGCATTTTGAAAAAAAAAATTCTTGTGCTTGCAACGGTGAAATAATTAACTGTAGATGCAAAACGTGAATACTGAAGTCATTCTGTTGACATTTTGTTTAATACCTAACATGAACATTTTTACTGGTGAATGGTAGCCTCCTGTCAAGACCATCCAGTGTGTTCTTTACGTGCACGAATGTGGCTCTCCAGCACACTGCCACATGGCTTAACGTCCCATCAGACGGATGGCAGCATTTCCAAGCCCATCGGTATCCTCTACTTACTGAGTTCGGGGTGCGGAAAAATTTAAATAATATTAATGTACAGTCATTCAAAAAAGTATCCGAACACTACGGTTGATTTCAGAATTCAGGACACGTGACACGAAGTTGCCAGATCACTAATTTCTAAAAAAAATCGTTGCCAGATATTTTTCCTGAATTTTGAAATCAACCATAGTGTTCAGATCCTTTTTTGAGCGACCGTACATATCTTTGCATTTTTTTAAAAAAATTCTTGTGCCCACGACTGTGAAATAATTAACTCTAGATGCAAACTGTGAATACAGAAGTCATTCTGTTAACGTTGTAATAGTCAACATTTTCTGTAATACTCACAACATGAACAATTTCCCTGGTGAATGGTAGCCTCCCGTCAAGGTAATCCATCGTGTTCTTTATGGCTCTTCCGCGCACGGAAACACGGATTAACGTCCCATCCGACGGATGGTGGCATTTCCAAGCCCATCGGTATCCTCTACTTAATGAGGGCAGGATGGGGAATTTTGTGGAGATAATTATCAACGCTGACCCAGCAGAGAGTCGAAACTGGGAACTGCAGATTATTTCACAGAAAGACGTGACCAGCTAAGCAATGTTGACCACTGCTTCAGAGATATTATCAGCTAGTAGAACAGATATCGTTTTTCTGATGCAGTAGCTAGCCCCCCAAACCACTCTATAATGCCACATAAATCTTGATTGCTTATCAAGTGTCGGCAAAAAACGGCTATACTTATATATTTAAAATTTATTCGATAAGCATTAAGTTTATTTCTTAACCACTTAGTCGGTATTTGAAATAAACTTAGCAAAAAATATTTCTCTATCAGAAATCCTTCATTCGGCAACCAGTTTTTTAAATAATTCCCAGAACGAAATGGTTCTCCCTCCCAACTGGATCGTGCTAAATTGAAATATAATGGATATTGAATTGCTTTATGTAAATTTCTGACTATTCAGAAGCTAAATAAGTGGGTGGCTCAGTCGGTAGTGGGACAAACTCGTAATTTCCAGTTCCAAGGTTCGATTCCCACCTGGGCTAGCGTTGAGATTTACCTCTGCAAAAGGGTCAGTAGGAGACACCGAAGGTCTTGGAAAGACCGCCGTCCTTCGGATATGAGTTAGCTGTGGTGCCGTGTACGACAGAACCATACCTTGTGTATATTAAAGAACACTTTGGATGACCTTGACGGGAAGCTACCATCTTTTTCGTAAGCTGTCCAGTAGATCCTTTCCACCAACATTCTCTGAACCTTTGGGGGTCCTTGTGACCTGTCTATTTTACCCATTGTCTGCATAAATGTCACCTCTCATAGGTAAATCAATCCAATACTTGAAGATAGGCTACCATCTGTCTCCTAACAGCTGCAAGTGGGTCTCTTCCACCAACTTTCTCTGAGCTTAGGGGGTCCTTGTGACCTGTATATTTAGCCCATTGTATGCATAAAACTGCCTATTTTAGGTAAAATAACCCACCCATGAAGAGAGGCTACCATCTGTCACCTAACAGCTGCAATTTGAGTCATTTCCACCAACTTTCTCTCAACTCCGGGGGTTCTTGTGACCTATATATTTAGCCATCGTGTGCATAAAAGTGCCTATTTTAGGTAAAACAACCCACCCATGAAAAGAGGCTACCATCTATCTCCTAACAGCTGCCAGTGGATCTCTTCCACCAACTTTCTTTGAGCTACGGGGGTTCTTGTGACCTGTATATTTAGCCCATTGTATGCATAAAAGTGCCTATTTTAAGTAAAACCCCCCACCCATGAAGAGAAGCTACCATCTGTCTCCTAACAGCTGCCAGTGGGTCATTTCCACCAACTTTCTCTGAGCTTCGGGGGTCCTTGTGACCTGTATATTTAGCCCATTGTGTGCATAAAAGTGCCTATTTTAGGTAAAACAACCCACCCATGAAGAGAGGCTACCATCTGTCTCCTAACAGCTGCCAGTGGGTCTCTTCCACCAACTATCTCTGAGCTTCAGTCATCCTTGTGACCTGTATATTTAGCACATTGTATGCATAAAAGTGCCTATTTTAGGTAAAACAACCCACCCATGAAAAGAGGCTACCATCTATCTCCTAACAGCTGCCAGTGGGTCTCTTCCACCAACTTTCTTTGAGCTACGGGGGTTCTTGTGACCTGTATATTTAGCCCATTGTATGCATAAAAGTGCCTATTTTAAGTAAAACCCCCCACCCATGAAGAGAAGCTACCATCTGTCTCCTAACAGCTGCCAGTGGGTCATTTCCACCAACTTTCTCTGAGCTTCGGGGGTCCTTGTGACCTGTATATTTAGCCCATTGTGTGCATAAAAGTGCCTATTTTAGGTAAAACAACCCACCCATGAAGAGAGGCTACCATCTGTCTCCTAAGAGCTGCCAGTGGGTCTCTTCCACCAACTATCTCTGAGCTTCAGTCATCCTTGTGACCTGTATATTTAGCACATTGTATGCATAAAAGTGCCTATTTTAGGTAAAACAACCCAACCATGAAAAGAGGCTACCATCTATCTCCTAACAGCTGCCAGTGGGTCTCTTCCACCAACTTTCTTTGAGCTACGGGGGTTCTTGTGACCTGTATATTTAGCCCATTGTATGGATAAAAGTGTCTATTTTAAGTAAAACAACCCACCCATGAAGAGAACCTACCATCTGTCTCCTAACAGCTGCCAGTGGGTCATTTCCACCAACTTTCTCTGAGCTTCGGGGTCCTTCTGACCTGTATATTTAGCCCATTGTGTGCATAAAACTGCCTATTTTAGGTAAAACAACCCACCCATAAAGAAAGGCTCCCATCTGTCCCCTAATAGCTGCCAGTGGGTCTCTTCCATCAAATTTCTGAGCTTCGGGGGTCCTTGTGACCTGTATATTTAGCCCATTGCGTGCGTAAAAGTTCCTATTTTAGGTAAAACAACCCACCCATGAAGAGAGGCTACCAATTGTCTCCTAACAGCTGCCAGTGGGTCTCTTCCACCAACTTTCTCTGAGCTCCGAGAGTCCTAGTGACCTGTATATTAAGCCCATTGTATGCATAAAACTGCCTATTTTAGGTAAAACAACCCACCCATGAAGAGGCTACCATCTGTCACATAACAACTGCAATTTGAGTCATTTCCACCAACTTTCTCTCATCTCCAAGTAAGAGAACCCACCCATGAAGAGAGGCTACCATCTGTCTCCGAACAGCTGCCAGTGGTCTCTTCCACCAACTATCTCTGAGCTTTGGTGGTCCTTGTGACCTATATATTTAGCCCATTGTGTGCATAAAAGTGTTTATTTTAGGTAAAACAACCCACCCATGAAGACAGGCTACTATTTGTCTCCTAACAGCTGCCAGTGGGTCTCTTCCACCAACTTTCTCTGAGTTTCGGGGGTCCTTGTGACCTGTATATTTAGCCCGTTGTGTGCATAAAAGTGCCTATTTTAAGTAAAACAACCCACCCATGAAGAGAGGCTACCATCTGTCACATAACAACTGCAATTTGAGTCATTTCCACCAACTTTCTCACATCTCCAAGTAAAAGAACCCACCCATGAAGAGAGGCTACCATCTGTCTCCGAACAGCTGCCAGTGGTCTCTTCCACCAACTATCTCTGAGCTTTGGTGGTCCTTGTGACCTGTATATTTAGCCCATTGTGTGCATTAAAGTGTCTATTTTAGGTAAAACAACCCACCCATGAAGAGAGGCTACCATCTGTCTCCTAATATCTGCCAGTGGGTCTCTTCCACCAACTATCTCTGAGCTTCGGTCGTCCTTGTGACCTGTATATTTAGCCCATTGTGTGCGTAAAATTGTCTATTTTAGGTAAAACGACCCACCCATGAAGAGAGGCTACCATCTGTCTCCTAACAGCTGCCAGTTGGTCTCTTCCACCAACTATCTCTGAGCTTCGGGGGTCCTTGTGACCTGTATATTTAGCCCATTGTGTGCATAAGAGTGTCTATTTTAGGTGAAACAACCCACTCGTGAAGAGAGGCTACCATCTGTCTCCTAACAGCTGCCAGTGGTCTCTTCCACCAACTATCTCTGAGCTTCGGTGGTCCTTGTGACATATATTTAGCCCATTTTGTGCATAAAAGTGTCTATTTTAGGTAAAACAACCCACCCATGAAGACAGGCTACCCTTTGTCTCCTGACAGCTGCCAGTGTGTCTCTTCCACCAACTTTCTCTGAGTTTCGGGGATCCTTGTGACCTGTATATTTAGCCAATTGTGTGCATAAAAGTGCTATTTTAGGTAAAAGAACCCACCCATGAAGAGAGGCTACCATCTGTCTCCTAACAGCTGCCAGTGGGTCTCTTCCACCAACTATCTCTGAGCTTCGGGGGTCCATGTGACCTGTATATTTACCCCATTGTCTGCATAAAAGTGTCTCTTTTAGGTAAAACAACCCCCCATGAAGAGAGGCTACCATCTGTCTCCTAATATCTGCCATTGGGTCTCTTCCACCAACTTTCTCTGAGCTTCGGTAGTCCTTGTGACCTGTATATTTAGCCCATTGTGTGCATAAAAGTGCCTAGTTTAGGTAAAACAACCCACCCATGAAGAGAGGCTACCATCTGTCTCCTAACAGCTGCCAGTGGGTCTCTTCAAACCAACAATCTCTGAGATTTGGTGGTCCTTGTGACATGTATATTTAGCCCATTGTCTGCATAAAAGTGTCTCTTTTAGGAAAAACAACCCCCGATGAAAAGAGGCTACCATCTGTCTCCTAATATCTGCCAGTGGGTCTCTTCCACCAACTTTCTCTGAGCTTTGGTGGTACTTGTGACCTGTATATTTAGCCCATTGTGTGCATAAAAGTGCCTATTTTAGGTAAAGCAACCCACCCATGAAGAGTGGCTACAATTTGTCTCCTAACAGCTGCCAGTGGGTCTCTTCCACCAACTTTCTCTGAGCTACGGGGGTCCTTGTGACCTCTATATTTAGCCCATTGTGTGCATAAAAATGTCTATTTTAGGTAAAACAACCCACCCATGAAGAGAGGCTACCATCTGTCTCCTAACAGCTGCCAGTGGGTCTCTTCCACCAACTTTCTCTGAGCTCTGGGGGTCCTTGTGACCTGTATATTTAGCCCATTGTGTGCATAAAAGTGCCTATTTTAGGTAAAACAACCCACCCATGATGAGAGGCTACCATCTGTCTCCTAATATTTGCCAGTGGGTCTCTTCCACCAACTATCTCTGAGCTTCGGGGGTCCTTGTGACCTGTATATTTAGCCAGTTGTGTGCATAAAAGTGCCTATTTTAGGTAAAAGAACCCACCCATGAAGATAGGCTACCATCTGTCTCCTAACAGCTGCCAGTGGGTCTCTTCCATCAATTTTCTCTGAGCTTTGGGGGTCCTTTTGACTTGTATATTTAGCACATTGTGTGCATGAAAGTGCCTATTTTAGGTAAAACAATCCACACATGAAGAGGCTACCATTTGTCTCCTAACAGCTGCCAGTTGGTCTCTTCAACCAACTTTCTCTGAGCTCCGGGAGTCCTAGTGACCTGTATATTTATCCCATTGTGTGCATAAAAGTGCCTCTTTTAGGTAAAACAACCCAACCATGAAGAGAGGCTACCATCTGTCTCCTAACAGCTGCCAATGGGTCTCTTCCACCAACTATCTCATAGCTTCGGTGGTCCTTGTGACATGTATATTTAGCCCATTGTGTGCATAAAAGTGCCTATTTTAGGTAAAACAACCCACCCATGAAGAGAGGCTACCATCCTAACAGCTGCCAGTGGGTCTCTTCCACCAACTATCTCTGAGCTTCGGGTAGGGGACACCGATGGGCTTGGAAAGACCGCCGTCCATCGGATGGGACGTTAAGCCGTGGCCCCATGTGTGGGAGAGAGTCATACCCTGTGCACGTTAAAGAACACGCTGGATGGCCTTGACGGGAGGCTACCATCTGTCTCCCAACAGCTGTTCCAGTGGGTCCACTCCCCCAACCTTCTCTGAGCCTTCAGGGTCCATGTGACCTGTCCATTTAGCCCATGGTGTGCAGAAAACTGCCGCTCAGAGGTAAAACAACCCAACCGACATGTCTTCTAAGAGAAGGACATGTTTTCCTTTTAATCTCAAAATTTGTTCTCCTGTCGTTTTGAATAAACACGAAAATGTCCTTTTTTCATAAACTCATCAGAAAATGTTTTAAATAATATCAATGTACACATCTTTGCATTAAAAAAAAATTCTTGTGCCTGTGACTGTGAAATATTAATTCTCGATGCAAATCGTGAATACTGAAGTCATTTTTGTTAATATTGTAAAAGTTAACATTTTGTGTAATACTGAACATGAACAATTTTGTTGGTGAATGGTAACCTCCCGTAAAGGCCATCCAGCGTGTTCTTTATGGCTCTTTCGGGCACGGACACACGGTTTAACGTCACATCCGACGGACGGCGGTGTTTCCAATCCCATTGGTATCCTCTACTGACTGAGTGGTGGGGAATTTCGTGGAGATAAGTGTCAACGTTGACCAGCAGAAAGCAAAAACTGGGAAACTGCAGATTATTTCATACAAGGACATGACCAGCTAAACAATGCTGACCACTGCTTCAGAGATATTATCAGCTAGTAGAACAGAGATCTTTTATCTGCTGGGGAGGGGGGGGGGGTGGCTCAGTCGGTAGCGCGCCAGGCTCGTAATCTGTAGATCCCAGGTTCGAGTCCCAGCTGCGTCAGCGTTGAGATTTATCTCCGCAAAAATCCCCGCCCTGCCCACGGTCAGTAGGGGACACCGATGGACTTGGAAAGACCGCAGTCCGTCGGATGGGACGTTAAGCCGTGGCCCCGTGTGCGAGAGAGCTATACTCTGTGCACGTTAAGGAACACGCTGGATGGCCTTGACGGGAGGCTACCGTCTGTCTCCCAACAGCTGTTCCAGTGGGTCCCCTCTCCCAACCTTCTCTGAGCCTTCGGGGTCCATGTGACCTGGCCATTTAGCCCATGGTGTGCAAAAAAGTGCCGCTCAGACGTAAAACAACCCAACGTTAAAGAACACGCTGGATGGCCCTGACGGGTGCTACCATCTGTCTCCCAACAGCTAAGCTGTTCCAGTGGGTTCCCTCTCCCAACATTCTCTGAGCCTTCGGGGTCCATGTGACCTGGCCATTTAGCCCATGGTGTGCAAAAAAGTGCCGCTCAGAGATAAAACAACCCAACGTTAAAGAACACGCTGGATGGCCTTGACGGGAGACTACCATCTGTCTCCCAACAGCTGTTCCAGTGGGTCCCCTCCCCCAACCTTCTCTGAGCCTTCGGGGTCCTTGTGACCTGGCCATTTAGCCCATGGTGTGCAAAAAAGTGCCGCTCAGAGGTAAAACACCCAACCCAACCTTCGGGGTCCATGTGACCTGGCCATTTAGCCCATGGTGTGCAAAAAAGTGCCGCTCAGAGGTAAAACAACCCAACTTTTATCTGCTGGAGTAACTAGTCCCGTGACCACTCTCTAATACCACATAAATCTTTATTGCTTATCAAGTGTGTGCAAGAAACGGCTAAAATAATATATTTAAACTGTATTCGATAAGTATTAAATTTATTTGTTAACCGCTTAGTCGGTACTTGAAATAAACTTACTAAAAAATATTTCTATTTCAGAAATCCTTCATTCGCTAACCAGTTTTTTAAGTAATTCCCAGAACGAAATGGTTCTCCCTCCCAACTCGATCCTGCTAAATTGAAATATAATAGATATTGAATTGCTCGTAATTTCCAGTTTCCAGGTTCGGTTCCCACCTGGGCCAACATTGAGATTTATCTCTGCAATACTTCGACTCTTCCCTCGTTCAAAAGGGTGACACCGATGGTTTGGGAATTTCGTTGGATCCTTCGGATGTGAGTTGAGCTGTGGGGCCGTGTATGAGAGAGTGTATATTAAAGAACACGTTGGATGACCTTGACGGGAGGCTACCATCTGTTTCGTAATAGCTGTCAGTGGATCCCTTCCACCAACCTTCTCTGAACCTACGGGGGTTCTTGCGGCCTGTCTATGTAGCACATTGCGTGCATAAATGTCCCTTTCATATGTAAAGCAATCCAACCCTTGATGGGAGGCTCCTATCTGTCTCCTAACAGCTGTTCAGTGGGTTCCCTTTCACCAACCTTCTCTGAACCTACGGGGGTTCTTGCGGCCTGTCTATTAGCACATTGTGTGCATAAATGTCCCTTTCGTAGGTAAAACAATCCAACCCTTGAAGGGAGGCTCTTATCTGTCTCCTAACAATTGTTCAGTGGGTCCCTTTCACCAACCTTCTCTGAGCATTTGGTGGTCCTTGTGACCTGTCTATTTAGCCCATTGTGTGTATACAAGTACCTCACATAGGTGAAACAATCCAACCCTTGAAGGGAGGCTCCTATCTGTCTCCTAACAGCTGTTCAGTGGGTCCCTTTCACCAACCTTCTCTGAGCCTTTGGGTTTCTTGTGACCTGTCTATTTAGCCCATTGTGTGGATAAAAGTACCTCTCATGGGTAAAACATTCCAACCCTTGAAGGGAGGCTCTTATCTGTCTCCTAACAATTGTTCAGTGGGTCCCTTTCATCAACCTTCTCTGAGCATTTGGGGGTCCTTGTGACCTGTCTATCTAGCCCACTGTGTGGATAAAAGTACCTCTCATAGGTAAAACAATCCAACCCTTGAAGGGAGGTGCCTATCTGTCTCCTAACAGCTGTACAGTGGGTCCCTTTCACCAACCTTCTCTGAGCCTTTGGGGGTCCTTGTGACCTGCCTATTTAGTCCATTGTGTGGATAAAAGTACCTCTCATAGATAAAACAATCCAACCCTTGAAGGGAGGCTCATATCTATCTCCTAACAATTGTTCAATGGGTCCCTTTCATCAACCATCTCTGAACTTTTGGGGGTCGTTGTGACCTGTCTATTTAGCCCATTGTGTGGATAAAAGTACCTCTCATAGGTAAAAAATCCAACCCTTGAAGGGAGGCTCCTATCTATCTCCTAACAGCTGTTCAGTGGGTCCCTTTCACCAACCTTCTCTGAGCCTTTGGGGGTCTTTGTGACCTGTCTATTTAGCCCATTGTGTGGATAAAAGTACCTCTCATAAGTAAAATAATCCAACCTTTGAAGGGAGGCTCCTATCTGTCTCCTAACAGCTGTTCAGTGGGTCCCTTTCACTAACCTTCTCTGAACCTTCGGGTGTCCTTGTGACCTGTAAATTTAGCCCATTGTGTGGATAAAAGTACCTCTCATAGGTAAAACAATCCAACCCTTGAAGGGAGGCTCCTATCTGTCTCCTAACAGTTGTTCAGTGGGTCCCTTTCACCAACCTTCTCTGAGGCTTTGGGGGTCCTTGTGACCTGTCTATTTTGCCCATTGTGTGGATAAAAGTACCTCTCATAGGTAAAACAATCCAACCCTTGAAGGGAGGCTCCTATCTGTCTCCTGACAGCTGTTCAGTGGGTCCCTTTCACCAACCATCTCTGAGCCTTGGGGGTCCTTGTGACTTGTCTATTCAGCCCATTGTGGGGATAAAAGTACCTCTCATAGGTAAAGCAATCCAACCCTTGAAGGGAGGCTCCTATCTGTCCCCTGACAGCTGTTCAGTGGGTCCCTTTCACCAACCATCTCTGAGCCTTTGCGGATCCTTGTGACCTGTCTATTCAGCCCATTGTGTGGATGTACCCGGATGTAGAAAAAAACCTTGGGGGTGAGTAGTTTAGTCACACCATACCGTTTCCCCTTTGCACAGTGCTTTCCCCCCCTATGTTGCAATCATCCACGTTGCCTTCTTGACTTGGACCCCCTATGTCGCAATCGTCCGGAAATTGACCTGTGCTGGGCCACGCTGCCTTCTGAACTTTGACCCCTATGTCGCAATCGACCGAAAATTGACCCCTATGTCACAATCGACCGGAAATTGTCTCGTAATTTTCCAATGACCTCGTAAAACCCCAAGGTCACGGTTCTGGATGTATATAACCGCTGAAAAAGGTTTGACATTTATTCTGAGCCACACGTTATGGACGACGACGACAACTTGGATTTTGGTCATAATTGGACGAGTGATGTAGACTCCGGCTACGAGAGCGATCCACAACACTTTCGAACGCGTATTCGTCGATTGCTACGTCGACCTGTGATTGTGCCACCTCCTCCACCGCCGCCGCCACCTCCGGCCGTCACTATTAAGATGTTGCCGCGACCTGGGATTGGTGGTCCGATGCTACGGGCTGTTGTCGTGGAGGACACTACGCCGCCACCCCCTACAAGACTACGGGGACCTCTGGTGATGAAGCCGCCCGAAACCTGGCCCCCGGGACTACCGCAGAACATCGTTCAGGCTCTGAGGCGTAAACGACAGAGACGTCTGTAGCCTGTGTGAAGACGTCAAGTGTTTTTGTCTTCAGATACTCGAACTAGTGCAACTATGCAAAATATCTGTATGGTTCTAGATCTCGATGGTTTCCGTGTAAATGGTCGTTTCCTAGTGCGCGAACTTGGATATGCAACTCTGAATGGGAAATGTGGTGTCTACCGTTTCAATCTTTGGCATCACCAGCCTTTGTCAGTAAAAGACAGAAGGACAGTCAGCTACGTGTCTAAATATGTGATAGGTCTACCCTTTCGTCCTCTGCCTCGTGAAAAGGTGTGGTCGTTAGATCACGTTCCTAACATCGTGAAATATGCTTACAAACTTGCACGTACTGAAGAAGCTACTGTGGTGGGTTACAAAGGAGGTACTGTGGAAAGAAATCTCTTGGAACAATTAAATCTGCCCAGTGTTAATCTCGAACTTTACGGCTGCCCCAAATATTG
Organism: Ryuthela nishihirai; assembly: GCA_038380435.1. NCBI lineage: Eukaryota > Metazoa > Arthropoda > Arachnida > Araneae > Heptathelidae > Ryuthela > Ryuthela nishihirai. The sequence goes on along the minus strand of JAWZYU010000006.1, from coordinate 109,890,410 downwards.
TGATCTCCCAAAAGTTTCCGAGTTCGAGTGCGGATATCACACCGGAGAGGATGTCCACTGCTCTTTAGCCGAAACAGCTGCTTTCTTCGGATGGATCGATCGTTGTCGAGAACATGTCCCAACAAACACTTGCTTATCAGATCGTTCCTGATTGGTCGCCCCAGGTGGCGCGGTTCTCTAGTTAAATAGGGAGCAAGCGCTGTGTGCGTCATTGTTCACAATGCAGCCTAGCAATCCAGATGTGTGGTGTCTCGGTGAAGATGTTTACGTTGTACCTACACTGTTCAAAAATAAGTTTTCTGTGCACGTACGTCGCTACAAGAAATATGAAAATGGTGAACTCATCTACCCTACACCTGCGGGGGTTAGCCTCTCCATACCTGAATGGGAGGCTTTGTGTGCCACGGTCCCCCACATAGAGGATCAAGTGAAAATCGGCCCCGATCAACAGACATGGTACGTGACACATGGTTTACGTGTCTACATGTATCGAACTGTGGATGGTGAACGTTGTGTCGACTTCATCAAAGAATCAGCAGACCAAAGAACTCTACAGTTCCGTGTTGTGAGACGTTGTATAACACTGAATGCTTCGCAGTGGTTCACGTAGACGAAGTGATGCGCATTGTGCATGGCGTGTGCGGGACTCCCAAAGATCACCGACTCCGTACAGCTATTATGGAACATTCAGAATCCGTTCGACCTTTCCTGCTGGGGCCTGTTTTCGACGCCCCCGATTGTGTTTACCCACTGTTGGTGAATATTTTTCAGCAAGAACTTATGCGTGTGATACCGTTAGATGGACTGCAACCCGAAGAAAAAATACCGACCATCGTAGGGTGGTCTGGTGACTTGGACATTAATGCCTTAGCACAGGTATTTGTGGATACGGCCTGGAAACGAGGTCTGTTGAATTTTGTAGATTCTGGTTTTGTTTGCACTCTAAAATATAACGCTATTGTCGACGAGGCAAAAAATGAAATGTATAAATTAAATAAATAATTGTAACCTTATATAATGTGTCTGTCTTTTCATCCAATGTCATTTTAGTCTTGGTATGGATAGGAGAAAGAAGGTGTTAGCTAGTGTGGGTAGTGTAATCGTGACAGTTTTAACGATAGCAGTGCTTGTATTAGAAATTGTAGCTCCTAGTAAAAATATTCAGTGTGGAGAGTCAAAAGCCTTAGACGACGAATACAAAATTCGTGTCTGGAACTTAACAGTTGACATCAGACAGTTTATAGGTGACATTCCTACAGTGACAGGTGTTACACTTTCACTACATCAATGGCAAAACCTGGTGGGGTACGACGTCTGGGTGCAGCAGAAAACAAAACTTTGGAGTCCCATTATTTCGACCCCGAAAGAGGATTCGGTAGTGTAAAAAAGTTAGCACAGAATACGGGACTGCCACTCAAACTCGTCCGTGAATGGTTAGAAAAGCAACCTGCCTACACGCTACATAAACCTGTTCGCAGAAAGTTCCCCCGTAGCAAAGTTTACGTCACAGGGTTAGACGAACAATGGCAAGCCGATCTCATGGTGGTGAAAAATCTAACTCGCTTCAATGACGGGTATCGCTACATATTAACAGTCATCGATGTGTTCTCGAGGTATGGGTGGGCGGTGGCCATGAAGGCTAAAACGGGGAAAGAAATGGTGCTGGCTTTCAAAAAAATCCTTTCCAAGGGTCGGTCCCCAATGAATTTAAATACGGATCAGCGTACGGAATTTACCAACAGAGTGTTCCAGAAATTCCTGAAAAAGAAAGATATTCGGTTCTTTGCCACCTACTCTGACAAAAAAGCAGCTTTGGTGGAGAGATGGAATCGTACCCTACGCGAGAGACTGGGGAGATATTATACACGCAATAACACCTACCGCTACCTGGACGTGCTACCGCGCGTTGTACGGGGATACAATGCCACCGTTCACAGTGCACACGATATGGCTCCCAAGGACGTGACCTTACGCAATGAAGACGTTGTGTGGGTTCGACTCTATCGCAATCCGACCGTAGTAAAAGAAAAACCAGCATTTAAAGTGGGGGACACGGTTCGACTAGCCAGTGTAAAAGTACCCTTCAAGAAGGCAGGAACGCATTTGTGGACCGAAGAAATATTTATAGTCGACAAGGTGTTACAGCGACAACCCCCTGTGTACGTCATACGGGATTCTGAGGGAGAAGTGTTGAAAGGTACATTCTATAAATCGGAACTTCAAAAAGTGACAGAACCCGAACTTTACACTGTCGAGAAAATAATCGAGCGTAAAGGTCACAAGGCACTGGTCAAATTTCGTGGTTATCCCAAACCTTCCTGGATCCCTAAAAAATGGATAGTTTCTACCTGACCCTACCCTCCACGGCTAGTCAGAATATTTACCCAAACAATTCGCAGACTGATTTCACGGTTCGTCTAGCACAACCCCTAAGACTGAGAGGAAAATGGAAAGTGGGACTAGCAGAAGTTCAGTTACCCGTGAGCTGGTACAATGTGGACGGTTCTAATGACACATAGGAATATTACGCTCCCACCGAAGAATACAGGAAAATCAAACTTAAACCGGGTAAAATAACTCGAATGGAACTGTTGTCTCTCCTCACCACCCAACTCCCAAAAGAAATAATAGTTTCCTATAACAGCGGTTACTGGGTATTCAAACCGAGTGAGGGATACGGTTTGATGTTTCCTAAAACGAATTTCGGTAAACTTCTGTGTATCGGGGAGGGTGAAGTTGACAAACCCTTCCACCAACGATTTGCCAGCAAACTTTGCAATACACCAACGTTCGACATAGATGACGAGTGTTATTTCTACGTGATCCCTCCAGGTAGTTTCCAAGAACGAAAGGTGCCCCACGGACGATACGAAACTGCCGAATCATTATTCGATGCAATGAATCAGATGTTACCCTACAGGCTGAGAAAAGCTTACCGTTTCAAGCAACAGGCAGATCACACTGTATTGATGGATACAGACAAGTCGCATTACATTAAATTTCCTCGATCGAACCCCGGATTAGGAGACATGCTGGGAATTACTAAATTAGATATACCACTGAATAAAGTCCTGGGTGACTATCCCATCGATATGAACAGAGGAATGTATGGTATTTATTTGTATTCAGACCTGATTGCGCCTCAGTTGTTAGGTGATACTCACGGCGAACTGTTGCGTGTCGTGAACCCCGCCGTCAGAACCAGTAATAACGAAGCCATTGTTGCAGTGTATCAGCAACCTGATTACTACCCCCTTGCAAAGAACAGTTTTGAGAGTGTGAGAATCTTCCTTCGTACCGACACTGGAGAACCTCTGCATTTTAAATTCGGTAAAGTTTTAGTCAAGTTACATTTCCGTCATGAGGGTTAAATTCGTTCCCCCTTCTGCAGATGCCTACGTGAGCTACTACAAGAACCAAACGGGGAAGGGTGTGTTCCGTGGTCCTCGTTATCAGAGAGGCGATGGGTTAGGAAGCATCTTTGCCACTATTGGACGTTTCATCAGTCCTCTCGTACGACCTGCGCTGGCTACCCTACGTAAGGGTGGGCTACGGTTCGTTTCAGAGATGTCCCAAGGGCAAAATTTCAAATCTGCAGCCAAAGCGGGACTCCGTGAAGCGGGCGCCGACCTCTTGCAACGTGCCAGTTCAAAGCTGCAGGGAGGGAAAGGAATAAAACGCCGCCGTCAGCATCCCAAGGTTCATAAAGTGAAGAGACACTGTACTGTGCAGGACGTGTTTTCATCATGAGCATTCAGAAAATTCACGCTGATTCTGGCGACTGTGCCAATTCAGAATTGGACCTGTTTCTGATCCCTCCCACAGTCTCACAATTAGAAAGAGGCTGTGTCAACCTGTGGCTTCCTTGGAAGGTAATGCTCCACTTGAATTCATCGTGAAAGGAACAGACGATTACATTGATCTATCCCGATGTCACCTACGTCTCGTCTTGAAAATTGTAAAATCCGATGGTACAGCACCGTCGGAAGTGATTGCTCCCTGCAATCATTTCTTCCATGCCCTCTTCAGCCAGGTAGACGTCTTCCTCAATGATCACCTAGTGAGTGCTTCTCACACCCTGTACCCCTACAGGGCATACCTGGAGACTCTATTGAATTACGGTACCGATGCCACACGAAGCCAGCTCGGCACCTCGCTCTGGTACCTCGACACCCCCGGTAAAATGGAACTGACCAGTCGGGAGAACGAGGGATGGCATCAGCGCAAGGGTTACGTCAAACCAACAGGTATCGAACTCATCTCGTGGATCCACGCCGACCTGTTTAATCAAGATCGTTACCTGCTCAATCAAGTCGACCTGAGACTGCGCTTATTGAGATCCAAACCCGAATTCTGTCTCGTGACAGGTGAAGCGGACCCCTCTTACAAAGTACAGATACACGAAGCCGAATTTTTCGTGCGTAAAGTCAAACCCACTTCGGGTGTCATCCTCACACACGCTCGCCTGCTGGGTTCAGAGAGTGCCAAGTACCCTCTGCGAAGAACGGATTTACGTATGTTTTCCATCGCTTCGGGACTAACGAGTGTGAACCGTGACAATTTATTTCTAGGTCAGCTCCCCGTACGTCTGGTACTGGGTATGGTGGAAAGCACCAGCCTGAATGGATCGTACGAAAAAAATCCCTTCAACTTCCAACATTTCGACTTAAACTACATCAGCCTTCACATTGACAGCGATCACCAGTCCTACACACCCGACTTTGCGAATGGGCGCTATCTCCGCTGTTACCAAGGATTATTGGAAGCTGTGGATGCCTGGAAATCCGATAGTGGTATTAACTTATCGCGAAAAGCATATGGAGAAGGTTTTACATTGTTCGGATTCCAATTGACCCCCGAGCAACGTGAATGCAATCAAGCGTTTTCTTTAATAAAGAGTGGGAGTGTGAGAGTCGAATTAAAGTTTGCCAAGCCGCTATCCGCATCGGTCACTGTGATCCTGTATGCCGAATATCAGAATTTGCTGGAAATCCCATTGGATCGTAAAGTCCTGTTTGACTACAGCTCATGAATACCTATCAGCTAGAATCCAGTCTTTCGATGTTACCCACAAGTCTCGGTGTGTTCCCCCGTGACAGACTACCACGCAGAATCAATCAACCCGAAGCCTTGTTTATCTACAATACCGATCCGTCCTCCATGCCTGGAGCCCACTGGATAGCAGTTTACAAGAAAGGAATGCACGTGGATCACTTTGACCCCCTAGGTGTGAGTCCCGATGTCTCCATGCAAGAATACTACAGTCGACTAGGCATACGTCACGTCTTACACCCTTCAATACCTCTGCAGGACCCCCTGGGAGACACTTGCGGTGCTCACTGTCTGTATTTCCTGTTTAAAAGAGCGTGTGGTTCGACTCTTCCCACAGTACTGCATCGTGATTACACGTGTCGAGTAGACTTTAATGACTGCATGGTGTTGCGATGGCTCTCCGAACTCCTTCAAATATTATAATTGCTGCTCCTTCACAGTGTGGAAAGACGACTTTCACTCTGAAACTCATCAAAGAAGCAGCTCAAGTATTCGAACCCCCACTCCAACGTGTCGTTTACTGCTACGGGGAGTGGCAGCCTGCCTTTGAACCCTTCAAGAAAACGGTGGAATTTTATGAAGGACTACCTACGGATCTGGAATTTGACCCCCTCAGACCTACACTTCTGGTACTGGATGACTTGATGGAACAGTCTGTAGCCAGCGAACGCATATCACAATTGTTTATTCGTGGTGGTCATCATAAAAATATCACGATTGTCCTGATATTACAAAATCTGTTTTTAAAGGGAAGACATTCGAGGACTATATCGCTCAATGCTCACTACATGTTTTTATTTCGCAACTGTCGGGATGCTTCACAAATAACTCACCTGGCGAGACAAGTATACCCCCATCAATCTAAACTCCTGACGGATGCTTATAGGTTAGCTACACAAGCAACCTGTGGCTATTTGTGTGTTGACCTTCATCCCAGAACGTTAGATACTGAAAGGCTCCGTGCAAAGATTCTTCCATCAGAAGAACCCGAAATACTTTACGTTCCAAATGAAAGTTAAATCTCAAGGCCCGTTCCTTCAGTGCTTGCCAAAGCTAGGGGGAAAGCAGCGTGCAGCTCTGATGAAGCACATCTCCGACCCCCAGATGTATGCTCTATGTGAAGTGTGTTCCAATTTCTTAAAAGGCAATATACCTGTCTCCCATCGAGTATTAAAGAATTTACGCCAGCACAAGACGGTCATAAGGAGTCTAGCGTCCAAACGTGCATCTTTACGCCACAAGAAGCATCTCCTGCAGCGTGGTTCAGGGTTCATTATACCACTATTGACTGCTGCCCTCCCCCTACTGGTCTCGTTATTTAGAAAAAAATGATTTCAGTGAAAGCAGTGCAGAGGAGAAACATAAGAAAAAAAGTGTGTGATTTAGACTCAGAGATGAAGAAAATATTAGAGTCTGGTGATGCTGACGATAAGTCTGAAAAGTATCTGACTGCTTTGAAAAATTATTTGTTATTCTCAAAACAGCTTGACACTCCACAGGAAGTAAAAGTCAACATTCCCAGAAATCATATAGCTGAAGAGCGGCCTCCAAAAGACATTGCTGTTCCCATCCGACGTAAGAAAAGAAAATTATCCGAGTGGACGGCGTATTGAAAATATCTGTAAAAAACTTTCCAAGACTTGTGTGCTTGAAGACTTGTGTTAAAAAACCATGTATTAAAAATCTGTATCCAATAAAAGAAAGCAAAACTGATAATATGCCTTTTGCCATTTTTATGTCTCTTCCCATTCAATGTTTTCACACTGATGGTTCATTCAATGTTTGACAACCGCAAGTGATCTGCACGACTGCGCTCGGATGTACTCGCGCTGCTACACTCAGGAGTACAGCAGAGGGCGTTAGTGTCGGGGTAATGAGAATGCTGCTGCAGCAGCGAGACTTGGAGAGGAGCAGCGCACTGTGCAGATCACTGATAAGACTTATGGAGCACCTGAAAAACAAAGTTACCTCTTGCTTTCTCCCACCATAGTGTCTTCCAGTTCTGAGAAATAAAGAGACGGATTTTTTGAAACCTTTTTTATTAAAAAATTTACATGACAGATCCACTGTTGCTTTCACATGACATAGCCACTGTTGGTTTCACATGACATATCCACTGTTGGTTTCACATATCCAATGCTGGACAGTAACATATTGTAGGTTTCAAAAGTACAAGCTTCAAAAACTGCTGACAACGCCGAGTGCGAGGGCATTACGCGTGATTAAAGTCCACTAAGGACAGTGAAATAATTAATTAAAGTCCCCTAAGGACACTGAAATAATTAAAAGTAGGAACATTGAAATATTTAAAGTCCACTAAGGACACTGAAATAATTTTAAAAAGGTCCCCTAAGGACATTGAAATAATTAAAGTAGGAACATTGAAATATTTAAGATCCGTTAAGGATACTGAAATAATGATTAAGATCCATTAAGGACACTGAAATAATGATTAAGATCCATTAAGGATATTGAAATAAAAGGCGTGCAGTGAAATAATAAATAAAGGTGTAATAAATAAGTTGAAAACTGTACAATGTAATAAAGGTGTAATATGAAATAAATAAGTTGAAAATTGTACAATGAAATAAATAAAGTTGTAATATAAAATAAAGGTGTAATATGAAATAAATAAGTTGAAAACTGTACAATGAAATAAATAAAGTTGTAATATAAAATAAATAAAGGTGTAATATGAAATAAATAAGTTGAAAACTGTACAATGAAATAAATAAAGGTGTAATATGAAATAAATAAGTTGAAAACTGTACATTTACTCATCCATGAGTTGGATGAGGGTATCCAGACCCAGGTCATTGTAACCATAAGGTACAGTGAGAGTCGAACCCGGGCTGAGATACCGCTTATCTAGGTTAGCCTTAAACCTTTTCACCATGGGCTTATTCGTAAGTGACCCATCCACTTTATTACGAATTACATTGAAAGGGACTTCGAAGGTCTCATTGGTTGGGGAGTTCCCTAGCACCATGGATTTCAGTAGTTCAAAATTGTATGTGCACCGGTTTTTCTTCGTGAGTGATATGCCCTTGGCGCGAAGAATTTCATCCCCGTTGCTCAGCCGAAGGGCATAACTTTTTGCTCCGGCGCTGACATAGTCAGTGATGTGTACACCGGAGCCGTACTTTGAAGAAATTTCATCTACGAGACCTCCGAGAAAGGGATGTTGTGGTGGTGTGTAGGTGTCGCGAGGAGACGTTGTATAAATTACTGAATCCGTGTCAGAATACATTGCACGACTGTCTAATTTTGATAGAAGCTCGTACAGTTTTAGTCTGGCGTGACTCGTCACCATTGCGGCGAGAATCAGGCTTCCACGGGTGTTCGCTGGAGTGGCAGACTCCGCCGGCTTGTGCGTGACAAGCACGGCCTGATCACTGATAACAGCGACGTCGGTGATGACTAGCGATGCGTCCGTCAAGAGCTCCATGTACTTGACAGGACAACTCACAATGGTCGTCTGGGTTCGACTCATGTTCTGCGCATGCTTCCCCCATGACGAATTAAGCGAGACCTTGGAAAGTGTACGCTTAAGGTTGTTTTTTTCAACTTCCGAGGGGAGGATCCTAACCCCCTCCGCCTGGAAGAAGGCCTCACAGAAGACTTCCTTTTGCTCCTTGGTCTGCACGTCAGGGGGAAACCCGGAGTAGCGCTGCTTCAGCCCCAGAAAAGTATCTATATACCCAGCATAGACACCTCCCTTTTTTGTTGCGGGATCATATTGCAGGATGGTATTGAAATGCCACACGTCGTGGAATTGAAGAAGTTTGTATCCAGCACGCATCGCAGCGTAAATTTCGAACGTTGCCCAAGATCCTGTCAATGCGCGCTGGTTCACGGTGTGCTGACAAGGGGGTGCCAGCTGACCATCCGCACAGCTCCTGCAAAGGGGGAAAAGCAGCTTCCCATTACACCTGTAGGGCAGTACAGGGATGAACAAATCGTCGGGGGCTAACAGTGTGGCGTGTGCAATGCCAAAATAGTGGTTGAGGTCCGTGGCGAAATCAGAGGTGATCCGAACCGGGTGACCTTTACCGAATGGAGCCTTCTTGCAAACATAAGGGTACAGGCTGTTGTAATCAACGTAGTTAAGGCTACATCCTAGGTCCGCCGATGCAAAGATGGAAAACACCTCCACGCGCCCTCCATAGAGGTAGTCACGGACCCCTATACGCCTGATAGGCTCGACGGATTTATAAATTAATGCGACGGGTGGGTTTTTGCGCATTAACTCGTCGAATTCGTGCTCCCACATGATTTTGCATGTGTACCCGTTCATCAGCACTTTCAAGGTCTCAAGACGATCCATGGTCCGGGTGTTTAGCAGACCAAATGGCTTTCTCGTAGGCTGATCTATTTTTTCAGGTTTGAAACATTTCAAACAGTGATGAAAGTAACAACCTAAAAACTCGTAATAACAACGGGTACTGTGGCACACGCCATCCAATTTGTACTGCCCTATCTTATACTCACCTCCGGGTGATCGCGCAGTTTGAATTTCGATATTATCCTTGGAAGCCTCATACTCTAACCATGCGAGAGCTTTCAAGGACTGCCGGTCGTTACTCGCCGAATACCCTTGGGCGGGACACACACCGAGGGTATTCTTTTGCAGAAACTTCCCACGGAAAATGCGAAGACAAGCACCGGCAATAGTCAGGTCACGTGCAAATGGGTCTACGCCTGTGAGATTTAAAAATTCCTCACGGAAAGCTTGGGTGCCTCGCCACAACAACTCTGTATCTGCCTTGCAGTAATACAGAAGCTGCTGTTGAAAATCCCAGGGTTCAAGGCTTGCTGCGGCATACCACTCGTTGAATGCTGACAGAGTTTCAGGCTCCATGTCTTCCGGCTGGAAAAAAAGCCGATCAGGGATGGGTCCTGCATACTGTAGATTTTCCTCCTTCACGAATTTAAAGGATCGTAAATGCTAATGCACTTAACACAGCGATGCCGTGTCTGACATGCCTTCAGCAGGTGCGCCTGAAAGCATTCAGCCCCGCGCAAATACACACACCACACCGTGCAAAGCAACAGCTCCCCTGTATGAAGCACATCGACTGACAGGCACCTGTTGCAGGTTCCCTTGCAAACGTGCCCGTGATTAGAACCCTTTAAGCAAATGTGACAGAACTGCTTAACCCCAAAAAACCCTGATGGTTTAGTAATCACGTCGTAATGCCCTGCACTAAACAACAAATAAAGGTTGTCCCCACCTTCGGGACCAATGAAGATGGGGAGAAATGCGTCGTCAGCAGAATACACAACAATCCTGAACTGTGTCAGGTGAGCTTGGAAGAGACGTACTTCCGGGAGTCCACAAGGACCCTCAGGAATACCCGCATCCTGGTGTAGTTGACGGGCTAAATCTGCCTGTTGTGTGCAGCGATAATCGCTGATCCGCACATAAACATTTGGCAGACCTTTATTTTTTAAGCAAAGCTCTCGTGCGACGACGAGAGCCCTTGCTAGACAGATGTTGTCATTATTTACGATTCTCAAAACTGCTCTTTTATTGTGGATGAAAGACTGGACATCCACGAGGCAGCGCTTCTCAGGTCCTGCACGTCTCTCAATACCTCCACCGCTGCCGACCCGGTCGAGGTCAGCACAGACAAAGTCAAACTCCAGCTCGCTCCCGGGACCGAGAGACTCATTCGACTGCACTACTTTGTCTAGTGCAGCCATGAATCTCTCCCCGTCAGGGCATTACGCCGAATAAGAGCCAAGTTGACGGGGTTTTTCAAATCCCGGGAGCGTAAACACAGCCGAACATGGCTATACTTCCCTGTGGGGACGACGTCGGCCAACATTTTCTCGTGCAGGTCGTGTAGGACCGGAAGGAAATTATAAGGTTCCACATTCTCCATACCTCCAAGTCGCACACTCGTGGAGATGAATTCTGTCTTGAATTTTTTCGAGTTGTACCGCCGAGTGTGCGACACTGTGAAGTGGGGAGACTCTGTAGAGCTGACATCAGAGGTGGCTGCACTGACAGGAACGTTGGAGAATCCACTGACAGGAACGTTGGAGAATGCGGACCTAGAGAGAGAGAATTTATTTTTCAGAATATGCAGTACTTTACATGTTTTTTTTTTTATCTTAGAACAGAAAATGAAAAACCAATATGCTTCAGTTTGCTAACTTGATCAAAAATCTAACTAAAGTTTGAAAATTATCATTTAGAATAAAAATGACAGGGTAGAAACAAATACATTTGAACTGAACAGTTGTAATAAAAGCATACTTTACTAGCTTGAGCAAAACATCTAACTAAAGTTTGAAAATTATCATTTAAATAAAATGACAGGGTAGAAACAAATATAAAACTCTATATTGAACGTTAGTATGTGGTTCAGTTGAGCGCCTTAAAGGGCAACATTAAATAAAATTACATTTACCTGGTAGCGGTGGAGGTACCAGCGGCGATAGTGAATGGTGACCTTATGTCGGAGGAGACGGGAACACGAACGCTGGAGGGTCCGGCACCAGTGGAAGGGATAGACCTGGATAGATAATTTAGTCTCAGAATATGCAGTACTTTACATGTTTTTTTATCTTAGAACAGAAAATGAAAAGGTAACATGCTTCAGTTTGCTAACTTGATCAAAAAAAAAAGCTAAAGTTTGAAAATTAACATTTAGAATAAAATGACAGGGTAGAAACAAATATAAAACTCTATATTGTGCGTTAGCAAGTGATTCAGTTGAACACATTAAGGACAGCATTAAATAAAATTACATTTACTTCACACAGCTTGATCAAAAAACTAACTAAAGTTTGAAAATTAACATTTAGAATAAAATGACAGGGTAGAAACAAATATAAAACTCTATATTGTGCGTTAGTAAGTGATTCAGTTGAACACATTAAGGACAGCATTAAATAAAATTTCATTTACCCAGTAGCGACGGAGGTATCAGCAGAGAACAAGGACGTGACGTCAGATGAGGCAGGAGCGTCGGAGGAGCTAGCAGGACTGGCTGAAACTCTCTTGACAGCCGCATCCATCACGGTGCCTGTGTTAATGAGATCGGTGGTTGCATTGTGAGACCTAGAAAGATAATTTGGTCTCAGAATATGCAGTACTGTACGTGTTTTTATCTTAGAACAGAAAATGAAAAGGCAATATTGCTAGCTTGATCAAAAAATCTAATATTACTAAAGTTTGAAAATTATCATTTAGAATAAAATGACTTTACTAGTTAGAAAAATCTATATTGAACTGAACAGTTGTAATAAAAGCACACTTTACTAGTTTGAAAAAAAATCCTAACTAAAGTTTGAAAATTATCGTTTAGAATAAAATGACTTTACAGGGTAGAAAAACAGAAACAAATCTATATTGTACGTTGGTAAGAGATTCAATAGAGCACCTTAAGGACAATATTAAATAAAATTACATTTACTTCACACTTTGCTAGCTTGATCAAAAAAAATCTAATATTTAACTAAAGTTTGAAAATTATCGTTTAGAATAAAACTCTATATTGTACGTTAGTAAGTGATTCAATTGAGCGCCTTAAGGGCAACATTAAATTACATTTACCTAGTTGCAGTTGAAGGTACGACGGGGACGTAGGGATTTCCCATACCCGCTGCGACAGTGGACTGGCGACGCTTCTTGAGGGAAAGTTTCGATGTCCTTTGCCTTAATTCCCTGCCTCCCTGTTGGAGTATGCAGATACGTTTCGATGATGTAGGAAGCTCAGGTGTAGGAGGTCTTTTGGCTGTCGCCTCTAGAGTGCGCACTGCCGTGAGTAGCTCTTCAAAGCAGTCGGCATCAGTGGAAGGACCAGCATCAGACCTGGATAGATAATTTAGTCTCAGAATATGCAGTACTTTACATGTTTTTTTTTAACTTAGAACAGTTATGTTGTAATAAAAGCACACTTTACTAGCTTGATCAAAAAATCTAATATTTAACTAAAGTTTGAAAAATTATCATTTTAGAATAAAATGACAGGGTAGAAACAAATATAAAAATCTATATTGAACAGTTGTAATAAAAGCACACTTGACTAGCTTGATCAAAAAAAAAAAATCTAACTAAAGTTTGAAAATTATCATTTAGAATAAAATGACAGGGTAGAAACAAATAAAAAAAATCTATATTGAACTGAACAGTTGTAAAAAAAGCACACTTGACTAGCTTGATCAAAAAAATCTAATATTTAACTAAAGTTTGAAAATTATCGTTTAGAATAAAAAAAGTAAAATGACTTTACAGGGTAGAGAAATCTATATTGAACTGAACAGTTGTAATAAAAGCACACTTTGCTAGCTTGATCAAAAAATCTAACTAAAGTTTGAAAATTATCATTTAGAATGACTTTACTAGTTAGAAACAAATATAAAAATCTATATTGCACGTTAGTAGGTGATTCAGTTGAGCAACTTAAGGACAATATTAAATAAAATTTCATTTACCTGGTATCAGTTGAGGATCCAGCACGGGAAAATTCTCGCATAGTGGACATCTCAGGTAGAGAAGAGGATCGACGAGCTAGCAGGTAGAGAAGGAGAGCGAGCAGGGTTGACAGTTCGCAAACTGACAGATGAAGAACACAGTGACAGTCGCTGAGAAGTCGGTGTTTATATACACCCTCCCCCACTGGACTTTGACCGTTGTGCAATGTGGATTCTAGGAATCATCTATTTTTAAACCTTATCAGTGTCAAATGCAGACACAGTGAAGCGCTGGACATTTGACCTTTTGACCTTCCAGCTGATAAAGGATTGCACCATATCGTGTGATGTGGCGAAAGTGCTGTTGCTACCCCCCTAATAAGCGATCTGAAGGATGTCTACAGGAAACGTACGATTTCCGATACACTGATAACGGACTTGGAAAACTTTTAGCCTGTTGAACGTCTATTGCAAGGTAGATCTTATATACAAGTCCTGCGAATAATTTAAACCAAATTTTATTAATTTTTCTGTGGAACAGTTACTGTGTCATTCTTCTAGTAAAATACGTGAACCTTGGATCCGATGAGGCTTTTTCCCGAAATTAACGTGGAGGTACGCTAGCGGTGGAATGATTTTTTTTCCGATTAAACCCATGTAGAGTAAACCGATTTATTACGAGCGCTGGATGATTTTAATAAAGGTGAGTGAGAGTTTTTATTTACTAGGGGATCGATTAACAGGATTGGAAAAAATGAATCCCAAAGAATTGAAATTTAATAAAAGGGAATCGTTTAGAAGTCCTGGCAAAATGAACACCAAAAGATTTTTAATAGAGGTAACTTTTAATAGAAAGGGTTTTAATTAATAAGAATACAACTTTGAGAGTTGATTTTTACAATTGAGACTTGTGTCATCCTTTTCTGCGGAATTATTCTGAGACTTGAAATCCGTGGGAAGGAGGGAGCTTAAAATATAGGTCAACCAGGAGGGTCTGCAAAATCCAGGGCTTAAAATATAGGTGGGTCAACCAGGGGGTTTGCAAAATCGAGGTTTTAAAATAAAAGGTTAGTCTGAAATAAAGAAAAATCGAGACTATTCGAGAAGGGGAGCTTAAAATATAGCTCAACCATGGGGGTTTGCAAAATCGAGGTTTTAAAATAAAAGGTAAGTCTGAAATAACGAAAAATCGAGACTATTCGAGAAGGAGGGCTTAAAATATAGCTCAACCATGGGGGTTTGCAAAATCGAGGTTTTAAAATAAAAGGTGAGTCTGAAATAAAGAAAAATCGAGACTATTCGAGAAGGAGGACTTAAAATTAGAGTTAAAAACTAGATAGCACAAGGGTTAAAAGGGGGGAGGAATTTTTAATTATGAATTATTAATTATGAATTATTAATACCACGACAGTTGCTACGCCAGGGTCAATTTCCTGTTGATTGCAACATAGGGGTCAAAGTTCAGAAGGCAACGTGGCCCAGCACAGGTCAATTTCCGGTCGATTGCGACATAGGGGGTCCAAGTCAAGAAGACAACGTGGACGATTGCGACATAGGGGGGGAAAGCACTGTGCAAAGGGGGAACGGGATGGTGTGACTAAACTACTGGGGTGCAAGAATTCAGTCGAGTCGGAAAATATAAAAAGAACTGGATTTCCAAAGAATTTTAACATTCTTCCTATTTTATAGGTTTTTAAAAAAATTTCTTGTAAAAAATTCATGAAATGTAAATAAATTTAATATTGTTTACCTCCCTTTTTAGCCTTGCATTCTGGAGACGAGGTGAGGCGGCTATGGCCCCTGGTACAACGTGCAACTATTGGCTGTTGTGTTGTTTTACCTCTGAGCGGTACGTTTTTGCACCCAATGGGCTAAATGGCCTGGTCACAAGTGACAACGAAGGTTCGGACAAGGTTGGGTGGAGGGGACCCACTGGAACAGTTGTTGGGAGACTGATGATAACCTCCATTCAAGGCCATCCAGCGTATTCTTTAGCGTGCATCAGTTGTATTTTAGCATGTATAATAGTCTTCGAAGTTAAAACTTGCTGCTAAAAGTAAGATAAAACAAGTTTTATCGGCCTTAAAACAATTCAGTCTAGAAGAATGAAAGTAGAAGAGTCTGATGCAAAACAGGCTTTATTTCATTTTCTCGAGGTAGTGCATTAGCAAGACTACAACTTGTAGCGGAAGACTATAAATATAACATCTTAGAGATGTTATATTCAGTGTTCTGTTATGGAATTGTGCGAAAGTAGATGGTGTGCATTTCTTATCTTGTGCGTTATCTCCTTGGTTGATGATATGTAAAGATCTGCATAAAAAAAATCATTAACGTTCCGCGAGTTTGTCTTTTGTAACCACACAAAAGTATTTAAAAATATGTTTGGGATCAGCCCGGATCTAGAAAAAAATGTGAGGGAGGGGGAGGAATAAAACTCAATCGATCCGAAAAAAAACCATAAACAGACTTGAGTTTCAAAGCATTATAACATATCCCCTCCGTTTTACAGCTTTTTAAAAAGAAAATTCGTGAAAAATGCATAAAATATAAATATGTTTAATAACATTTTTTACCTCATTTACTCTCATTCTGATGGGGCATGGCCCACTGGGTCCCCCTCTAGATCCGGCCTGTTTGGAAATATGTTATTTTTACGAGTAGCTAAATATTTTAAAAATGCTATTATGCAGATAAAAATTTGAAAGTATACATTTGAGGCGAACCCCTCCCTCTTAAATATGCTGCCTGCGAAAAATTCCAAAAGTATTTTTAACTTTACATGTGTCATTTGATGACAAGGAAAATGATTATTCAGACAAAGGAACGAAACAGATGACAATGCATTCCATTATATCTGAGTAATTTCTATGCTTATATTAATGTGTTTTCCTGCATTACTTAATTTCTGCTTACTCTAATGTAAGCAGTATGTTTTCGTGGAGCACGTGTGGCTAATTAGTAGCACGTTAGGCTCGTAATCTGTAGTTCCCAGGTTCGAGTCCCAGCTGGGTCAGCGTTGAGATATATCTCCGCAAAATTCCCCGCCCTGCCCACGGTCAGTAGGGGACACCTATGGGCTTGGAAAGGCCGCCGTCCGTCGGATGGAACGTTAAGTCGTGGCCCCGTGTGCGGGAGAGCCATACCCTGTGCACGTTAAAGAACACGCTCTATGGCCTTGACGTGAGGCTACCATCTGTCTCCCAACAGCTGTTCCAGTGGGTCCCCTCCCCCAACCTTCTCTGAGACTTTGGGGTCCATGTGACCTGGCCATTTAGCCCATGGTGTGCAAAAAAGTGCCGCTCAGAGGTAAAACAACCCAACCCAACCTATGCTTATATTAATGTGTTTTCCTGCATTACTTAATTTCTGCTTACTCTAATGTAAACAGTATGTTTTCGTGGGGCACATGTGGCTAATTAATAGCACGTTAGGCTCGTAATCTGCAATTCCCAAGTTCGAGTTCCAGCTGGGCCAGCGTTGAGATTTTTCTCTGCAAAATTCCCTACTTTGCCCTTGGTCAGCTGGGAACATTGATGGGCTTGGAAAGGCCTCTGTCCGTCGTATGGATTATTAATCCGTGGCCCCATGTGCGGGAAAACTATACCTGAATGTAAGAAATACCATTAAAAAACAAAGCTGGTCCCATGTGTTGGACTTTTGCACGTTAAAAAACAAGCTGGATGGCCTTGGGGGGAGGCTATCTCTGTCTCCCAACAGTTGTTCCAGTAGGTCACCTCCCCCAACCATCTCTGAACCTTCGGGTTATTTGTGTCATTGTCATTTAACCCATTGTCTGTAAAAGTGTCGTCATCAGTTATGATGACGCCTGTACAAATTAGTGGCTCAATATCATGAAACGAAATCTTTGGTGATGGTGGTGGGGGGTTTCGATCAGTTTTCACTATCGAGATTTTATAATTAGTTTGCATATTAATACCTTTATTATAAGGTTTTGTGGCTTTTGTAATAACTTAAAGTTTTATGAAAAACCAAAATTATTACACTTTCTGCATAACAGTCAAGTGTTTGCCTTCTGATTCAAACTATGATATTAGAGCTTACACCTGAACTGAACACCTAAGAAACACTAACACAAATGTTCGTAATATCGTCTAAAATTTATTCTTTAGAGGACTAAGGGAAGAGTTTAACAAAATGAGTTCTGTTCCAGGGGCAGGAAGGGAAAGAATTCGTAAAAGGGGAAACGGAGCTGAATTTTTACGATCAGTCATAATTTCCTGATTATTGGAAATCAGTTATTATCTTTTTAAATCTGCAGAAAACACTTTGCAGGAGTTTATATCCTTTTCTATCCCATGCGTCGGAAATCAAAATAAATGAATGAAAAGAAATAATTTGAGGAAATTTCGGCCTGTTGAGCACTGTATTCCTGAAGAGAGAAAAATAATTAAAAACTCCTTTCAACTTTTGTTGTTCATGGGCGGTGGCAAATTTGCGCTCTTTCGATTGGCATGTAAATTGCTCATTTTCAGTACTACAGGAATTGATAACTTTTACAAAGTTAACAGATGATTTCAATATTCACGATTTCCATTTCCATTTTACGCGGGCACAAGATATTAAAAATAAATGCAAAGATATGTATATTAAAATTATTTAAAACATTTTTTATGAGTTTATGAAAACATGACATTATTACGTTTTTTTCAAAATGCCGGGATGACATATTTTGAGATTAAAAGGAAGACATATCCTCCTTTTGTAGGAAGTGTGATAACATTCCCACTGGGCAAGGTAACCTTGAAAATGAAGGCCATAACAATATTCTGATACGTTGGGTATGGAGAGAAGAATATTATTAATTTCAGTGAAATATTACTGAAGGTTCAAGATATATTTAACGAAACAATTAACCGATGATTAATAAGATTCTTAATATAAAAAATAATTGTATTTCTATTTAATTAAAATTTTTACTTTTTTATTATTATTCCTATAGGACTAATAGGTATAACTTTATTTTCATTTGTTATTCATATCCTTAAACTACTAGCAATAATATTCATTCTGTTATTTTCATAAGGCACGTTAAGCTCTTGCATATTGGCCAATCTAATTATTTTTTAGGGGAACTAAATTGCTAATTTAAATTTGTAGTGATGTAAATAGAATAATATGTTGAATACTATTTATTACAAGAAAAAAAGTAAATAACACCTGAAGCAGTTGCTTACCACAGTGGTCTGACAGGAACCTGTCAATTTATATGCCATAGTAAAAGATCTGTAAGGATGGCTGGTCCTGAGCAGAAAAAACAGCACAAACTTATATGCCTTAACCGGGACTCGATCCCAGGTCCCTTAGAGCAGTTGCCAAGTGCGCTAACCACCTTTTCAAAAAATGGAACAACCGGTGTGGATTTGAAATAGCTAGGTGTGGATTTGAAATAGCTATAATTTTAATCTCTACCTACAGCGAAGAGCCAAAACATTATGACCACTTTCCAAATATGATGTTAGTCCTCCATACGTCAACAAAACAGCTCTTATGCAATGAGGCCTGGATGCTACAAGATTTGTAATGGTTTCTTGTGCTATCTCTTACCAACACGTTACCAGCAGAGCCTTCAACTCTTGTAAGTTTCGTGGTTGAGCCGCCGCATATCGGATATGATGTTCCAACACAAACCACAGATGCTCGATTGGATTGATGTCTGGGAAATTAGGAGGCCAGGGCAATAACTGGAAGCCTTCCTCATTTTACGCAAATCATTCTCGAACAATCCGAACAATGTGGCATGGGGCATTATCCTGCTCAATAAGGCACTACTAGAGAGATGTACCATTGCCATAAAAGAATGTTCCTGGTCTGCAACGATGTTTCGGTACGTGGTAGATGTCACAGTCTCTTGCACATGAATGACTGGGTGCAGGGTTTCTCAGTAGAACGTTTCCCAAAGCATTACACTTCCTCCACTGGCTTGTTTCCATCCCATGGTGCATCCTGGTTGCCAACACTCCCCCAGGTAAACCTGGCCATCTGCATGGTGCAACAAGTAACAAGATTCATCGGACCAGATGACTTTCTTCCAATCATTCAAGGCCCAGTTTTGGTGCTCGCATGCCCAATGTAGGCACTTTCGAAGGTGAACTTTTCGAAGGTTAGCATGGGCACTTGGATCGGCCAGTGCCGCAGCACCATTTTCAACAGGATTCGATATACTACGTGTTGTAGCACATTACTCTCGTCACCAGTATTCAAATTACGGGCGAGTTGCACCACGGTTTCCCTTCTGTCGCCTCATACCATAAAGGATAGCCTTTACTCATTTCTAGCATCGATGAAATGTAGTCGGCCGACACGTTGGCAATGGTTCATGGTTTTTTCCCTCCATGGACCACTTTTTGAAGGTACTAACCACGACTGTCCATGAGCACCCCACAAGCCTTGCCGTCTCTGAAATGCCTTGACCTACTCGTCTGGCCATTAAAATTTGGCCTTTTTCAAACTCACTTAGGTTCGCTGCCTTTTCCATCTGAATAACAAGAATAACACTGAATAACCTTTACACACTCTGTCATTTACCTGCAGTTGCTTTGATTTGCATAAAGATGCACTGGGCATAATGTTTTGGCTTTTCAGTGTATAATTAAATTACGTATTTATATTACTGAATATTAGTGATCACCATCGTCAAGTAGCCATGAGCCACAGAGTGCACTAACTAACTTTTTAAAAAACGGAAGGACCCGTGGATTTGAAATAGCTATAATACATCTTTCCTTGCGGAAAATTTTGAATGACATAATCAATAACCAAATTAAAGAGAAAAGGAAACCAAATACACCCTATCGAACACCAGAAGCAATGCTAAACCAATTGCTACAAACTTACCAACTCTCACACACAACTCAGTGTTATTATAGAGAGCTTTAATTATGTTAACTAACTTGTGTAGTATGCCGTAAGATCTCATAATCTACCATACATTTCGATCAACAGAATCAAAAGCCTCATTGAAATCAGCAAAGCTAGCAACCAAAGGTTTCTAAAACTATAAACATTTCTTAAGAATCTGCCTGAGTGAAAATATCTGATCTACACATCCTCTAGCACTTCGGAATCCACATTGATCATCACACAATTGCCTTTCAACCAGATTCTTAATTGTATTACGCACAATCAAGCAAAGAACAGTTTACATGGAAGAGAAAATAGGTTGGATACCCCTATAGTTATGACAAGAACTGCGTACCCCTACAGTTATGACAAAAACTGCGATCAACTTTTTTAAAAATCGGGATATAATAGCTCTGATAAAATCCCTAGGAACTATGTATTCATCATAAAACATGTTTAAAATTTCAGTCATCCATTTGGTAAGTGAAATATTCCCATCTATAAGCATTTCCGTAGTAATTTCATCTATCCCTGGGGATTTATGTCATTTAAGTTTAGAAGAGCTAAAATAACTTCAGAGTGTGTTAGAGGGCCAATATTAAAGCAGTAATGCAGCTATCATAATTACAAACAATGGGAGTAGAACTAACCATACCATTTAGAACAATGGTACTCAAACTTTTATGCTTCACGTACACCCTGGAAATGGGTATGTAACTGGCGTATCCCTTGTAAGATAGATAAAACTATAGTTAGATTATAACAATGGGAAAAAAATAAAATATATATATATTTCATATATCTAATGACTTTTGAGCTCTCACGGCGTATCCCAAAAAATTATACCACTTACCCCATGCTGAGAACCCCTAGTTTAGAACATCACTGGAATGCTCATCCCACATAGCCACGACAGAATCCTGACATTTTGTAACCTTGCCTTGCTTATCCTTCAATCCCGTTTTCATGCCCTTTCTCTACCGCATACATAACATTAACTACTGGTACAGCTCTCTGCTGTTGTGCTGTCTAACTGCTTCCTCGGCTATGTCAGCAAAGTCATCAAGCCAAAGATTCTTATCAGCAGCTAACTGATCCTTTACACGTTTATTAAGCTCTCTGTAATGTTTTCTATTAGGACTAGTAGGGTATTGATTAAGTACATTCATGCAGTTCTTTCTTTCGAAATAAGCTCAGGTGCCTTACACTAAAATAATTTTGCCTTCTCTGCTCCTTTTTCCCTAAAAGAGTCCTGTTAGTTTCCAAAACCTCTATTTCAAAATGGTCCCATTCTTCCTCAACTTCAGTAGTAAGCAAACCATGACTGTCATAATGACTAAGTAACCTATCATGGTAAGCTTTAGCTATAACTGGGTCTTTCAGAACTTCAGTATTAAAGGTAAAATTTTTATCCCTAGCACAACACTTTTTAAGTTTAAGTTGCAAGACACTTTTAACACAATAATGATCAGATCCAATTTCAGCTCCCCTATATGACCTGGTATTCTTAACAGAACTAGCCCATTTGCTGTTAATTTATACAACGTTAATCATATTCACAGAGCTGAAAATAAAGAGGAATTGAAGAAGAGCTGGTATCGGAGAAACCCTCGAATTTTAACATTAATGCCTTCTCTGTACGAAGTAATATTATTCTATGGGACTTGGAAACCTGATTTTTCTTTCAACGTTTTGTGTGTGATTTGATATTTTTGAAAATATGTTTTAACTTTACTCCTTATATTTAGAATATTTATTAATATTATATTCCGGTTTTATTATTTTGATGTTTAGGTTATGGAAACTAAAGGTTGATTCGGATTCCTATTCTTAGTAGAACTCTATCAGTTTCTGACGTCCTTTAAGAAGAAGGTAAAACAAATCTTAAAAGTGTTCGAAAAATGAAGTTAATTATTTGAACGTTAATTTCTGTTTAGAATTAGAATACTGAATTCTTATCATCAATTGGTGTATTGATCATTCTTTTAGTAGGTGCAAGTTTGAAATTGTGCTTCATTAATAACAAAAGATTAAAATTCGATTTAATTATCGAATCATTGTCATCACCACATTGTAGAAAAAAATTCTGCCTATGAAATTAAAAGCAAAGGATTTTCAAGAGAAAATCAGCCTAAAGACTAACTCTCTTATTAACACCAAGACAAAAAGACATAATTTCTTAATCTAGTGTTAAGGAATTAAGAAGTATTTTCTATGAAGAGAAATAAAAGGAATATGTCTGAAAAATGCACGATAAATATTATTAAATGTGTAAAATCCATGCTGCTGAAAAACATTTGTGACATTTCTGAAAGAAAGAAGCAAAGTAACTGTCAAACAATTATTACCTACAAGTGAAAAGGTGTTACATTTAATTTGTGCTAAAGAAATTAAATATTTTTAAATATTTCTATAGGGAATAATCGATTCATTGTAACAAGATATTGAAATTGCATCAACCATCATAAACCCAAAGACTTTCCGTATATTATTAAAATTATACTTAAAATTTTAAATTTACAACAAAGAATATTCACAGAGAAACCATTTAATATCACATTGTTTTTACAGAACAAAACAAATTTCTTGTATGTTTCAATTTCTTAAAACAGATTTTTACTAAAAAGCTGAATAATTATGCTTAATCTTGCAAGCACAAAAGATAGTCTTAAATGTAACAAAGTATTATTAGAGGATTTCACTTTGAAATGTCATTATCTGACCCATACGAAAGAGAAACCCCATATTTGTGAAATATGTAACAAAGGATTTTCACAGAGTGGTCATTTAAAATCTCATTATCTGACCCATACAAAAGAGAAACCCCATATCTGTGGAATATGTAACAAAGGCTTTTCACTGAATTGTGCTTTAAAATCTCATTATCTGACCCATACAAAAGAGAAACCCCATATCTGTGGAATATGTAACAAAGGCTTTTCACTGAATTGTGCTTTAAAATCTCATTATCTGACTCATACGAAAGAGAAACCCCATATCTGTGGAATATGTAACAAAGGCTTTTCACTGAATGGTGCTTTAAAATCTCATTATTTGACCCATACGAAAGAGAAACCCCATGTCTGTGAAATATGTAACAAAGGATTTTCACAGAGTGGTCATTTAAAATCTCATTATCTGACCCATACAAAAGAGAAACCCCATATCTGTGGAATATGTAACAAAGGTTTTTCACAGAGTAGTCATTTAAAATCTCATTATTGGACCCATACAAAAGAGAAACCCCATATCTGTGGAATATGTAACAAAGGCTTTTCACTGAATTGTGCTTTAAAATCTCATTATCTGACTCATACGAAAGAGAAACCCCATATCTGTGGAATATGTAACAAAGGCTTTTCACTGAATGGTGCTTTAAAATCTCATTATTTGACCCATACGAAAGAGAAACCCCATGTCTGTGAAATATGTAACAAAGGATTTTCACAGAGTGGTCATTTAAAATCTCATTATCTGACCCATACAAAAGAGAAACCCCATATCTGTGGAATATGTAACAAAGGTTTTTCACAGAGTAGTCATTTAAAATCTCATTATTGGACCCATACAAAAGAGAAACCCCTATATATGTGAAATATGTAACAAAGGATTTTCACAGAGTAGTCATTTAAAATCCCATTATTGGACCCATACAAAAGAGAAACCCCTATATATGTGAAATATGTAACAAAGGATTTTCACATGGTAGAAGTTTGAAGCTTCATTATCTGATCCATACGAAAGAGAAACCCCATATATGTGGAATATGTAACAGATTTTCACAGAGATGCAATTTGAAATGTCATTATCTGACCCATATGAAAGAGAAACCCCATATATGTGGAATATGTAACAAAGGATTTTCACAGAGAGGCAATTTGAAATGTCATTATCTGATCCATACAAAAGAGAAACCCCATATCTGTTGAATATGTAACAAAGGATTTTCACAGGCATTTTGAAATGTCATTATCTGACCCATACGTAAGAGAAACCCCGTGTCTGTGAAATATGTAACGAAGGATTTTCACAGAGTAGTCTTTAAAATCTCATTATTTGACCCATACAAAAGAGAAACACGATATATGTGAAATATTTAACAAAGGATTTTCAGAGAGAAGCAATTTGAAATGTCATTATCTGACCCATATGAAAGACAAACCCCATATCTGTGAAATATGTAGCAAAGACTTTTTGCAGAGCTGTTAATTAAAATATCATTAACCCACACAAAAGAGAAGCCCCATATCTGTGGTATATGTAGCAAAGGATTTTCATGGAGATGCAAACTAAAACTTCATTTTCTGACCCATACAAAAGAGAAGCCTCATATCTGCAGTATACATAACAGGATGTTCAAAGAGTAGCCATTTAAAATCTCATTATCTAACCCATACAAAAGAGATGCCACATATCTGTAATACATGTAACAAAAAGGATTTTTAACGAGTGGTAGTTTAAAATCTAATTTTTTGACCCATACGAAAGAGAAGCCTCATATGTGCAGTATGTGCAACAAATTATTTTCATCTAAGAACTATCTAATTATACATCATCTTGTTCACACAAAAGAGAAGTGATACCTGTTCTCTATTTAACAAAGGATATTCTACGAGAAGTAGTTAAAATCTCATTATATGACAGACACAAAAGAATAGCCTCATATTTAGTACATTCAGCAAAATGTTTTTACACAAAAATAGTTTGATTTACATCAGTATATCCACATAAAAAATAAGTCTCATATTTGAAGTGTATGTAACAAAAGATTTTCACAGAATACCCAATTAAAATCTTATTTAGTGACTCAAACGAAAGAAGTACCTCATATTTCTAATATATTTAAAAAAGGAATTTCACATAAAAGTCATCTGAATGTAAGTCAGGTGTGCTCAAGGTTTTGGAAGTTGCGGTCAATTTGAAAATTTGGTACATGTCGAGGGCAATTCAATAGACAAATCTTATATACTGCATTTAGGCTCAAATTCAGAAACAATAATAATAAAATAAAAATAAATATCCCCTCAAGCAGCTGCTTGCCACAGAGGTTATATGCCAAAGTAGAAGATCTGAGAGGATGGCAGGATCTCCGCTGAAAAACAACCATGCCTTACCCTTGGCTCGAACCCAGGTCCCTTAGATCAGTAGCCAAACATGCTAACCACTCGGCCATGGGACGGCAGAAACAATACCTAAGGAAAAATTTGTTTAGTGAAAAATACAACCAATTGCATTATTGTTACATTCACTTTACTATAATATGATTCTTTGAATTTTTTCACTTGAAAATATTTCCCATGAGAGTTGTTTCTGAATTCGACTCCGTGTAATAACTTTGTTTTGTTAACCTAGAGATCGTTTAAAAGAACGAAACTAATGCATTTATAAGCAACTTTTAATGCAATGCAATAACAATGAAAGGAATGAATATTCAGTTAATGAGAAAACTGATTCTGCTTATTTTTTATTAATAATTCAATGTCAAGAACTATTTCTGAGGTAGCTAATCAGAGGAAGTGCTCCAGGTGACAATCAATTATTTTTGTTGTCAGTTTTGACTTTATGTGCTTCATTCTGGAAAATATCTGTTCACATAAGTACGTGCTTCCGAAGAGGGAGAAAATTCTTGCCACATACATTCTAAAATTGACAAATGTTCCCTTTTATCCATATTTTTTGGGAAAATTCTTGAAGAGACATTTCATGAAATTTAATTTTTAGACTGAGTGACATTGAAGATCAATGATTTTCATTTGGAGGTCCTCAGGAGCTCCATCACATTCACAGAAAAAGGGGTTAGTTATCACATTCACAGTACTTTCTTGAGAGCAGAATTCTTGAAATCTCTCTATGAACTCGACCTATAGCTGAGATATTGCAGCCACATAATGAAGCTCCAAATTTAACTCATTCAAATGCGAAGGTATGACCATAAGGAGGGTAATGAAGGTTGGGTTGGGACGTTTTACCTCTGAGCTGCACTTTTTTGCACACCATGGGCTAAATGGCCAGGTAACCCCGAAGGCTTAGAGAATGTTGAGGGTGGGGACCCACTGGAACAGCTGTAGGGAGACAGATGGTAACCTCCCGTCAAGGCCATCCAGTGTGTTCTTTAGTGTGCACAGGGTGTGGTTCTCCCACACACTGGGCCACGGCGTAACGTACCATCCGACAGATGGCGGTCTTTCCTTGCCCATCGCTGTCCACTACTGACCGTGGACAGGGCGGGGAATTTTGCGGAGATAAATCTCAACGCTGACCCAGCTGGGACTCGAACCTGGGAACTACAGATTACGAACCTGGAGCGCTACCGATTGAGCCACCCCCGTCCCATAGTAAGGAGACAAAGTCAGCCAAACCCTCCTTGGTTTCATAGCTCAAATTCAGCTATTTTTAAGCGTTTCGGTTTCTTTATTGTTACTATTTTTCAAAGGATGCCTAAGTTCGATAAAATATTAATTTCTATTTAAAATGCTACATACGCCTTATTAGCCAACCCCCCCCCCCTTTCCACCCATCTTGGTGGAACGTGTGTCCCCCAAGGTCACCATATAAATTTGGCCCACCATCTCTGAAAGGTTCAAGGATCACTTTTCTTAATGCTTTGTTCTCTCCAATCGCGTTTTCTTGAACTGAAAGTTAACTCAAGAACTTTGTTACCCATCCATTTAGTGTCGTATCTGCTTGCCCAACACCTCCTATAACAGAAAGTCAGTGGACCAAGTAATGAGTTGGGTTGTTTTACGTCTGAGCGGCACTTTTTTGCACACCATGGGCTAAATGGCAAGGTCACATGGACCCCGAAGGCTCAGAGAAGTTTGGGGGAGGGGACCCACTGGAATAGCTGTTGGAGACAGATGGTAACCTCCCGTCAAGGCCATCTAGCGTGTTCTTTAACGTGCACAGGCTATGGCTCTCCCGCACACGGGGCCATGGCTTAACGTCCCATCCGACGACGGCGGCCTTTCCAAGCCCATCGGTGTCCCCTATTGACCGTGGGCAACCAAGTAATGAGACAGTATAAGTAGTCCTAACATCTAGATTAGGAATTCTCAATGTGGGTTATTCATACCCCTTGGAGGTACACGGTAAAATTTTTTGGAGTATGCTGTGAAAGCTCAATAGTCCCTACATCTAATAACAAAGTCCCTAAATTGGCAACACTGCTACAGATAATAATTTTATAATATTGTTAAATTGTTTACGTCATATTTTTTGTTTATCGATGTGTAATTTATGAATACAAAATTTAATGTGTATATATATATATATAAATGTTTTATTTTATTCTATTGTTATATTATAACTAAAGTTTTATTTATGTATATAAGGGGTACGCCAGTTACATACAGATTTACAGGGGGTACGTGAAGCATAAAAGTTTGAGAACCACTGATCTAGATAATTCTCATATTTTAGTTTCTGTTAATGTTCCTGGTGGACTCGTTTCCAAATCTGCTTACTAAAGACTATAGAAAAATATACTTTATTTAGAAAGAAAATTATTCGTATTTATTATTAGATATCATAATGCTAATTAATACAAATAATTTTTCTCAAGAATAAAATATATTTATAGATAAAGGTTAGTATAAAGTTTAATACAAGATACCATCAGTGGAATCTAAATGTAAGAATTTTCTATGTGGTAGGACTACTTCTCCCGATATTATTACTACATTATTATTTCCGACAATTTTTTGGGCGGGGGTGGCTCAGTCGCTAGCGCACCAGGCTCGTAATCTGTAGTTCCCAGGTTCGAGTCCCAGCTGGGTCAGCGTTGAGATTTATCTCCGGAAAATTCCCCGCCCTGCCCACGGTCAGTAGGAGACACCGATGGGCTTGGAAAGGCCGCCGTCCGTCGGATGGGACGTTAAGCCGTGGCCCGTGTACGGAAGAGCCATACCCTGTGCACGTTAAAGAACACGCTGGATGACCTTGACCGGAGGCTACCATCTGTCTCCCAACAGCTGTTCCAGTGGGTCCCCTCCCCCAACCTTCTCTGAGCCTTCGGGGTCCATGTGACCTGGCCATTTATCCCATGGTGTGCAAAAAAGTGCCGCTCAGAGGTAAAACAACCAACCCAACTGACAATTTTTACTAGTTATCCCAAAATCATAAATTTGGTCCACTGGCCTTTTATTATAAAAAAACTGTAGAAACTAGAATCTATAACTTTTTTGTGTTTTGTCTAAGCTACCTCTAATATCCTACTTTTTTTCTTGAAGTTCATTATTTATTTATTTATGAACGTGACAGACAACTGAGAAGTCGGTGGACTAGCACCTGTTACTCAAAACGAAGAGAATAATATTTACAATATATATTAAGTGATCATTTTTAAAGAGGAACAAAATTCAAAACAACCAAATATAGAAATTTTTAAGAATATTGATAAGATTTTTATAATTTAAAAAATTATAAATTTCTTTTAAAAGAAAATTTACAATTTTTTATTCAAAATTCTTGGGTTCTTCAATGTTTCCCAAAATTCTATTTAAAGAAAGACCATCTATATCGACTTTTTAAGATTTTTCAAAAAAATTGTTTCTTTGTTTAGAATATTTTGGATAATTTAAAGTAGTGTGAGAAATTATTTCTTATTTATTACATTTTTTATTTCATATAAATAAACATTTAAACCAGTAAAAACTGTTATTAATATATTAAAACTTGATAAAAAATTGTGGGGAATATTAAGTTTAGTAATATTTGATAGGTCAGAGTCTAATAAAAATCTATTTTGAAGAAAAATTGGTCCACAGATAGCCAAATGTTTTTTTAAATGCTAAGTTCTTCTTCTTTTAAAAAAGATTTAAAAAAATTGTAGAAATTATAGGAAGGAGTAAAATTGTCCATAGATAGCCAAATGTTTTTTTTTAAATACTAAGTTCTTCTTTTTTTAAAAAAGATTTAAAAAAATTGTAGAAATTATAGGAAGGATTAAAATTATTTAAAATAATTTAAAGAAAATGCTTGTTTCGCAAAATGTTCAGCCCATCCATTTCTTACAAACCACAATTACTGGCGATCCATTGAAAAGTAAAATAATTTTTTTTAAATATAATTTTCTGTCAAAAGGTAAAACAATTCAGAAATCAAAGCTGGGAAATAGGAGGATCTTTTTAAAGAGCTGAAAGTGCTGATTTAGACTCTGAACAAATAATTATAATTTTTTCCCAATCACCAAGCTCCATTTTAAAGCAAAGATCATTTTTTTGTAAAATTTGTTTATGTTTGTCTGTTTAGAGCATGACAACACATTAAATTCGGTGTCGAACCGGATGAGTTTTGATCCTCGTTTCTTTGATCGACGGAAGTTGGCCGTTCGACTGCTTCCGTCTGGCGACGGACAAACGGACCATTTCCTTCAATCAATTTTCGTACGAAAGTCGGCTTTTGAATGTTACTTTTTGCTTTCAGATGTTTGGTATACATTTGAGATTCGTTGCGCATGCTTAATTTATTCTTGGGGTATCTTGGAGCTAATTTATCATTATCTTTTACTTGTTTGAACTGTAATTTTTTCTGTCCTTACTTTTTCCTCTTTCGAAGAGTAAAAATGATTTTTATGACTGTGTGGTTTTTTCTTTAAGTGTCGTCAAATGGGGGCAAAATTTTATATTTGCTTTCCTAGGATGCTTAAAATTAAACTTTGGATTTTTCGAAAGCCGAATAACGTTAGGGAGTGCCCCCCATATCAAGAAAATATTCCTCACACAATCCCATCACTACCAGTCTGTACTGTTCCCACCGTGGCTCAATGGCCTGATGTTGCTTGCACCAAATTATGATCATCAGCATGATACAAAAGAAACCTTGATTCTTTTGACAAGGTTATCTTTTTTCCAGTTCTCCACCGTCCAGTGTCAATGTTCGTGGCCCACTGGAGATGCACTTTCATGTGATTTGCTGATATCAGTAATCGACATGTTTGGCGGTTGTTGTAGCCCTTTACAAGGTCTGGTACGTGGGGAATTCGGAGATGATCTTCTGTTCACCAATGTTTCAATCAGTTTTTTCTTTCGGCCTCTCTGAACCACAAGCGAGGGAGTGCCTCAGTCGGTAGCGCGCCAGGCTCGTAATCTGTAGTTCCCAGGTTCGAGTCCCAGGTGGGTCAGCGTTGAGATTTATCTCCGCAAAACTCCCCGCCCTGCCCACAGTCATTAGGGGACACCGATGGGCAAGGAAAGACCGACATCTGTCGGATGGTACGTTAAGCCGTGGCCCAGTGTGTGGGAGAACCACACCCTGTGCACACTAAAGAATACACTGGATGGCCTTGACGGGAGGCTACCATCTGTCTCCCAACAGCTGTTCCAGTGGGTCCCCTACCTCAACCTTCTCTGAGCCTTAAGGGTCCATGTGACCTGGCCATTTAGCCCATGGTGTGCAAAAAGTGCCGCTCAGAGGTAAAACAACCCAACGTCCATAGGATTGTTGATCAGTGGTAGTTTTATTGCTTTTCTCACCATTCTCAGTTGAACGCTTCAAACGGTTGTGTATGAAAAGCCCAGGAGGATGGGCATTTAGGAGATGCTAGAACTAGCATGCCTAGCATCATCTATCATGCCACATTCAGATTCGTTCGTTTCGCCATTTCTGATGGTCATTGCTACTCTAACTGATGCTTGAAGAGCTGGTCTGCCTGATTAAAACCGCACACTGTGATTGCGTGACGTATTACGTGTTGGAATGAACCATTTATGTGACGAGGGGTGATGCCTAACAAACTGACATCTCAGTGTAGTTTGGTAGATGGATGCTATCTGTGAACTGGAGGTAGTTAAAACTGAGGATTTACTGTAGTTTATCAAGAAAGTCTGCATTTTAGTTTCTTAAATTAATGACAGTTTCGAAATTAAATGCATTCTAATAGTTATTCAATGAAAACTATAAAGATGTAATCCCTATTATGTTTTATGTAACTAATAATGTTGAAAAATGATGAATTTTTACAATCGATAATGATTTTTTTAGTTGCATTGCTTGGAGCATGGTGTTTATATCTGTGTTTGTAACTGCTATTGTATTTGTTTATTTTTCCATTATGTTTTTATTTTTCGTTAAATGTGTCTTACGATTTAAACCATTGTATATGTGATGTGAATCCTGCTGATATATGCAATCTACATGAAAAAAAATGTAAACAGAAATAAAGTTGTTATTGGAATAAACACTTATAATATCATTTCTACAACTCTTAATAAAAGTTCTGTAGCATGTAGGATAATTATGATTTTTCGAAGTACCACGATAAAAGATCCCATAACCTTTTCCATCTGAGGATATCCAATAAGTAGCATGAGTCGCAAAGGACAACATAAAAATCACCAAAAGGTGAGCCCCAAGGGGCAGGGTAAACGTTCTTTGCAACTGCTTTCAAGAAGAGGCTTATCTTAATGGAACAGGATCAATATGGTTAATTTTAAAACTACTAACAATAAGAGAACATAGAGTGCTTCACAATTTAACCCTTTCATGACTTAAGGGAAACATTTTTCCCATTTTAAAATTGGTGATTGTCGTATTTCATTATAACCTTATCTGCATTTTTTATACAGAATGTCAAAATAGAACGTATGCCGAACGCAATTACGTAAACGGGAACGTTTAGAAAACAGAAACAGAACTGTCAGGACGCATAATATATGTACTATGTGCAATGTCCATCTTTGCCTCACTACCAAAAGAAATTGCTTCGCAGAATATGATAATTAGCACATCATTTTTTATAGTAATTTTATTTCATAATTTTGTATTATTTTAGTTACCATTTTGTTCTAATAAACCAATAAATAAAAGACATTGCATAATAAGCCTAAGTATAATTTGTGTTACCTTTATAGTCCATTGGGAAAAATATTTCCCATAAAATTCCAAAAAAACTACACATTGTTATGTATTTTTCTTATGATTTTTATTTATTTTACGTCTAAACAAACTAAAATAAACAGTTACATACTAATATTTACTCTTAGAAACCTTATGGTCCTGGAAGGGTTAACGGAGATTTTAGAATAAGAATTTGTATAACAATTTGCTTGACCAATTTGCAAGAATAGTATTGAGGAAGTTATTGGAGAATTCAAGAAACATTGCGATATACCTGAAAATGTTTCTGTGGTGTGAAAGTGATATCACTGACACAAATTGGGAGCTAATAAATTGTGTGATCAACTCTCACACCAGTACAAGCTTCCTAACGGTGCCTCATAGTGTGTATGAGGTTATCCAAGAATACTGTATGTATGAGATGTCATTCACATTAAAGGGTCATTTGCAAATTTAGATGGATCCCAGGTAAGGACTTCTACACCGTTATAGAAATATGCATTCTCATGCAGGAAAAATAACTAAACCGATTCTTACTTAGACATGAAATGCGTATGTTAATTTTATTCACGTAGTGAAACACATATGGGAATATATATCATTGTCGAAAAACGTGTACTTGAATAGGAAAATAAGTACATTCGCCCATATACACACCAGTTTACTTACGCGCTTATTCAAACGTAGCAGCAGGGCGGGGGTGACTCAGTAGGTAGCGCGCCAGGCTCGTAATCTGTAGTTCCCAGGTTCGAGTCCCAGCTGCGTCAGCTTGGAGATTTATCTCCGCCAAATTTCCTGCCGTGCCCACGGTCAGTAGGGGACACCGATGGGCTTGGAAGGGCCCGCCGTCCGTCGGATGGGACGTTAAGCCGTGGCTCCGTGTGCGGGAGAGCCATACCCTGCTCACGTTAAAGAACACGCTGGATGGCCTTGACGGGAGGCTACCATCTGTCCCCCAACAGCAGTTCCAGTGGGTCCCCTCCCCAACCTTCTCTGAGCATACCGGGGTCCATGTGACCTGGCCATTTAGCCCATGGTGTGCAAAATAGTGCCGCTCAGAGGTAAAACAACCCAACCCAAACGTAGCAGCGAAAATAACTAGAAATTCACACGGACCCCTGAAAAGATTATCAGAATGGGTTCAAAAATATAGATATCGTTTTTGCAAATCTACCGTTTTAACACACGTTTATAATTTACATGTTCATGCATGGGAATATTCCACACACTCCTAATTTCATCCATGTCATGACTTTTTAGTTCAAATCTTACTTGCACCTTGTCTATGAAAAATGCATCGTTCATTGACCAGGTTTGCTTTTTAGCAAAGTGCATGGTCATATCGCTACTGTGCGAAAGATCGTCCCCTTCGCCATTTTCGCATTGAGGTGAACATCGGAACTGGTCCCGCAGAAACTGTGCGTTATTGCGGGTTGGAATGTTGTTGGTTGGAAAAAATAAAAGATGAAACTTAAGTGATGGAAATGATACACCCCTGAATGTCATTTGAAACTCCGTGAATGTTGGTCCATGTTATCGCTATCACCACCTAACAAATGACGTGGGGATTCATGATGCAGATTTCTTTTCGCATTACTTCTACTTCATATCACACTGGGATTGAAACTTTCACACATTCTATTATTCTGCGAAACTCGTATTAAATGATACTTTTTTTTTTTTCGTTTTTCCATTTTTAAACTGAATTTTTTTTGTAACATCGGCACGGTTTTCTAAAACGTGCAGTATACACACATTTCTTATGATATTAACAATTTTCTGTCTGGGTTCGCTCTAACAGTGATTTTCCCTTTCAATGTGCTTTATTTCCTTTTCTGGTGGGATAAAACCATATTCTACTGGTAACTGCTACATAATTTAATTTAATTTAATTCTGATGAACAGTATAAGAGGACATTTTAAAATTAGATGACTGGTTGGAGCTTGACCTACCTATATTTTAAGCCCTCCTTCTCGAATAGCCCCGAATTTTCTTTATTTCAGACCCCCTTGTTGACCCCCTATATTTTAAGCCCCCCTTAATCTCCGAATAAGTTCCTTACCAAACTGAACTTCGGGATGGCAATGATCAGCTGTGCAAGCCTCAGAATAATTGCGTTGGTGGCAACCTCACGCAGAAAGGGATGATGAAAGTCTCTAAATAATTGCAAAACTTTCGATAGTAGTCACTCACAGAAAATCAACTTCCAAAGTTGTATTCCTCATTTTTATTCCTTGTTAATTAAACACTCATTAAAACACCCGCCCCTTTATTAAACCCCCCTTATCAAAAGTTCACTCTATTAAAACTTCACTGATCGCAAACTACCATCCTTTTTACAAGTCCACTAAACTTAGAAAATCAACTCCCAAAGTTGTATTACCCATTTTTATTCCTTATTAATTAAACACTCATTAAAACCCCCTCCCCCTTATTAAACCCCGTTATCAAAAGTTCACTCTATTAAAAGTTCACCCAACTCCTTTGGTTGGGTAAAATCTGATTTAAAAATAAATTATTCGTAATTATGAAATGATATTGAGGTGTAATATGGTCTGTAGGGATGACATATAAGATCCGCTTTAGAAACGCAACAGACGTTCGGTACCTCACCCAGGACGACATTTTATTGACGGATCACTCTCAGCAGTGAAAAAATTTTCGAAGTCTCTAATTTTTCATCTGTGTCAACAATCGCGCGGTACGAATTGACCTTCCTACAAATCATACGATGGGGTCGCTTATCGATGGGTGCAATCAGACTTTCAACATATGCGACACACAGTCCTGGTCAATCACTTATCAGTATGGGTTCAATAGGACGAGTGCAGACGCTGCCACATTGTTTAAATTTCGTGCTGATAAGAATGCGCATTTTAATATTTACAACCCGGCAGTGATCACTTATCGATGTCAGCAATCGCACAATATAAATTTGATCTTACAACTTATCGGTCTGGGGGGTCAAGAGGACGAGTGCAGAGCACGATGGTTTTTAACAAAAGTCCTACGAAATTAAAATCTCCCCCGTTATGTGACATGGTTTAAAAATACTTGTTACGGATGTATCATCAGTACATGATGCAAACTCTTTCCTAGGAAGTAACGCTATTCGAAGAAAAATCAGCTGTGGGATTAATCATTAATCTACAAGCACTCACTCAGTTTATAAAATCGTCTCTTCCACCGTTTATTGGCGAACGTTAAGACGCTGACGATCTGAAAAGGGAAATCCAGTTGTTTCAAAAAAGAGGACCTTTTATGGTACAAGGATTTTTTCAGAAGTATTACGTTTTATCACCCTTCGCCCCCTTGCGTGAAACAACAGGATTTCGATCGTTTCAGGTCATGGTTCAGCTGTTAGTATCCCTCCACTTCGTTCTTAATTCATCAGGATTTTGTGTTATTCTAAGTTTGAAAATATTCTCGGTTGTATGTCCTCTTCTATATGAGCAAAAAACACACACACACGTTTTGTTCGTTACGAGACATCTGACAGGAAGCGTAACGTAAGACAGTCGTGTTCAAAAAAATATTCGAACGTGTTGAAGAAAAATCTTTACACCTCCTGAAATATGCGTATTCAAGTTAAGATCTGTGATGAAATATTTTGCATAACCACTACTCTCGTTTTAAATTGTTAGATTCTTCTCTAGGTAGCAAGTGTGCGTAAGACAATATGTTTATTCTTGCATGTGAACAAACACACACGCACACATACGATAACATATACACATACAGATGAAACACATACAGACACTTTAACACACAGACACACAGAGAGAGAGACATGAAGACATACACATACAGAGAAATGACTATGTGCATACGAACATGAAGACGTATACACATACAGAGAAATGACTATGTGCATACGAACATGAAGACGTATACACATACAGAGAAACGACTATGTGCATACAGACATCATAACATATACGCACACTCCAGAAAACATATACATATAGAGAAACAAACATATTAACATACATGAACACACACACACATACGCACACATACACGATTCACTGAAACACACACACACACCGAGAGAGAAACAAACATGAAGACACAGTTACATTTTGACATATATGCACACACCTATACGTACACACATTTCGTAGAAACATACATATCTACACACAGATACAAACACACACACACAGAGGATTAAACATACAGACAGACATAGGCTCTAGACAGTGTGCTTTACGGTAATGTGGTGCACTGTGAACTAAAGAATCTTTCTCAAACCCAAACAGTACAACTTTCATGTAGGTTCTGATATCAAAGATGGTGTGCTTTCCTGCAGTGCAGCACCCCCATGGGCTAAAAATCTTTCTCAAACCCGATCATAGCGTGTTTTTTCACAAATGTGTTCCAGGGGTAGTGATCGTTATCTCTACAGATTTAAATGTGAAGCACAGAGTGCGTATCTCTTTGTATGAAATCGCTTATAATGAGACAACATTTCCTTTAAAAGTTGGAAGTTATTAGTATGAACTAAAAAAAGTGATGATATATACACTAGCTGATCGTTAAAATCAAACTTTAGCAAGTTAATGTATCGTTCTCTAGCTAGCGAGTCCGAAATTAGTGTGTCTTTGCTTTAAAAATAAATACGACTTCACACACTAATTGTCGTAACAGTTACAGGATCCTCTCATACGACCCCGTAGAAGGGGTGAGAGGTTGTCGGGATCTTAGTAGGTAAACAACACAAACGTTCATTCTTACTATGGATCAAATATCCGAACACTATGGCTGATTACATAATTCTGAAAAAATATCTGTCAACGATTGCAACCTTCGTCCCTCAGAATCGAGAAGTAATTAGTACTAGCTTACTGGGGTAATGCTACTTTCTATAGACAATGTTCCTTCAGATTTCCAAACAAGATACATAACATTATCAAAAAACGTGTGCTTGCCCGAACCACTTTCACACTAACATAGTACCACTTGTTCTAAGAATTCCACACTAGTATAGAAATATTCTCATGCAGGAAAAATAACTAAACCGATTCTTAGACAGTGTTAGATTGTAGTGAAACACCCCATCTTTGTCGAAAAACTTGTGTTTGCCCCGAAAAATAGCCACCTTCACCCGCGCTTATTCAAACTTACCGAGGGGACCGGGAACTCTGAAAAGAGATAGCGCCTTGAAATAACTGTCGAGAGAGCTTACGTTTCTTACGTTACGTTTTATCGGTTGTTGAAGTCAGTGAATGCGAAGTTAGGTCTAGCGGATCGATTCTGGGACCCGACGTTTCATGGAAATACTGAAAATATTGTTGTTTTCTTATAAACAGTGAGTTTTCAGATTTTTTAATTTACAAACAAATGCTCCGTCAAAGGCCATCCAGCGTGTTCTTTAACGTGCACAGGGTATGGCTCTCCGCACAAGGGTCCACGGCTTAACGTCCCATCCGATGGACGGAGGCCTTTCCAAGCCCATCAGTGTCCCCTACTGACCATGGGCAGGGCAGGGAATTTTGCGGAGATAAATCTCAACGCTGACCCAGCTGGGACTCGAACCTGGGAACTATAGATTACGAGCCTGGCGCGCTACCGATTGAGCCACCCCCGCCCCTTTCGTGCATGTAAGAGTGAGTTCGGTGAAACCGAATTAAAAATTATATAACTAAAAATTATATAATTATAATTTTTAGAATATATTCGACTATCTGTCTTAATGGTTAGCTTTCACACGACCCTGTAGAAGGGATGAGAGGGTGTCGTGATCTTGGCAGGTAAACAACGTTCATGTCTTACTATGGATCTCAAACCTTGACTTTTTTAGAAGTAACTAAATTACTGTCTAAGGGATAGATGTTGGCTATCGTAATTTGTGGCTGTATCGGTTGTGGTAAAGTACTGAATAGGCTATTGTGAGATTTTCAACGTAAGGAGATATATGGAAAAAATCTGATGATGCTTGCGATTTACCTACTTTGGTCGTTAAAGTATGGCTTATTAGAAAGTAAATATACACATAGGTAAGATGAATCAGTGACTGAACTTTAATTATCTTGCGAGATATGTGAGGAAATGCATAGATATTGGGAGTTTAAGATTCTAGGAAGAAACGTGCATCTGAAAATTAAGTTCAGATTGTATGACAGTGAAGCAAACTCAATTTTTCATTCTAAATGCTTACACAACCTATGGATAGGTAATTTGTCGGTGTAATAATGAGTCTGATGCGTAGATAGACACTTTGATTAATGAATGTCAGAAAAAGTCCTTGATTGTGTAAAACACCCCTTGTGATCCTGACAGAATTAGACATCTACAGCAGAATGAACTCAGAAG
This sequence comes from Ryuthela nishihirai, assembly GCA_038380435.1. Classification (NCBI taxonomy): domain Eukaryota; kingdom Metazoa; phylum Arthropoda; class Arachnida; order Araneae; family Heptathelidae; genus Ryuthela; species Ryuthela nishihirai. The sequence continues at coordinate 109,851,916 of JAWZYU010000006.1, read as the reverse complement.
ATTGTGTGGTCAGAATTTTACAGAGGTCTATTCATATTTGATAATTTCTCAACGATCGAGGGTTATGATAGTATAGAGAAAACAAGCGAAGATTCCTATCTATATTAATGTTGTCAAGCTCAGTACATTACGTTTCACATAAGTCCATTCACGGTTTTAATGACTTTTTAGTCCTTTATTGTCTATGGGATTCCAGGTTTGTTTTTTAGTGCACGGTCATGTCGTTAGTGTGAGGAAGGGCGTCCTTTGCATCGAAGTCACTAGCGTTCCACAGAAACTGCGCATTATTGCGGTTGGAAAAAAATAAAAGTTGAAACTTAAGTGATAACTCCCAAATGTCATATGAAAATTTTAAGTGAGAACGTATAAGGATGTTAATACTATCACCTAACAAAGGACACCAGGAATAATGCTAAAGATTTTCGTATTAAATTTTTCCACTGAATTATACGTCACACATTTCTTATGACATTAACAATTGTTCCCTTTTCTAATGTACGAGTTCAAATCCTATTCTCCCTTTAACTGCTATATTCTTGAATTGTGATGTCGACCTTGTAAAATCAGCTGAGCGCTTGGAGAACGCGATAACTTAAGATCCGAAGGCAACCAACATGGAGTTCTGATAAAGTGTGGCATTCGACAGGAAACAGTAATTATTTAACTTTCTCATTAGGCTTTTGGACGGAGCGACTGCTCTTATCAAAGTGAGTCGAACCATACTCCTTTAACTCATGTTGGAAATAAAGTTTTTTACGGAAACGTATGAATTCTTCTTTTAGCATTCATACTTTCTGTAGCATTCTGCCACGCAGTCTTTACCCTGTAAAAGCATGTAACTAACGCTGCAACGTGAATTTCGTCAGCGTCTTCACGTTCGCCGATAAACGGTGGAAGAGACGATTTTATAAACTGTGCGAGCGCTTGTAGATTAATGATTACTCCCATAGCTGATTTTTCTTAGGGTAGCGGTACTTCCTAGGAAAGAGTTTGCATCATGTACTGATGATACATCCGTAACAAGTATTTTTAAAACATGTCACATAACGGGGGAGATTTTAATTTCGTAGGACTTTTGTTAAAAACCAATGCGCTCTGCACTCGTCCTCTTGACTCCCCAGACCGATAAGTTGTAAGATCAAATTTATATTGTGCGATTGCTGACATCGATAAATGACCGCTGCCGAGTTGTAAATATTAAAATGCGCATTCTTATCAGCACCAAATGTAAACACTGTGGCAGCGTCTGCACTCATCCTCTTGAACCCATACTGATAAGTGATTGCACCAGGACCGTGTGTCACATGATATGTTGAAAGTCGTATTGCACCAATCGATAAGCGACCCCGTCGTATGATTTGAAGAAAGGTCAATTCGTACCACGCGATTGTTGACACAGATGAAAGATTAGAGACTTCGAAAATTTTTTCACTGCTGAGAGTGATCCGTCAATAAAACGTATCCCGGAATGATGATCCGAACACGGGTCTTTCAGGTCGACCCTATTATCTCCGATATTTTTCATAATTACGAATAATTTATTTTTAAATCGGATTTTTCTCCTTTTCTTAATTTTTTTATTTATTTATTTATGGTATTTTCTGTGGGACAGTCTTTTAAAACAGTTAGTGCGGGATAGTCCTTCTTCTAGTGAAGGTAGAACTCGCAAAATATATGGACCTTGTTCAAGGACTGCATCAACCATGCAGCGAGGAGTTACCACCCAAAGTTTAGTGAGACTTGGCAAATTTCAGATGAACATGGACACCAAAGAAGTTTGGTGAAGTTTTAATAGAGTGAACTTTTGATAAGGGGGTTTAATAAAGGGGAGTGGCGTTTTAATGAGTGTTTAATTAATAAGAAATAAAAATGGGTAATACAACTTTGGAAGTTGATTTTCTGTGAGTGACTGCTATCGAAAGTTTTGCAATTATTTAGAGACTTGCATCATCCCTTTCTGCGTGAGGTTGCCACCCATGCAATTAATCTGAGGCTTGCATCAGCCGATCGTTGCCACCCGAAGTTTAGTTGGTAAGGGACTTATTCAGAGATTAAGGGGGGCTTAAAATATAGGGGGTCAACCAGGGGTCTTTAATGACGGGTTGGCTGAAAAATTGGGAAATTAGAGTTAAAATAGGGGTTTTTCCGAAAATAGTACTCCTTATAGTAATCAGATGGCGTCAGGGGTTAAAAAGGGGGAAGGAAGGGGTTTTTTAATAAGGGGGAGAAATTTTTAATAAAGGGGTAGTCAAAAAATGGGAAATTAGAGCTAAAATAGGGGTTTTTCAGAAAATAGTACTCTTCATAGTCACCAGATGACTCTTGGGGTTAAAAAAGGAATGAAGGGTTTTTTTAATAAGGGGGAAGAATTTTTAATAAGGGGGCTAAATTAATTATGAATTATTAATTATGAATATTAATAAGGGTGCATGGTCAGTGACGTCATAGGGGGCGTTGTCAGGGACGTCATAGGGGTGTGGTCGGTGATGTCATAGGGGGAAAGCACAGTGCGGGGGGTGACCTATTTTGGGATCATAATACTCCTCTATAAAACTCGGGCAGGAGGCGCTGCCACTCACTTCCCCAGTCTCTGGGAAGGATCATCACCACCTGCCATTGTAGCATCAGCAGGTGGGGATCTCGTGCACGCCTCTTTTTGTGCAGGTGTGAATATAGGACAGCGATGTAAGGAGCCCGCCATCCAGAATTTGCAGTAAATGTCTCGCAAGTCCGAAGTCCTGGCACCGAAAATGCTGAACAAAGAATTATGAAGCGTTTTTGACATTGTTCTGTGTATAGTCGCTCAAAAAAGTATCCGAACACTATGGTTGATTACAGAATTAAAAAAATAGCTAGCAACAATTTTTTTATAAATTAGTGATCTGCCAACCTTCGTGTCACGTGGCACAAAGGTTGCCAGATCACTAATTTATAAAAACAGTTGCTAGATATTTTTTCTGAATTCTGTAATCAACCACAGTGTTCGGATACTTTTTTGAGCGACTGTGATGCGAAAATCCATGCAAAACATATTGTTCGAAATATTCTTTTAAAAAATTTCCATATTATGAATTTTTCACCTTTTGAGGGCGCCACTTTGACTATGGCTACCAGTCGGCTCTCTCCGTTCACGGCCACTAGCAGACTCTTTGTGTTTTATCGGAAAATGCAGATCGTAATATTACATCAATAATTATTCAACTCAAAAAGGTGGGGCGGGGGTGGCTCAGTCGGTAGCGCGCCAGGCTCGTAATCTGTAGTTCCCAGGTTCGAGTCCCAGTTGGGTCAGCGTTGAGATTTATCTCCGCAAAAATTCCACGCTCTGCCCACGGTCAGTAGGGGACACCGATGGGCTTGGAAAGGCCGCCGTCCATCGGATTGGACATTAAGCCGTGGCCCCGTGTGCGGGAGAGCCATACCCTGTGCACGTTAGAGAACACGCTGAATGGCCTCGACGGGAGGCTACCATCTGTCTCCCAACAGCTGTTCCAGTGAGTCCCCTTCCCCAACCATCTCTGAGCCTTCGGGGTCCATGTGACCTGGCCATTTAGCCCATGGTGTGCAAAAAGTGCCGCTCAGAGGTAAAACCCAACCCAGTTCTATTTCACGATGTTTTTCGACAACCATTAGATATTTTCAACTGGCATTTCATATAGGATTAATAGAAGAATATATAATGAATGAGTTTAACAGAAAAATCATATGAGGATCAATAGAGGAGAAAGAATACGAGAGCGAAAAACAATTATTTTGTGATTTTCTGGTAAGAGTAATTTTAAAGCAAAGTCGAAAAAGTTATTTTCTCAACGATATATGCAGGTCACTAGACCTTAGCGATATGTTCTGTTGAATTGAAATGAATTTTCATTGGTGTATTTGTTACAAAATTTAAACTGGTTTTATATAATTAAGCTTATATAAAAGATAAAGTGTCATTTAATAGACTCCAAGAATTTGTATTTTTAACTTTCTCCTGGGGAAAATTTCCTTCCCAAATTTCTGCTGAATCAGGACCAGAAAAATCGAGAGGTGGATGGGTGTGTGTGTGTGGGGGGGGGGGGGGGGGGAGAAAAACTCAATCGACCTGAAAAATATAGGGGGGGGGGAACAAAAGGCGTTTACAAATGCAATATAACATTTTTCTCTCTTTACTGTGTGCAGGAGAAACCACTGTGTGCAAGTTAAAAAATATGCTGGATGGATTACACAGGAGTTTACCATCTGTCTCCTAACAGCTGGGGGGCGGGGGGGGGGGCTCAGTCGGTAGCGCGTCAGGATCGTAATCTGTAGTTCCCAGGTTCGAGTCCCAGCTGGGTCAGCGTTGAGATTTATCTCCGCAAAATTCCCCGCCCTGCCCACGGTCAGTAGGGGACACCGATGGGCTTGGAAAGGTCGCCGTCCGTCGGATGGGACGTTATGCCATGGCCCCGTGTGCGGGAGAGCCATACCCTGTGCACGTTAAAGAACACGCAGGATGGCCTTGACGGGAGGTTACCATCTGTCTCCCAACAGCTGTTCCAGTGGGTCCCCTCCTCCAACCTTCTCTGAGACTTCGAGGTCCATGTGACCTGGCCATTTAGCCCATTGTGTGCAAAAAAGTGCCGCTCAGAGGTAAAACAACCAAATCCTAACAGCTGTCCAGTGGGTACACTCCCTCCCAACTTTTCTGACTCGGAGTCCTTGTGACTTGACCATTTAGCTGATTGTGCGCAGGAGAAACATACCTGTGCACGTTAAAGAACGTGATGGATGGACTACACAGGAGGCTACCATCTGTCTCATAACAGCTGTCCAGTGGTTTCTTCCTTCCCCCCAACCTTTTCTGAGCCTAGTAACCTTGCTATTTAGCATATTGTGTGCAGGAGAAACATACCCTCTGCACTTTAAGGAACATGCTGGATGGCTTAGACAGGAAGCTTTCATCTATCTCTACCAGCTGTCCAGTGGGTCCCCTCCCTCCAACCTTCCCTGGGTGCTGGGGATCCTTGTGACCTGACCATTTAGCTTTTTGTGTGCAGGAGAAGCATAACCTATGCACGATAAGGACACGCTGGATGGCTTACACAGGAGGCTACCATCTACCTCCTAACAGCTGTCCAGTGGGTCCCCTCCCTCCAACCTTCTCTGAGTGCTCGGGATCCTTGTGACCTGACCATTTAGCTTATTGTGTGCAGGAGAAACATAATCTATGTACGTTAAAGAACGCACTGGATGGCTTGCATAGGAGGCTACCATTTATCTCCTAACAGCTGTCCAGTGGGTTCATTTCCTCCAACCTTCTCTGAGTGGTCGGGATCCTTGTGACTTGACCATTTAACATGGTGTGTGCAGGAGAAACATAACCTATGCACGTTAGAGAACACGCTGGATGGCTTTCACAGGAGGCTACCATCTATCTCCTAACAGCTGTCCAGTGGGTCCCCTCTCTCCAACCTTCTCTGAGTGCTCGGGATCCTTGTGACCTGACCATTTAGCTTATTGTGTGCAGGAGAAACATAATCTATGCACGTTAAAGAAGAAGCTGAATGGCTTACATAGGAGGCTACTATCTATCTCCTAACAGCTGTCCAGTGGGTCCATTTCCTCCAACCTTCTCTAAGTGGTCGGGATCCTTGTGACCTGACCATTTAGCATGTGTGCAGGAGAAACATAACCTGTGCACGATAAGCACACGCTGGATGGCTTACACAGGAGGCTACCATCTACCTCCTAACAACTGTCCAGTGGTTCCCCTCCCTCCAACCTTCCCTGAGTTCTCGGGATCCTTGTGACCTGACCATTTAACTTTTTGTGTGCAGGAGAAACATAACCTATGCACATCAAAGAACACACTGGATTGATTACAGAGGCTACCTCTGTCTCTTAACATCCAGTGTATCCCTTCCCCCTAACCTTTTCTTAACTCTCAGTAACCTTGTGACCTGGCCATTTAACGTATTGTGTGCAGGAGAAACGTACCCTGTGCATGCTAAGCAGCACGCTGGATGACTTACACAGGAAGGTACCATTTGTTTCCTAACAGCTTTTCATTGGGTATCCTCCACCCAGCTTTCTCTGACTCCTCGGAGTCCTTGTGACTTGGTCATTTAGCTTATTGTGTGCAGGAGAAACATACCCTATGCACATTAAAGAACAAGCTGAATGGATTACACAAGAGGCTACCATCTGTCTCCTAACAGCTCCCCAATTGGTCCCCTCCCCCAACTTTCTTTGAGTCCTCGGATTCTTTGTGACCTGGCCATTTAGCTCATTGTATTAAAAAAGTGCAGCTCAAGGGAAAAACATCAACCGAACTCTCTTACAGTCAGCATTATGTATTGTGTTTTGTTACGCTGACATGTGAACGGAGACAATTGAACACCAACAGCTTCTAAAAGATGTGGAGAATTCACAAAATGAACTCAAGAAGGAGAGATTAAACAGGATATATTTACTACCCATAAATCTTTTTTCAGAAGTAAATTATAAAAAATGGTCCCCCTTGAGTTAAATATTTGAATTACAATATGTTTTAATATAATATCCTTGAACAGAGTTTCTAACCGTTATGAGGTTGAGGAATTCTTTGGTATTTAACCTTATTATTTATTACTCTTGCGTGCAGCGTTTTTAGTTCATTACGCTTCATTTTGTATAACTGATAATAATAAATAACTAACAAACCCTCAAGCAGCTGCTTACAGCAGAGGTCTGACAGGAGCCTGTCCGTTGAATACGCCATAGTAGGTCTGTGAGGAAGGCGAGACCTCAGCAGAAAAACGACACAAACATCCATGCCTTATCCGAAGGTTGAACCCAGGTCCCTTTAATCAGTAACCAAGCGCGCTAACCACTCGGCTACGGGATGGCTATAAACTGATAGATATGCTTATATGAAAATTTTGGATGTGTTATTATAATTTACGGTTATTTATATATTTTACGATTTCTAAAGGTTTTAAACAAATATTTACATTTCACAGACGAACAATGTCTCGAGTTGGAGATATCTTATTTGAAAGCTTAAAAATAAAAATCACAATAATACTTATTTTTGTAAGTAGATAAATGTTAGTGTTAAATGTTTTTATATAAATATACATACGTCAAACGTTGAATGAATATTTCAGTGTGAAATAATCTTTTTTAACTCGTTTTCTTTGAAAACGGCATAATAGTTTGGCTTTGCCGTCTGTAGATATTGTTACGACAGAAGGAATCTGGCAACCGAAAGCAAAAAGTTTCAGCCAACGAATAAGAACGTTGGGAGAATTTGGAGAAGAAGAGTGGAGCGTTAACGGTCGTTTTGTATTGTAACGGTCGTTGTGTATTGGAACGGTCGGTGAGTTCGAAAATGGACGGTGAGCTGTTCTGAGACAGTGCGCGTAAGTATCAAGAAGTAACTTGATGTGTTGTGTATACGCGGAAGGATAAAAGTGGGATCTTTTATCGTTAAGTATCAAGAAGTAACTTGATGTGTTGTGTATACGCGGAAGTATAAAAGTGGGAACTTTTATGGCTAACTTCGAATGTCTACACGGACTGTCTTTTTGTTCGGCTATTGTGTGAAAAGTTATTAGCACAGGACGAGAATTGGTTTACGAGTGAAGATCTTCGGGTGACCTGGTAAATCAAGTAAAAGGTAGTATTTAGTAAAATACACAGAGCTGATATTGTGTGCTCTACGCAGGAAGATTGATGACTTGTGCATGTTAATAGTTGATTTGTTGATAAGATACTTCATCCATATTTCCTTTGTAACAATTTACCTTGTATTGAATTTGGTTTTGAAATATAGCTTTTAATACTCACGCTCAGTGGCTATCCATTTTTTTGAAATCCGCAACATTTGGTGTCAGAAGTGGGATTAATTAATTGAATGCCGTTAACTAGAAGTATGGATGAATTAGTAAAGTTGATAAATAGCTTCAAAGCCGATATGACTACGCTGATGACTGATATGAAAGCCGATATGACTACGCTGATGACTGATATGAAAGCCGATATGACTACGCTGATGACTGATATGAAAGCCGATATGGCTGCGCTGATGACTGATAGGAAAGCCATTATTTCTACGCTGATGACTGATAGGAAAGCCATTATGGCTACGCTGATGACTGATAGGAAAGCCGTTATTGCTACGCTGATGACTGATAGGAAAGCCGTTATTGCTACGCTGGTGACTGATATGAAAGCCGATATGGCTACGCAGATGACTGATATTAAAAGTGATCTAGCTGCCCAAAGCGATAAAATAGGTGACTTGAAAGCCGAAATGGCCGCACAAAATACTGAGATGAGAGATGAAGTGGCTCCTCAAGTTGGTAAGATTATTGATCAGTTCAAGGATAGTAAAACCGAACTCAATAGACAATGCAATAGTTTAAATGTTGAATTTGTCAGTGAAAAAGATGATCTTGATAGTGTTAAGTTAGATTGTAAACATGGAAAAGAAAAAGAGAAAGGCAACGCATATAAAAATGTGGATCTGCTACTGGAAATCAAGAATCGTAGAGATAGCGCAGATAATGCCTTTGACCACGCAACTATTGTTAATGCATGGCAGAGTGTCTATGTCGCTGGTGACATGTCTAGGAACTGTGAAGAACAATCACACAGATCAGAGAGCTATGAGACTATACAGTACGCTTTGCACTTCAAAATACCTAGGTATACAAGTCTGGCACGATCTGAAGAGAGATCCACACGAAAGGTATTCTATTCCTCGCCGTCAGCAAAATGCGTCATGGACAATTATCGCAAAGGCAGAGTAACGAGTGGTAATGAGGGGGAACGAAACAGAGTTTACGTTTCGCAGAGTGGTCCGAGTAAAGAAGAGATGTCCATTCATCATAGATACAAAGTGCCCTTCGTCGTTACCGGGGAAGTCGGAGAGATTTTTCCGAAGCATATAGCCACACTTGAATCGTTTATAGAAAGTGGGGATTTAAGGAAGAGGAATTCCGAAGAATGGCTTAGAAGCATAACAGGTGATGCTAGTAAAAGAGCTTCAGGCAGAGACAGTACTTCAAAGACTAACTTTCTGGATGAAACTAAGCCTCAGAGTTACGATCAGAGAGAAGTAAAGCCCTCAGACAATCTCAACGAAACCATGCTGAATTTCTTTTCTGAACAGTCAATGTGCAGATTTGGACATTATAACCATTTAGATTATAAGGATATAGAAAAGTTTTATCACGACTACAAGAGCTCTAAAGTGGACAATATCATGTTACAGAACTCGTCGCTGATCTCCAGAATGAACAATTTGGCAATCATGACTGATATTTCCCTGGCTAATTACAATGAGAGCTCCAAGAAAGTGAATTCGGAAGAAACAGCAAATATGACCTCCTCGGGTCATGTGTTTTGCTGGAGACCCGAGTGGCGCCATCGGATGGTAGATAAAAACAGCACAGGAGGTGTCGGCAACAAAGTGAGTCTTGTCTTGGCTCCTGCACTTGCTGCTTTAGGTCTCAAGGTCCCTATGATCTCCGGTCGTGCTCTCCAATTGACGGGAGATACTCTGGACAAATTGGAATCCATCCCTGGCTTCACAGTCGACTACACTAAAGATAAAATCGAGCAGATGATGGAAGACGTCGGATGCTGCATCGTAGGACAGACAGAGGAGCTGGTGCCAACAGATAAGGAGATTTACCGCTGCAAGGATCTGACGGCTACCGTAGATAGCGTTCCTCTAAGGAGATGCTCAATTGTGTCCAAAAAGCTGGCTGAAGGAGTGTGCGCTTTGGTTTATGATGTTGAATTCGGAAAAGGAGCTATTGATCTCATCAGTACAGAAGATGTTGCTGTTGATTTAGTTAAGAAAATGGTTGCAGCATCACAAGCTCGTGGAATGAAGAGTTTGAGTTGTTCAGCTGTTATCAGCAACATGGATTCACCTCTTGAAAACTCTGTTGACAACTCTCTGGAAGTGATGGAAGCTGTTCAGTGTTTCCTTGGTGACGGATCCTTGGAACTGCAAGAGCTTGTCGAAGAGTTAGGAGGAGAACTTCTGCGTTTGGTGAACATTGTGGATAATAGGGTAGACGAAGCAATGCCTGTGTCCACTCCACAATACGTACAAGAATTGCAACAACGACTAGAAGAAATCCATCACTCCGTTAGACATAACATCGACATAACAAGTGACAGAACCAAAACAAGATATGACAGTAAAATAAATGGAACTATTTTCAATCAAGGAGATCTTGTCTGGCTATACAGTCCACATAGAAAGAAAGGACTATCTCCAAAACTTCAGAAACCTTGGGAAGGTCCATATACAATAGTTAACAGGATTAATGACGTGGTATATCGCATTCGTCGACGTCCAGCTACAAAGTGTAAGGTGGTTCACGTGGATCGTTTGGCCCCGTTTCATCGAAGAACTGAAGAAACTTTGGAATCCAGAATTGTTCGGGACCAACAAGACCTAGGAAGGGGGCAGTGTTACGACAGAAGGAATCTGGCAACCGAAAGCAAAAAGTTTCAGCCAACGAATAAGAACGTTGGGAGAATTTGGAGAAGAAGAGTGGAGCGTTAACGGTCGTTTTGTATTGTAACGGTCGTTGTGTATTGGAACGGTCGGTGAGTTCGAAAATGGACGGTGAGCTGTTCTGAGACAGTGCGCGTAAGTATCAAGAAGTAACTTGATGTGTTGTGTATACGCGGAAGGATAAAAGTGGGATCTTTTATCGTTAAGTATCAAGAAGTAACTTGATGTGTTGTGTATACGCGGAAGTATAAAAGTGGGAACTTTTATGGCTAACTTCGAATGTCTACACGGACTGTCTTTTTGTTCGGCTATTGTGTGAAAAGTTATTAGCACAGGACGAGAATTGGTTTACGAGTGAAGATCTTCGGGTGACCTGGTAAATCAAGTAAAAGGTAGTATTTAGTAAAATACACAGAGCTGATATTGTGTGCTCTACGCAGGAAGATTGATGACTTGTGCATGTTAATAGTTGATTTGTTGATAAGATACTTCATCCATATTTCCTTTGTAACAATTTACCTTGTATTGAATTTGGTTTTGAAATATAGCTTTTAATACTCACGCTCAGTGGCTATCCATTTTTTTGAAATCCGCAACAATATCAATCATTTTTTGTTTACAGAGATAAATTAAAGATTCTTTTTTTTGCATAGGTATTCATGAAGTTTTGCGTTATGTACTTTCCGAATCTCTCCAAAGCTATAATTACGCCCTCTAGCGGTGGAAACTTTTGAAAATTTTAAAATTTCAAACGAATATTGCGAACGATGTATTTATGCTGGAAATTTGAAATTTTGGTAGTGGAAGTGGTCACGGAATTTCCAGTGCGAACAATGAGTTGACCTCTTAGACCCAGATGGGGTAGCAAAAATCACACCTTTTTAGTTTTAGCAGATAATTTTTGGTTTTTATACATAAAGAAAAAACTCTTTTGGGTTAGATAGGAATTGATAAAATATTATGATTCACATTTTTTAAATCTTGCGAAAACTATAATTGCGCCCTCTAACGATTGAAAAATGTGCAAATTCCAAAATTTCAAACAAATGTCGCAAACGACGTATTTCAGCTAGAAATTTTAAATTTGTGTGATATGAACACTATATGGTTTCAATTGGCAGCAATGAATTGACCTCTTAGACCTAAGGTGGAAAGGAAAAGACAAATTTTTGTTTTATCAGATAATTTTGTTTGTATTTAGAGATAAATGAAAAAAGCTTTTTAGGGTTAGATAGGAATTGAAAAAATATTACGATTCCCACTTTCGGAATCTTTCGAATTACGCCCTCTAACGGTGAAAAAGATTGAAATTCGAAAATTTGAAACAAATATTGCAACAATGTATTAATGACAGAAATATGAAACTTTGGTGGTGGAATGTGAACTTCATGAAGTTACCATTGGGAACAATTAAAATGATAATTAAAAAATTCATTTTCGTTTGATTGGTACTGAAATATAATTCGCATTTTTACTTAGTAGTTTTAATGTAATTTATCTTTACAGATTACTGAAATGATGATTGTTGTTATTACCTGTTATTTTACGTGATTACGTGTTATATAACTTTCTGTTATCGAGTTTTACAAATAAATTGTATAAAATAAGGATTTGAAATATTAGTGGTAGTTTTTACGAGAAATTCCACTGACAGCAATAATCTATCCATTTTTTTGAGATAGGTGTGGGAGATGCAACGTTTTAGACTTTGGAATTAAGAGACGAATACTTTTATGTTGTATGATTAATAATGAAATACCATTTGCATTTTCCCACCATCCGCTAGCTCAAATTCAAACTTTTAAGGAATGAAACAATAGGTAAAGGAAAAACTTCTTTCCGTTTGAAAACGAAGTTCTCATATGCGCCAGAGGCGATATGCGTCCTATTACACTAGTTTAGCATTCATATTTTTAAGTAAAGTTGACTAAGTCCACTTCAGAAATTTAAAGCAACAGGTAACTAATTAAAATGAATGGACAAAATATAATTTATCCGCTTTAACAAATAGAGAAGATTTTCATTTTTAAATATTAACAATTGTTTTTCCATTTATATTTAATTTTACAAATACTGAAACTTATAATATTTTTGTATACTGTAGACTGATCACTATAATTATACTTCTCCAAAAGAATTGATGAAATCCAATGGAAAGCCCTTCTGTGGTAGCTGTGGTGAATGATTTGATGCAGTGTTTTCCCCCTTGGAATTATTGAGTTTGAGGTTAGACAATTCTGCTGTAGCTGTGGTAAAACGTTTATGGTAATTTCTCCAGAAAAATTTCTCACTTCTTTGAAAGGTACTTTTCTAGTAGCTGTGGTGAAAAATTTAGTGTAATATTTTTCTTCCGAAGAACTGGTGAGTTTCATGAAAGGTACCTCTCCAATAGCTTTGGTGAGTGTTTGGTGTGACTTTTTTCTCCAAAGTAATCACTGAGTGTGATGAAAAGCACTTACGTTTGAACTTGGTGCAATGAAAGGTTTGATGAGCTTTTAATGCTTTGGTGAGTGACTGGTGTAACTTTTTTCTCCAAAGTAATCACTGATTGTGATGAAAAGCACTTACGTTTGAACTTCGTGCAATGAAAGGTTTGATGAGCTTTGAATGCTTTGGTGAGTGATTGGTGTAACTTTTTTCTCCAAAGTAATCACTGAGTGTGATGAAAAGCATTTATGTTTGAACTTCGTGCAATGAAAGGTTTGATGAGTTTTGAATGCTTTGGTGAGTGATTGGTGTAACTTTTTTCTCCAAAGTAATCACTGAGTGTGATGAAAGGCACTTACGTTTGAACTTCGTGCAATGAAAGGTTTGATGACCTTTGAAGTGTTGAACACTTCTGTAACAGCTTTGTCAGGGTGTTAGGTGTTAAACACTTCTGTGAGAGCTATGGCTGGTATATAGGTATGGAACACTTCTGTGAGAGCTGTGGTGGGTTTATAGGTATAAAACGTTTCTCTGAGAGCTGTGAGATAGAGATAAAACCTTTTTCTAAGAGCTGTAGCAGGATTCTAGGAATTAAACGCTTCTCTAAGAGCTCTGGTGAAGGGTTCTCAAAGGAGAGCTTCTGTGGGAGCTGTGGAGAAGAGTCCAGTGGAGAACACTTCTGTAGAATCTGTAGAAAAGCATTCGATGAAGAACTTTCATATGGAAGTTGTGAAGGAACTTTTATTAGAAAGCAATTATTTGAAAATTCTAGTGAAGTGTGCCGTGAAAATTGTGTAGAGAGAATGAACGTAAAACATTTCTGTGGCGAATGATTCGATGTAAAACATTGCTGTGGCTGGGTGTTAAATTTGAGAGCTGCAGTGAACGATTTGCTAAGGAGCACTTCTGTGAGAGCTGAAGGGTAGTGTTAGGTGTAGAACATTCCTGTGAAACCTCTGATTGAAGTTTTGGCTCGCTTCCTCTTTCTGGGAGCTGTGTTACAGAGTTGGGCTTAAAAAACTTTTCCAGAGGGAAAGTTGAATTTGGTATAAAGCACTTTTCCAGAGGGAAAGCTGAATTTGGTTTGAAACACTTTTCCAGAGGGTAAGTTGATATTGGTATAAAGCACTTTTCCAGAGGGAAAGTTGAATTTGATGTAAAGCACTTTTCCAGAGGGAAAGTTGAAGTTGGTGAAGCACATTTCTTAGAGAAAAGTATTGAAATTGATGACGTTTACTGAATAAAATCACTCTGAATATTGTCTTTTTATTTCTATGACTTGATTCAAGCAGCTGTGATCGTGGAAATTGCTCATTCGTCATTTCGTTCGAAACAATTGCTGATTTATAATTATTGGCAGAATAAGAAGTGATAAGTGACGTATAAGATTCGTCCAGAATGTTACCAGGGTCAAAACGATTCGTTTGGTCATCTTGAAGAATAGAAGCTGAGCTATGCCCACTTTTGATTGTTTGAAATTCCAACATGTCTCGATCACTACTTTCACTTTCAGCTCTGACATCACGTTCCGTATCTTTATGAATTCTTGCTCTTTTAGTCTTGCATGTCACATTTGACTGCTGCTTGCATTCCCATTGCGTTGCTTTCACATTCTCAAGTTTGGTTTTGACATTCGAATAAGACTCAATTTTCTTATGTTCTAAAGGTGTTGCGGATAGGATAGTGTGCTTTTCCTCATTTGCATTACAATCCTGATACTGGTGTTGGAGATATTGTGTGTTTTTTCTCATTACATCGTAATCCTGACACTGGTGTTTCAGAGATCTGTGTTGAGAAGTTGTTGCTGAATGGATCGTGCGCATATCATCATATAGATCACAATCCGAATACTGGAGTTGGTAAGATTTCTGATCAAAAGGTGTTTCTGACTGGATTGTTTGCTTTTCGTCATTTACATCCCAATCCTGATATTGGTGTCTGAGAGATTCAGGAGGTGTTTCTGATTGGATTGTTTGCTTTCCCTCATTTAAATCACAATCCTGATCCCGATCTATGACAGATATCTGTCCAAAAGGTATTGCTGATTGGATTGTGTGCTTTTCTTGATTTACATCAGAATCCTGATACTGGTGTCTGAGAGATTTATGTTCAGAAGGTGTTGTTGATTGGATTGCTGGCTTTTCCTCGCTTACATCACAATCCTTATGAGGGTGTTTGAGAGGTTTATGCTGAGGTGTTACTGATTGGATTGTGTGCTTTTCTTTATTCACATCACAAACTTGATACCGGTGATCGAGAGATTTATATTTCTTTGATATGAACTGCATTCTTCTTCCACAGATATTCGTAGCAGTTTGAAGACTTGACCTCTTAGCAAAAGGTGTTGAAGTGTCCGTATTAACAGAGGTTTCCATTTGATTGAAGTTTGCTACTAATGTTTTCTCCTTTTTGCTAGTATAGAAATACATTTTAGATTGGTGCAGAGAATTACTTTTACTTCTGTAGCATTTAGTATCGATTTCGTTGAAATCTCGAACAGACTGCATTTTGTGTTTAGGGTATATTTCAATAACCTTAAAACGTTTCTGGAAGTTTTGCATCTGAAACCATTACGATGATTTTCCATTTCTGCATTAGCATCCATGTAATCAGTATTCATTCTTGTGTTTCCTTGTTTTGCTGCTATTGTTAGACGTTTCTTAGAAGTTTCATTTTTCCAGAAAATATTTTCTTTTTCGTTTGGATTCGATTTTTCTTACTCGGATTTGAACCTGTTATTAATCTTCTTTCTTTGTTTATTGTTGAGTGGAAGTTTCCTCTGAGCCTTTGAAGAAATATTGAGGTAGCCTTTGCATCTTTAGTTACAACTGGTTCTCCACATTTAGAATCGTTTTCTAATTTCTGATTATCATCCAAGTCCGATTTCTAATTATCTCTCAATTGTAGTTTCTGCTTATCTTCCAAGCCTGATTTCTGGTTGTCCCTCAAGTGTAGTTTCTGTTTATCTTCTAAGTCTGATTTCGGATTATCTTCTAAGTCTGATTTCTGATTATCTTCCAAGTGTAAAATCTGATTGTCTCCAAAGTCTGATTTCTGATTATCTCCCAAGTCTGATTTTTGATTCACGCCCAAGTCTCGTTTCTGCCTATCTTCCAAGCCTAATTTCTGATTGATGATTATCCTCTAAGTTTGATTTCTGATTATTTTCGAATTCTGATATCTGACTTTCTGAACATAATTCCTGATTATGTTCGAAATAAATATCTTCCAAATAAATATCTAAAGTGTAATTTCTGATTATTTTCAAAGTCTGATTTCTGATTATTTTCGAATTTTGATATCTGACTTTCTGAACGTAATTCCTGATTATGTTCCAAATAAATATCTTGAGTATCTTCCAACGAATCCCCGAACTTTTTTTTACTCACATTTTTAAGGTTACTTTCAGTGAACTGAACACTGCATTGAATGTGACTCATTCCTAAAGAAGAAGCTTTTGGCGAATTCAACCGTTTTGAATTTCGTTTCTTCGGATTCTTCTTTTCCATTAACTGCACTTTTTTCCCCTTCTTCTTTCTCTTTAAATGAATTCTTTTTGCTTCTCTCTTCTTTTTATTCTTCTTTCTCTTCTTTTTCTTTTCGGTTTTTGCATTCAAAAATTCTGATCCATCATCTTGGGAAAGAAGGATCTTGGCAGCATCCCTTAAGATCTTCTTGCTTTTATCATTCTTGGAGTATTTCTCTTTCAGTCCGATGATCTGAATGACAAGCTTTGCCACTGATTCAGAAGATAAACCAGCAGGAATTTCGAGAACCATTGTTTTGTTGTTTCTGTTCTGAAAACAAAAGGTAAATTTTAATGTTTTGAATTTCTTGTATATTGTTTAATGATTCACACAACAGTAATGTTTAAATAAATAGGGATATAGGAGTTGTTCAAATGAAAATTACACAACCCCAATATCTGGGTTAATGTAGTACATAATTTTATTTTAACTTCCTACGAGCATTTTATGTCAGGCAATAAAAGTAGTTTAAACAATATATATATATATACTGTATATAAAATTTTATTCATATAGAACACCTTTTTAACCTTCCCTGTTCTGTGGAATATTTTAGCCATTGGGAAAACCTACACAAGTCTAAATCACATATCCCCCCCCCCCTCCAATTAAATGAAATTCTCGAGCCCTTCCCGAAACTTAATTCTCGTAACATCACCCCTTCCCGAAACTTAATTCTCGTAACATCACCCCTTCCCGAAACTTAATTCTCGTAACATCACCTTTTCCCGAAACTTAAATCTCGTAACATCACCCCTTCCCGAAACTTATTCTCGTAACATCACCCCTTCCCGACATTAAATCTTGAGTATGCTTGTGCATGGACTCATCCAAAGTTGAACAATTTGTACGCTACATCTTAATTTGATTTTTGTTCTTCGCTGTTGATTGATTTCTTGGATCAGGCTTTCTCAACCTTTTTACCCTGGAAGAACCCTTGAAATAATTTTCAGTTCTCAGGGAATCCCTGCATAAAAATTATTTATCTACAGCCAATTATTTTTGTGTATTATTTTCTTTAATCAGGATCTCTCGCAAAATCCCGGTTGGGAAAAGTTGTCTTGGACTTGGTAGCAGTAATCGTAACGATATTGAGAAGCTTAAAGAATTTTGAAACGAGGTAATAAAGTTCGGAGCAGCCAGGACTTTTGGGTTGGATTGTTTTTCCTCTTTTTTTAAACACAATGGGCTAAATGGCCAGATCACAATGGCCCCGAGGACTCAGAGAATGTTGGGGGAGGGGACCCACTGGAACAACTGTTGGAAGAGAGATGTTATCCTATCAAGGCAATCTAGCGTGTCTTTAACCTGCGCAGGGCATGGCTCTCCATCACACGGTGTCATGTCTTAATGCTCTATGCGACGGACGGCTACCTTTCCAAGCCCATCAGTGTCCCCTACTGACCGAGGACACGTCAGAAAGTTTTTCGGAGATAAATTTCAATGCTTGCCCAGCTGGAACTCGAACTGCGAACTGCAGATTACAGGCTTGGCGCGCTACCGATTGAAACATTCACTCCCCTTAAATCCATTTGCATAAACTGTCGGTTGCTTAAATTCCAGATATATACCCTTTCAAGCAGCTTCTTGCCATAGAAGTTTCACAGGAGCCTGTCCATTGAAACGCCATAATGGAAAGTCTATGAGGATGGCGGGCCTTACGAGAACCTTCATTGTAGTTCAGTATAATCCTTTTTTTCTGCTGGGGTGGGGGGGGGAAGATTACCACCGCCATCCCTGGGTGAAATTAATAGATATATGCAATGTTTAAATTATGTTAAAAAATATTAGTTGTGACACATAATTATATTTTGTGCTTATTTTTCCGAATGCTATCATTTATTTTTATTTATTATTATGAAAAACCTTTTTTACATGTATTTAAAATAATGTATTTCGTGATTTTTTCGGGCATCCTATTTGTATTATGGTATGATGTAGAGCATATTTGTTTATTCGTGGCTGAACTCATTAATGAAATCTTACAACATTGATCGATTTTTTTCAACTCCCATAACCCACGAGGAAAAATTTTACTTCTGCAATAAATAAATTCGCCCCCTAAAGAAAAGTTTGCCTCACTCTGAAATAATCACACCCCCAGAGAAACATTTCTCTCACCCTGAAACAAACTCAACCCCCACATAAAAGTTTTCTCACCATCAAACAACCTCACTCCCCAGAGAAAAGTTTGCCTCAACCTAAAACAATCTCACCCCCCAGAGAAATCTTTCCCTCACTCTGAAACAATCTCTCTCCCTAGAGAAAAGTTTCCCTCACCCTGAGACATTCTCACCTCCCAGAGAAAAGTTTGCCTCACTCTAAAACGATCTCACGCCCTGAAGAAAAGTTATCTCAACCTCAAACAATCTCATTCCCTAGAGTTGGGGTTCTCATCCTGGGGTATGCGGTAAAAGTTTTTGGGGTACGACGTGAAAGCTCAAAAGTCACTTGATCTGATTACGCAGTAAAATGTTTATAATTTTATCAGATTTGATAAATTGTTCATGTCATCTTTTGTTGTTCGACACATGTAATTTATGAATACAAAATTTAATGTGTGTGTATATATATATACATAAGTTTTATTTTATTCCCATTGTTATATGGGGCGGGGGTGGCTCAGTCGGTAGCGCGCCAGGCTCGTAATCTGTAGTTCCCAGGTTCGAGTCCCAGCTGGGTCAGGGTTGAGATTTATCTCCGCAAAATTCCTCGCCCTGCCCACGGTCAGTAGGGGACACGGATCGGCTTGGAAAGGCCACCGTCCGTCGGATGGGACGTTAAGCCGTGGCCCCGTGTGCGGGAGAGCCATACCCTGTGCACGTTAAAGAACACGCTGGATGGCCTTGACGGGAAGCTACCATCTGTCTCCCAACAGCTGTTCCAGTGGGTCCCCTCTCCCAACCTTCTCTGAGCCTTCGGGGTCCTTGTGACCTGGCCATTTAGTCCATGGTGTGCAAAAAAGTGCCGCTCAGAGGTAAAACAACAGCAACAACAACAACCCATTGTTATACTATAACTATAGTTTTATCTGATCTATACAAGGCATACGCCAGTTACATACACATTTCTAGGGGTACGTGAAGCATAAAATGTTGAGAACCACTGCCCTAGAAAATAGTTTGTCTCACCCTCAAACAATCTCACGCCCTAGAGAATAGTTTGCCTCACCCTCAAACAATCTCACGCCTCAGAGAACAGTTTGCCTTACCCCCAAACAATCTCACACTCCAGAGAAAAGTTTGCAAGAACCTCAAACAACCATACTCCCCAGTGAAAAGTTTGACTCACCCAGAAACAATCTCGCCCCAGAGAAAACATTTTTCCCACCCTGAAACAATCTCGCCCCCCAGAGAAAAAGTTTGCCTGCCTCACCTTCAAACAACCTCACACCCTAGCGAAAAGTGTGACTCACCGAGAAACAATCTCACCCCAAGAGAAAACGTTTTTCCCACCCTTAAACAAAAACGCCCCAAGGGAAAAGTGTGCCTTACCCTCAAACAACCTCACTTCCCAGCGAAAAGTTTGATTTACCAAGAAACAATCACATCCCCTAGAGAAAAGTTTTCCCACCCTGAAACAATCTCACCTCCTAGAGAAAAAATTTTCCCACCCTAAAACAATGTCGACCCCCCCCCCAAGAAAACGTTTTTCCACCCTGAAACAATCTCGCCCCCCAGAGAAAAAGTTTGCCTCACCCTCAAACAACCTCACTCCCGAGCGAAAAGCTTGACTCACCCAGAAACAATTTCAGCCCCAGAGAAAAAGTTTTTCCCCCCCTGAAACATAATCTCATTCCTTAGGAAAAAAGTTTTTTCCACCCTGAAACACTCTCACTCCTCAGAGAAAATTTTTTTTCCACTTTGAAACAATCTCGCCCCCCAAAGAAATTGTGTGCCTCACCCTGATACAATCTCAACCCCCATAGAAAACTTTGCCTCATCCTGAAACAATCTCACCCTCGCCCAGTAGAAAACTTTTTGCCGTCTTAAGGCTGCAGTCAATGTAAATTATAATATTATAAAAAACATATTTTTGTAAAATCCAATTCTACCAGGGCTGACACGAGAGTGAGGGGGGAAAAGAAAAAGGATATCATTTCCCCTCCCCCATTGAAAATGCTAGTAAATAGAAAGGAGGTGACAAAAACATTTAAATACATACATTGCACTTATTTTTTAAAAATAATTTTTTAAAGACCACTGAAAGAAGGACAAAACAGTATACCCGAATGTCACATGTTCAATTTCCACCCCCGCCCCACATTACAAACACCCCCTTAAATTTTACATCCGGGACGGAGCCTTCCTTCTTCTACCACCAAAATTTCCAACTACTATCATAAATAAAATATTCATTTCCAGTAGTTGTTTAGTTTTTCCCATTTTCTAAATTTAGGGCACTAATCGGTGTGATTTAAAACAACTGGAAGATTCATAACGTGAATATCCTAACATTTCATAACCTATCGAAACGAAAAATAATATTTCATTTATCTCTAAGGAAAAGGAAATTGAATATCTGCAGCAGAGTTACCCAGAACAGATTCCGCCAAAAATCTGCTTATGGACTATGCCGATGTTGAACATATGTAAAATATACTAAGGTAAATCATGTTGTCAAAATCTTGAAGCTATGAATTGTTATGTATCTGAAGCAGTGGAGCACTCAGGATTTAATATTTTTTTTCGGGGGTGGGGGCCCGCTTGCCCTGCTCGGGCAAACGAAGTAGCGCTCGGTCCGCCCGATTCGTTCGCCTTGTGTTCACAGCGGTCGTGATTCCCGAGAGCTATAAGGGTATTCCCATCTTATGTGACCGCTAATTCATAAGTAGTATAGTAATAGAAGACACGACGCAACATAAATATAAAAAATGAATTTTAATTAGGAAAAGATTTTTGGAAAATTTTCTAGTGCTTTTTTTTCCTTTTTCTTTGAGGGGTGCGAGGGCCCTTGGCCCTCCTCTGGGTGCGCCACTGATTTGAAGTATTATATATTATGAGGATTCCGATAGTGTGAAAGTTTTCATGTGTGTGTTTCATGTTTCAAATGTTAAGATGTTTAAAATTATATGTGCATATTTATATTATCTCTATGCACTATAATATGTAATATAACAACCCGGAAAAGCTTAGCTTGTGGGATGTTTATAGGAAAAGCAAATGTATATTTATTTGTAAAATAAAGTTCAAGTTCAAAGTTCGAAAGCTCAAGAAAAAATATCCCTTACAAAAAAAAGATATTTAGGTTTTACTTCAATTTTCAACCACATATTTATGGGAAAGCTCTCACTAAACCTCATCACCCTACCCTCGGTTAGTAGGGGACACCGGTGGTCTTGCAAAGACTGCCGTCCGTCAGATGGGACGTAAGGCCATGTATCAGTGCGCAGAAGAACCACACCTGGTGCACGTTAAAGAACACGCTGGATGGCCTTGACGGGACGCTCTCATCTGTCTCGTAACAGCGTCCAGTGGGTCCCCTCCTCCAACCTTCTCTGAGCGCTTGGAGTCCTTGTGACCTGGCCATTAGCCCATTGTGTGCAGGAAAAGTGCTGCTCAGAGCTAAGTAACCCAATTCTTTAACGTGCACAGGATATGACACTTCTGCACATGGGGCCACGACTTAACATATTATCTGATGGTCAGATGTCTTTCCAAACCCATTGGTTGCCCCCTTTCAGAACGAGGGCAGGATTAAAATCTCTTACATCATACCATGCATGGGTAGTGCAGTAAGAGACGAATCAAAATTTGGTATACATATATATATAGAGAGAGAGCTGATTTAATTTAACGTTATTTGTAAAATTCGACTGGTAGCTATTAATTTTAAAATTCTAGTAATCAGTTTCAAAATATTCGTAAATATTTCAATATAATCGTAATTAATGAATTATTTTATTTCATATGGTTTAAAAATAAATATTCTTTAGTTAAATTTTAGGCAAATTAAATCGATTAAATTTTTATGCATGTTTAATTTCTCTCCTTTCTTTACTTCTATTGCTCAAGAACTATCCGGGCCTGCTGTATCACAATGGCCTTGGCATGGAATTCTCGGTTGGACTGTTTTACCTATGAGGTGCACCTTTTTTTGCACACAATGGGCTAAATGGCCAGGTCACAAGGACCCACTGGTCAGCTATTGGGAGAGAAATGGTAGTCTCCCATCAAGGCCATCCAGCGTGTTCTTTAACGTGCACAGTTTATGGCTCTCCCGCACACAGAACCACGACTTAACGTCCCATCCGATGATCGGCGGCCTTCACAAGCCCATCGGTGTCCCCTACAGACGACGGGCAGGAGAAGTTTTGCGGAGATAAAGCTCAACTTGCGGAGAAGGTGCAGCTAGGACTTGAACTGGAGAGTGCGGATTATGGGCCTGGCACGCTACCGACTGAGACTCTCCCTTGCCCCTTTATAAGCACCAGGGATTGGGTTGGGTTGTTTTACCTCTGAGCGGCACTTTTTTGCACACCAAGGGCTAAATGGCCAGGTCACATGGACCCCGAAGTCTCAGAGAAGGTTGGGGGAGGGGACTCACTGGAACAGCTGTTGGGAGACAGATGGTAGCCTTCCGTCAAGGCCATCCAGCGTGTTCTTTAACGTGCAAAGGATATGTCTCTCCCGTACACGGGGCCACGGCTTAACGTCCCATCCGACGGACGGCGGCCTTTCCAAGCCCATCTGTGTCCCCTACTGACCGTGGGCAGGGGGGGGGGGGAATTTTGCGGAAATTAATCTCAACGCTGACACAACTATGACTCGAACCTGGGAATTACAGATTACGAGCCTGGAGCGCTACCGACTGAGCCACCCCCGCCCCAAGCACGAGGGAAACCGGTCTACAGCAGTGATGGGGAACATTTTCGAGCTCGCGTGCTAAAAATAGAGAAATAGGAGAATATTTTCTAATTCCCGGTGCCAACGTTACCAAATAATTTCAAATGCCATTTTTTATTATTATTAATCGTCTAAGATTACATCTCCGTTCATCTTACAATATAAATTAAACGAAACAAAATGCTAAGGATTTAAATGTAAGGATACGGAACACCAATTTTTAGACTCGCCGTCATAGAAGGAAAACTTAAAAAACGAAACTTTTATTTGCCAAACCAAAATCATTCAATCACACGCATAATATCTCACGCTACTTTCCACTTACTGTGCCCAGCCAACCCCTCCTATAACGGAAGGCCGATGGACCAAGTTATGACGTCACCATATCTTGCAACATAGATAATTCTTATATATCCATTTCCATTATTATTACTGGTGAACTTTTGTAATAATATCTATATTAATGTTTATTTATAAATATACCATATTTCGAAAGGAAAATTATTAGGATTATGATAATTTCGCATAAATATCATTTAATAGTTAATTATATTACTATTATTATTTCATTATGATAATTTCTAATAAATACGAATAATTTTCCTTCTCAATAAAGTATATTTATAAATAATTATTATTATTTATAAATAATAATTATATATATATATATAACTACGTATAATAATAATTATTATTATTATACGTTAACTACGTATAATAATAATTATTATTATTATACGTAGTAGTATATCAGTAATAAAATTATAAATAAATTTCTAAGAATTTTTCGAGACATAGGACTACATACGATGACGTCACAACTTGGTTAGACCGGCCTTCTGTTATAGTAGGTGTTAGCTCAGCGCATCACTGATGCTACGTCAACGTTATCATAATGAAGTGAATTTTCATTGGCTGAGAGATTAAAATGGCTCTCTCAGACGTATCATCAAACCGAAACTACATTTTAAGCAATGGCAATAGATTTAGAACGTCGATTTTTGATGCAACTTTTTGTGCAATGTGTAATTAGTTATTTGAGATGTTTTAAACATATGAGTAAAATATATATTAGTTTAAACATATTGAAACTAATAAGTAACAAATAAAGCACTTTAGTCGCAATCTTGCTACCATTGGGTTGTTTTACCTCTGAGCGGCATTTTTTTTGCACACAATGTACTAACTGGCCAGGCCACAAGGATCATGAAGGCTCAGAGAAGGTTGGGAGAGGGGACCCACTTAGCAGCTCTTTGGAGACAGATGGTAGTCTCCTGTTAAAGACATTCAGCCTGTTCTTTAACGTGTACAGGGTACGTGTCTCCTGCACCTGAGATCATGACTACACATCCCATGGGCTAGTAATCTGTAGTTCCCAGGTTCGAATCCCAGCTGGGTCAGCGTTGAGATTTATCTCCGCAAAATTCCCCGCCCTGCCCACGGTCAGTAGGGGACACCGATGGGCTTGGAAAAGCCGCCGTCCGTCGGATGGGACGTTAAGCCTGGCCCCGTATGAGGGAGAGCCATACCCTGTGCACGTTAAAGAACACGCTGGATGGCCTTGACGGGAGGCTACCATCTGTCTCCCAACAGATGTTCCAGTGGGTCCCCTCCTCCAACCTTCTCTGAGCCTTCGGGGTCCATGTGACCTGGCCATTTAGCCCATGGTGTGCAAAAAAGTGCCGCTCAGAGGTAAAACAACCCAACGTTAAAGAACACGCTGGATGGCCTTGACGGGAGGCTACCATCTGTCTGCCAACAGCTGTTGCAGTGGGTCCCCACCCCCAACCTTCTCTGAGCCTTCGGGGTCCATGTGACCTGGCCATTTAGCCCATGGTGTGCAAAAAAGTGCCGCTCAGAGGTAAAACAATCCAACCCAAAACAACACATCCCATGTAACACATTGAGGCCTTTCCAAGACCATCGGTGTCCCCTACTGACCGTGGTCACGGCGGGGAGTTTTGCGGAGAAAAATCTCAACGCTGACCCAGCTAGGACACGAACCTGGGACTGCAGATTACGAGCCTGATTAGCTACCGACTCTCCTATTCCCCTTTGTAAGGTGAGAAACAAATCTAGAGACAGACGGACGACAAAGTGAAATCATTAACTTATTTTTTTATTTAAAACGAGCTAAAACACATTTCACTTTCAACTTACCTTCTACAGCAAATAGGATTCTATCAGAGTAACACGATAACAGCTTAATTTAAACGTTTTAAAACATTTAAAGTTCATTCCATTCGAATATTCCAAACGAACGACCTTTCGGCACCTCGATGCTCGAGCATATTTATCATTGGCGCCGAAACCAGAACCGAAGCTGATAATACGAACACGTACAAGGTTCCGTCAGCCAATCAGAACACAGAAGCATCAACGGATAGATATAACAAGAGCTAACGCCATTCCTTCACTGATAGGATTAAATTTCAAGAACGGAGCGCATGCGTTATCTTCAGAACTACGAGATGGCGTCGGAACAAGGGAAAAGTGAAAAGATTTCCAACTGCTCTGATAAGGACCCCGAAGGTTCAAAGAAAGTTGGGGAACGGGTGGCTCAGTTGGTAGCGTACCAGGCTTGTAATCAGTAGATACCTGGTTCTAGTCCAAGCTGGGCCAGCGTTGAGATTTATCTCCGCAAAACTCCCTACCCACGGTTAGCAGAATACACCGGTGGTTGTGCGGGGGTGGCTCAGTCAGTAGCGCTCCAGGCTCGTAATCTGTAGTTCCCAGGTTCAAGTCCCAGCTGGATCACTGTTGAGATTTATCTCCGCGAAATTCCCCGCCCTGTCCACGGTCAGTAGGGTACACCGATGGGCTTGGAAAGGCCGCCGTCCGTCGGATGGGACGTTAAGCCTGGCCCCGTGTGAGGGAGAGCCATACCCTGTGCACGTTAAAGAACACGCTGGATGGCCTTGACGGGAGGCTACCATCTGTATCCCAACAGCTGTTCCAGTGGGTCCCCTCCCCCAACCTTCTCTGAGCCTTCGGGGTCCATGTGACCTGGCCATTTACCTCATGGTGTGCAAAAAAGTGCCGCTCAGAGGTAAAAAAACCCAACGTTGAAGAACACGTGGATGGCCTTGACGGGAGGCTACGATCTGTCTCCCAACAGCTGTTCCAGTGGGTACCCTCCCCCAACCTTCTGTGAGCCTTCGGGGTCCATGTGACCTGGCTATTTAGCCCATGGTGTGCAAAAAAGTGCCGCTCAGAGGTAAAACAACCCAACGTTAAAGAACACGTGGATGGCCTTGACGGGAGGCTACGATCTGTCTCCCAACAGCTGTTCCAGTGGGTCCCCTCCTCCAACCTTCTCTGAGCCTTCGGGGTCCATGTGACCTGGCCACTTAGCCCATGGTGCGCAAAAAAGTGCCGCTCAGAGGTAAAACAACCCAACGTTAAAGAACACGCTGGATGGTCTTGAAGGGAGGCTACCATCTGTTTCCCAACAGATGTTCCAGTGGGTCCCCTCCTCCAACCTTCTCTGAGCCTTCGGGGTCCATGTGACCTGGCCATTTAGCCCATGGTGTGCAAAAAAGTGCCGCTCAGAGGTAAAACAACCCAACGTTAAAGAACACGCTGGATGGCCTTGACGGGAGGCTACCATCTGTCTCCCAATAGATGTTCCAGTGGGTCCCCTCCTCCAACCTTCTCTGAGCCTTCGGGGTTCATGTGACCTGGCCATTTAGCCCATGGTATGCAAAAAAGTGCCGCTCAGAGGTAAAACAACCCAACCCATCGAGTGCAGATAGAGAGAGTTAGAGGAGGTAATTTGGGTCTTGAACCCGTAATTATCAGATTATTAGTGTGATGATGATATTAGTGTTTCAGCAAATGGTCCGTATTTGAGTTAATTAGGTATAAATTAAAAATATTTGCGAAAGAGAAACGTTTACTATTCAAGATAGCAGTGTCAATGTAGAATAGCGTACCCTTTTTGCACAGTGCTTTCCCCTATGACGTCACGGACCACGACCCTAACATGTCCCCACTATTATTATTTAGGGGCGGGGGTGGCTCAGTCGGTAGCGCGCCACGCTCGTAATCTGTAGTTCCCAGGTTCGTGTCCCAGCTGGGTCAGCGTTGAGATTTATCTCCGCAAAAATTCCCCGCCCTGCCCACGGTCAGTAGGGGACACCGATGGGCTTGGAAACGTCGCCGTCCGTCGGATGGGACGTTAAGCCGTGGCCCCGTGTGCGGGAGATCCATACCCTGTGCACGTTAAAGAACACGCTGGATGGCTTTGACGGGAGGCTACCATCTGTCTCCTAACAGCTGTTCCAGTGGGTCCCCTCCCCCAACCTTCTCTGAGCCTTCGGGGTCCATGTGACCTGGCAATTTAGCCCATGGTGTGCAAAAAAGTGCCGCTCAGAGGTAAAACAACCCAACCCAACCCATCGAGTGCAGATAGAGAGAGTTAGAGGAGGTAATTTGGGTCTTGAACCCGTAATTATCAGATTATTAGTGTGATGATGCTATTAGTGTTTCAGCAAATGGTCCGTATTTGAGTTAATTAGGTATAAATTAAAAATATTTGTAAAAGAGAAACGTTTAATATTCAAGATAATAGTGTCAATGTAGAATAGCGTACCCCTTTTGCACAGTGCTTTCCCCTATGACGTCACGGACCACGACCCTAACATGCCCCCACTATTAACCCCCTTATTAATTATTCATATCTCATGTTGCATAATTCATATTTAATTAATCTCTCATCCAATGTTCCGTCCCCCTTTATTAAAAAACCCTGCCGATTACAAACTCCCAAATTTTTCCAAGTTCCGCGTGCCACTTTGTTTTCTCACATCACCGCAAACTCCGGAGATTTTGCCGTTCGTCAGCCATCTTGGTTTCTACTTTCATTCGAAATTTTTCCCCCCCAAGTCCCGAGACCGCCATTTTTAATCCTGACGTCACCACAAACTCATTCTCTAATGTCCGAAGCACACCACTATACGAAATAATTCTGTGGCACCATCCGGTGTTTGACCGACATACTCTATTAAAAAAAAATGCTTTTTCACGACGGCTACATTTGATCCTAGGTTCTCATCAGGTTGAAGAGGTTATCTGCGCCTTTATGCCACGGCTAGTTAATTGCTCAGAATGCTTAGATGTGTTTCTCAAGTGGGGATAAGCGCTCTTTATAAAACAACATAAATAATACCCACTCAAGCAGCTGCTTGCCACAAAGGTCTGACAGGAGCCTGTCAGTTTATATGCCATAGTAGAAGGTCTGAGAGGATGGCAGGACCTCAGCAGAAAAACGACACACACAGCCATGCCTTACCCGGGGCTCGAACCCAGGGATCAGTAGCCAAGCGCGCTAACCACTCGGCCACGGGACGGCTAGAGAAAACAACATAGGAAAGTTATATTTCGTTCACGAGGTTTACATTGCATGCATTTATTTTCTTAACGTATGATTTTTTTTATTTTTACAACCATCGTATTTTTTATTTTTATGACCTACGAATTTTTTATTTCTTTATAACTCGCGAATTTCAGCGTAAATTAACCTATGTATTTTTAGGTCTCGTAAATTTTCCTACGTATTTTTTATAACCTACGAATTTTTTATTTCTTTATAAGTTAACTCGCGAATTTTCCTCATAAATTACCCTACGTATTTTCTATTCCTTATTAATTAAACGCTTATCAAAACTGACGTCCCGTTTATTAATATACGCCTCTCCTTAATTAAAAGGTTTATCGAAAGTTCGTCTCCCTGATTAAAAATTTTTATTAACATGCTCCCCACTTTATTAAACACTTATCAAATGTTCGACTGCACCCCGTCCTTTGACGGGCATATTCAATGAAAAATATAGAAATACCCCCTCAAGCAGCTGCTTGCCACAGAGGTCTGACAGGAGCCTGTCACTTTATATGCCAGAGTAGAAGATCTGAGAGGATGGCAGGACCTCAGCAGAAAACAACACGAATATCCATGCCTTACCCGGGGCTCGAACCCAGGTCCCGTAGATCAGTAGCCAAGCATGCTAACAATGACCAACCTGTAATCTCTTTATACATTAAAAAGTCACACTTCATCAAAATTTCCACCTCCTCTATTAAACACTTATCAAAGGTTCCGCCTCCTTTGTTAAACACTTATCAAAGGTTCCATCTCCTATATTAAACACTTATCAAAGGTTCCGCCTCCTGTATTAAACACTTATCAAAGGTTCCGCCTCCTGTATTAAACACTTATCAAAGGTTCTGCCTCCTGTATTAAACACTTATCAAAGGTTCCGCCTCCTGTATTAAACACTTATCAAAGGTTCCGCCTCCTGTATTAAACACTTATCAAAGGTTCCACCTCCTGTATTAAACACTTTTCAAAGGTTCCACCTCCTGTATTAAACACTTATCAAAGGTTCCACCTCCTGTATTAAACACTTATCAAAGGTTCCACCTCCTGTATTAAACACTTATCAAAGGTTCCACCTCCTGTATTAAACACTTATCAAAGGTTCCACCTAGTGTATTAAACACTTTTCAAAGGTTCCACCTCCTGTATTAAACACTTATCAAAGGTTCCACCTCCTGTATTAAACACTTATCAAAGGTTCCGCCTCCTGTATTAAACACTTATCAAAGGTTCCGTCTCCTATATTAAACACTTATCAAAGGTTCCACCTCCTGTATTAAACACTTATGAAATATTCCGCCTCCTGTATTAAACACTTATCAAAGGTTCCGCCTCCTGTATTAAACACTTATCAAAGGTTCCACCTCCTGTATTAAACACTTATCAAAGGTTCCGCCTCCTGTATTAAATACTTATCAAAGGTTCCGCCTCCTGTATTAAACACTTATCAAAGGTTCCACCTCCTGTATTAAACACTTATCAAAGGTTCCACCTCCTGTATTAAACACTTATCAAAGGTTCCGCCTCCTGTATTAAACACTTATCAAAGGTTCCACCTCCTGTATTAAACACTTATCAAAGGTTCCGCCTCCTGTATTAAACACTTATCAAAGGTTCCGCCTCCTGTATTAAACACTTATCAAAGGTTCCACCTCCTGTATTAAACACTTATCAAAGGTTCCACCTCCTGTATTAAACACTTATCAAAGGTTCCACCTAGTGTATTAAACACTTTTCAAAGGTTCCACCTCCTGTATTAAACACTTATCAAAGGTTCCACCTCCTGTATTAAACACTTATCAAAGGTTCCGTCTCCTATATTAAACACTTATCAAAGGTTCCACCTCCTGTATTAAACACTTATGAAAGATTCCGCCTCCTGTATTAAACACTTATCAAAGGTTCCGCCTCCTGTATTAAACACTTATCAAAGGTTCCACCTCCTGTATTAAACACTTATCAAAGGTTCCGCCTCCTGTATTAAACACTTATCAAAGGTTCCGCCTCCTGTATTAAACACTTATCAAAGGTTCCACCTCCTGTATTAAACACTTATCAAAGGTTCCACCTCCTGTATTAAACACTTATCAAAGGTTCCGCCTCCTGTATTAAACACTTATCAAAGGTTCCACCTCCTGTATTAAACACTTATCAAAGGTTCCGCCTCCTGTATTAAACACTTATCAAAGGTTCCGCCTCCTGTATTAAACACTTATCAAAGGTTCCACCTCCTGTATTAAACACTTATCAAAGGTTCCACCTCCTGTATTAAACACTTATCAAAGGTTCCACCTCCTGTATTAAACACTTATGAAAGATTCCGTCTCCTGCATTAAACACTTATCAAAGGTTCCGCCTCCTATAGTACACACTTATCAAAGGTTCCGCCTCCTGTATTAAGCACTTATCAAAGGTTTCGTCTCCTATGTTAAAAAATTATCAGAGGTTCCGCTCCTTGGAGCACACCTTCGATAGCCAACTTATAATCTCCTTATTCATTAAAAAGGTCCCCCTTATCAAAAGTTCCGACCCCCTTTTATTAAACACTTATCAAAAGTTTTACCTCCCTGGAAAACCAAAACTTCTTGAAATTTCTCGAAGTCCCACGACGTCCATCTTGGTTTCTGACACCCCCCCAATCCCCCCTAAAAATTTGCGAAACTCACATCCTGTGAGGTAATAGAACCTTCTAGAAAATGCTGCACATTCGAACCACCCCCACCCTCTAAAGTGAACTAGAAGGATTTCATTTCGGCTCAATTGCAAATTGAATGCTTTTAAATAAACATAGAAAGAAAATTATCCTTATCCGGGTGGTGTCCCACTACTACCAGCAGGTGCATATCTATTATGTCCTTTTGTTTCCATGGAAATGCTTGTTTTCGGTGATAATGAAGTTTTTCATATTCGGAATTTTAATATTACTAACCGGTGATTTGAAAATGTAAATAGTAATATATTATTAACCCTAAAAATTGCAAAAATCATCTCATTTATCACTTAATTTGAAAGAAGTTGGTTTTGCTTACACCTTAAGAGTATAATCATCCATTGTATATAAACAAATATTATTTATTACTACTATATTCAAATAGTTCAGAAAATATTAAAATTACGTTGAGAATTTATAATAATAATAAGCAATATATAAAAGAAATACCCCCTTAAGCAGCTGCTTGCCACAGAGGTCTGACAGGAGCCTTTCAGTTTATATGCCACAGTAGAAGATCTGAGAGGATGGCAGGACCTCAGCAGAAAAACGACACATACATCCATGCCTTATCCGGGGCTCGAACCCAGGTCCCTTAGAGCAGTAGCCAAGCGCGCTAACCACTCGGCCATGGGATGGCTAGATCAATTTAATTAATTGTTGATTAATTAGAACACATTTTAATATCAATTATTCGGTTTTCATCGACATATTCTACTACAGTCGCTCAAAAACGTATCCGAAGACTATAGTTGATTACAGAATTCAGAAAAATATCTGGCAACGATTTTTTTTAGAAATTAGTGATCTGGCAACCTTCGTGTACAGTCCCTGAAAAGAATATCCGAACACTATAGTTGACTACAGAATTCAGGAAAAATATCTGGCAACGATTTCATTTTTAGAAATTAGTGATCTGGCAACCTTCGTGTACAGTCACACAAAAAAAATCCGAACATTATAGTTGATTAGAGTATTCAGAAAAAATATCTGGCAACGATTATTATTATAAATATATATATATTAATAGAAATTATTAATCTGGCAACCTTCGTGTACAGTCACTCAAAAAAGTATCCGAACATTATGGTTGATTACAGAATTCCAAAAATATATCTGGCAACGATTTTTTTTACAAATTAGGGATCTCGCAACCTTCGTGTACAGTCACTCAAAAAGTATCAAACACTATGGTTGATTAGAAAATTCAGAAAATATATCTGGCAACGATTTTTTTTAGAAATTAGTGATCTCGCAAACTTCGTGTACAGTCACTCAAAAAAAGTATCAAACACTATGGTTGATTAGAAAATTCAGAAAATATATCTGGCAACGATTTTTTTTAGAAATTAGTGATCTCGCAAACTTCGTGTACAGTCACTCAAAAAAAGTATCAAACACTATGGTTGATTAGAAAATTCAGAAAATATATCTGGCAACGATTTTTTTTAGAAATTAGTGATCTCGCAAACTTCGTGTACAGTCACTCAAAAAGTATCAAACACTATGGTTGATTAGAAAATTCAGAAAATATATCTGGCAACGATTTTTTTTTAGAAATTAGTGATCTCGCAAACTTCGTGTACAGTCACTCAAAAAGTATCACACACTATGGTTGATTAGAAAATTCAGAAAATATATCTGGCAACGATTTTTTTTTAGAAATTAGTGATCTCGCAAACTTCGTGTACAGTCACTCAAAAAAAGTATCAAACACTATGGTTGATTAGAAAATTCAGAAAATATATCTGGCAACGATTTTTTTAGAAATTAGTGATCTCACAAACTTTGTGTACAGTCACTCAAAAAAAGTATCAAACACTATGGTTGATTAGAAAATTCACAAAATATATCTGGCAACGATTTTTTTTTAGAAATTAGTGATCTCGCAAACTTCGTGTACAGTCACTCAAAAAGTATCAAACACTATGGTTGATTAGAATATTCAGAAAATATATCTGGCAACGATTTTTTTTAGAAATTAGTGATCTCGCAAACTTCGTGTACAGTCACTCAAAAAGTATCACACACTATGGTTGATTAGAAAATTCAGAAAATATATCTGGCAACGATTTTTTTTTAGAAATTAGTGATCTCGCAAACTTCGTGTACAGTCACTCAAAAAAAGTATCAAACACTATGGTTGATTAGAAAATTCAGAAAATATATCTGGCAACGATTTTTTTTAGAAATTAGTGATCTCACAAACTTTGTGTACAGTCACTCAAAAAAAGTATCAAACACTATGGTTGATTAGAAAATTCAGAAAATATATCTGGCAACGATTTTTTTTTAGAAATTAGTGATCTCGCAAACTTCGTGTACAGTGACTCAAAAAGTATCAAACACTATGGTTGATTAAAAAATTCAGAAAACATATCTGGCAACGATTTTTTTTAGAAATTAGTGATCTCGCAAACTTCGTGTACAGTCACTCAAAAAGTATCAAACACTATGGTTGATTAGAAAATTCAGAAAATATATCTGGCAACGATTTTTTTTTAGAAATTAGTGATCTCGCAAACTTCGTGTACAGTCACTCAAAAATGTATCACAAGAAAGAGCATTTAAAATTCTATACAAAACATATGAAAACTGAAAAGGCATTATTTGGCCGATAAGTTCCTTACTTACCGTGTTGCCACAAACTCTATTTCAACGAAACTCCTTTAGAGTGGACAAAAAATAACCATTTGATGTATTACCATTATGTGTTGATATGATTAATGGGCCTTTTAACAGTTAAATTAGCAAAAGGAAATTTAATGTGTTATAAGAAGAAATAGAGATGATACAATTGTATATTGAGTAAGAATATAGGAGTAAAATCATTTTTTTCAAACTTTGGACGAAGAGATACATCCGTGATATATCACTCTTCCGCGGAATTGAGAAGATGTTTAGATTGAACGAGCGATATCACAGTGTATTACTTCTTTTTATATATCTTGTGGTGGTTGTTGTCCGATTATTTCTCCATTTCAACTTACATTAATATTGTATTTGTTGTGAAAACTGCTGTTCCACTATAACTTCTTAACTTGTTAACCAATCGCAATTTGACTAATTAAATAATACCCCCTCAAGCAGCTGCTTGGCACAGAGATCTGACAAGTGCTTGTCAGTTTATATGTCATATATAAACTGACAGGCACTTGTCAGCAGAAAAACAACACAAACATCCATGCCTTACCGGTGGCTCGGTGGGGCGGAGGTGGCTCAGTCGGTAGCGCGCCAGGCTCGTAATATGTAATTCCCAGGTTCGAGTCCCAGCTGGGTCAGTGTTGAGATTTATCTCCGCAAAATTCCCCGCCCTGCCCACGGTCAGTAGGGGACACCGATGGGCTTGGAAAGGCCGCCGTCTGTCGGATGGGACGTTAAGCCGTGGCCTCGTATCCTGTGCACGTTAAAGAAGACGCTGGATGGCCTTGACGGGAGGCTACCATCTGTCTCCCAGCAGCTGTTCCAGTGGGTCCCCTCCCCCAACCTTCTCTGAGCCTTCGGGGTCCATGTGACCTGGCCATTTAGCCTATGGTGTGCAAAAAAGTGCCGCTCAGAGGTAAAACAACCCAACGTTAAAGAACACGCTGAATGGCATTGACGGGAGGCTACCATCTGTCTCCCAACAGCTGTTCCAATGGGTCCCCTCCCCCAGCCTTCGGGGTCCATGTGACCTGGCCATTTAGCCCATGGTGTGCAAAAAAGTGCCGCTCAGAGGTAAAACAACCCAACCCATTCCATTCGAAACCATTGTTCATATTTTGGGGTTTTTGCTTTTTCCGTGTTTGAAAGTGTTGTACAAATGCAAAGTGTTCAACAAATACAAGCAAAGTATTCTTAAACAATAACGTAAACAGGAACTATAGGTGGTGTTAAATTGACATGAAATGTGTGATGGCATTGGAGGTAATACTGCTAGCAGAATTTCACCGGGTATCAAATGGTACATGTATGAGCGATAGAAGTTATTAAAATGTACTTAGAAATGAATTTTAGCCAAAATTTATCTTTTAAATGGCTTAAAACTCAAAAATGAAACGAAAAAAAAATGTTGAATTAATGAAAACGATCAATTTTGAGCAATAAAATGTTTCAAGCTAAACAGGTTTTTAAAAAATCTAGATCTAGCTTTAAAAAATACTAAGTTGACCACGATGATTACATCTGTTAGCTAGAGAGAGGACGACTGGATCTGAGCTAATCCGGAGTTGAGATTTATCTCCGCAAAATCCCCCAGGGCGGGGAATTTTGCGGAGATAAATCTCAACGATGACCCAGCTGGGACTCGAACCTGGGAACTACAGATTACGAGCCTGGCGCGCTACCGACTGAGCCACCCCCGCCCCAGAGAAAGGACGACTGGATCTGAGCTAAAACAGTGCAACGAGATTATGAACAGCTCCTTGGAGACTAATGTACAGTCGCTCAAAAAAAAATTATCCGAACACTATGGTTGATTACAGAATTCAGAAAAACAATCTGGCAACTATGTTTTCAGAAATTAGTGATCTGGCAACCTTCGTATACGGGTTGGGTTGTTTCACCTCTGAGCGGCACTTTTTTGCACACCATGGGCTAAATGGCCAGGTCACAAGGACCCCGAAGGCTCAGAGAAGGTTGGGGGAGGGGACCCACTGGAACAGCTGTTGGGAGACAGATGGTAGCCTCCCGTCAAAGCCATCCAGCGTGTTCTTTAACGTGCACAGGGTATGGCTCTCCCGCACACGGGGCCACGGCTTAAAGTCCCATCCGACGGACGGCGGCCTTTCCAAGCCCATCGTTGTCCCCTACTGACCGTGGGCAGGGCGGGGAATTTTGCGGAGATAAATCTCAACGGTCACCCAGCTGGGACTCGAACCTGGGAACTACAGATTACGAGCCTGGCGCGCTACCGACTGAGCCACCCCCGCCCCAGAGAGAGGACGACTGGATCTGAACTAAAACAGTGCAACGAGATTATGAACAACTCCTTGGAGACTAACGTACGGTCGCTCAAAAAAAATTATCCGAACACTATGGTTGATTACAGAATTCAGAAAAACAATCTGGCAACTATGTTTTCATAAATTAGTGATCTGGCAACCTTCGCATACGAAGTCCTTCGTTATCGAAATCAATTTTTACATATTAGTGATTAATTTAGCTAAATATAATGTCGTTTAAAATAGCAATTGAACTGTCATACTTACTCGACTCATCTCTACTGCAGTTATGACCATTAGTTTGCTTGTAAATTTCTCACCCTTAAAATAATGCCGTTTTAATAATTACGTAGCTCAGGTTGCACGTGCTGTAACGACGCCAAAGCATTTTGGATCTAAGAAACTATCAGACAATGTCAATGTGTATGCCAAAGGTAACCAACATTTGCAGCTCAGAAACTTTAAAAACAAACTTTCGCTGAAAGAGGAGGGAAAATAAGTTCTGGGTCAAATTCAAGTTTAACTAAATTTTGAATTTGAGCAGAATTATTTCAGTAAGTAAAGAATAATGGAAACAAGATTGCTGAAGAACAAAATTTTTCAGTTGAGCACAAAAGTAAGTTAAAACATAAATGATATTTCTTTTTATATAAAACCCTTATGAATGAAGTGTACTTTTAGAAGTTAGTCTATTAATTTTTCTTATTTTGTTCAGTTTCCAAGAAACGCTTAAATGGGCGTGATTAATAACCCAAAAGAGTTAGGTTGTTTAACCTCTGAGCACACTCTTTTGCAAACAATGGAGAGCGGGATTGGCTCAGTCGGTAGCGTGCCAGGCTCGTAATCTGCAGTTCCCAGGTTCGAGTCCCAGCTGGGTCAGCTATGGAATCTATCTCCGCAAAATTCACCGCCCTGCCCACGGTCAATAGGGGACACCGTTGAGCTTGGAAAGGCCGCCATCCGTCGGATGCGACGTTAAGCCGTGGCCCGTGTGAGGAAGAGTCATACACTGTGCATGTAAAAGAACACGTTAGATGGCCTTGACGGGAGGCTACCATCTGTCTCCCAACAGCCGTTCCAGTGCGTCCCTCCCCGAAACTTCTCTGAGCTTTCGAGGTCCTTGTAACCTGACCATTTAGCCCATTGTGTGCAATAAAAGTGCTGCTCATATGTAAAACAACCAACCAAAATTTTCAAACAATTGGCTAAATTACCAGGTCACAAAGACCCCAGGGGCTCAGAGAAGGTTGTGGGGATGGAACCCACAGGGTAGTTCTTAGAAAAGAGATGGTAGGGTCTCATCAAGGATATGCAGTGTGTTCTTTAACAAGCACAGTCTACTAATTTTATTTAGCTCATGGTGTGCAAAAAAAGTGCCGCTCAGAGGTAAAACAATCCGACCCAACCCATGTATATCCGAATAACGAGATTCCGTTAGCGAAATGTCCATCTGGAGTACCTGGGATTCTAGAAATATATCATTAAACATTAAATGTGAGGAATATTTTTTATAAGTAGATTCATAATAAATATTGTGGTTGTAAAAATTCAATTGCCGAAAAAGTGTATCACATGAAATTTCTTACGGATTGAAAAAAAACATCAAATTTTTATAGTTGTTCGCGAAGTAAAACCAGATTATGTAACAGATTGTGCTGCCATAAGACATAAACTATTTAAATCTCAAAAATTTACAATTTCAATCTCAAATATCAATTACAATTTCAAATCTCAATTACAATACATTTTCAAATCTCAATTTCAGATTCAAATCTTCATAACTATTTCAATCTCAAAATTATTCATATTATCTGATTATTCTGGCCTTTAAAAATACTTTAGTAGGCCGAATTATAGTAGATAAAGGAATGAAATAAGTAGATTTTACTCATAAATGGAATACACTAGAAATCAGCACCAAGACTATTCAGACTCACTACGAGCAGTTATAGGTTATATTATAATATACTCATTATATATTGGTATCAATGAATTCGATTTTC
Organism: Ryuthela nishihirai; assembly: GCA_038380435.1. Classification (NCBI taxonomy): domain Eukaryota; kingdom Metazoa; phylum Arthropoda; class Arachnida; order Araneae; family Heptathelidae; genus Ryuthela; species Ryuthela nishihirai. The sequence continues at coordinate 109,813,622 of JAWZYU010000006.1, read as the reverse complement.
ATAGATTACTTAACAGAATATGAAATTAATGAAATAATTTCTCGTTTGCAAATAAGAATGGTAACGGATGCAGATTGTATATCTGTGGAGATAATTAAAGAAATAAAAAAAAATATTTCGAGTATTCTATGTCTTCTCTATAATTTATCTTTGCATTTTGGATATTTTCCAACACAACTTAAAAATTCAACTCTAGTACAGTCGCACAAAAAATATCCGAATATTATGATTGATTACAGAATTCAGAAAAAATATCTGGCAACGATTTTTTTAGAAATTAGTGATCTGGCAAACGTAACACGAAGGTTGCCAGATCACTGTACCTGTTTACAAAGGTGGTAAACATTTAGTTATTAATAATTACAGACCAATAGTTTTATTGTCGGTGTTTGCAAAATATTAAAAAAGCTGATTAAGATTAGATTTTTAAATTTTATTGAGAGAAATAATTTTTTTTCTAAAAATCTGTTTGGGTTTAACAAAGACACTGCAATATAGGATGCTACTTTAAAATTAAAAATTTCAATCTACAGTGAAATAAATAAAAATTTAAATAGAGCAGTAATAATTTTGGGCATAAAGAAAGCGTTTCACTCGGTTTCAAATGATATATTATTATATAAACTTGACACTTTTATTATGGTTTCAAACTTATTTAAAAAATAGAACTCAAAATGTTAAAATAGGGAATTATTACAGTAACGAAAAGAAAATTAAACATGTTGTTCCACAAGGGTCTGTATTAGGTCCAATATTATTTAATATTTTCATATATATTCCTTGTAACCTGGAGCTAAAAGAGAAATTAATAGCATTTGCTGATGATACTGCTCTGATATATCAGCTACTGAAAATATTATGATTGAAAAAATAAATTAAGACTTATGGAATATCTTAAATTAGTTGACGAAAATTAGGTTGGTTTTAAATGAAGAAAAAAACGAAATATGTGTATTTCCGATTGAGAGAAATTCAAAGGGATAATTTGAAATGAAATTAATTTAATATACACTTAAATGAATCGGTAATGGTATTCATCCAAGCCACTAGAAGGTGTTGAGTGCTATAAATACTTAGAAGTATACATTGATAGTAAACTAACTTGGAATAAGCATATTGATTCTTTAATAAATAAACTTAATACAATATTACCACAATTATGTTATATCAAACATTTTATAAATGACACACTTTTAAAACTAATTTATAATGCATGGGTAAATCTTATTTAACGTATGGATTAATGTCTTGGGGTGGAGTATATCACAGTAATATTAAACCATTAATTAGAAATCAAAATAAAAAATTAGATGCATTTTAAGGAAAAGAAGGTATGATAGTGTTAGATACTTTTATAGTGAATTGCGTATATTACTTTTAACAAAATTATACATATACGATATGATTTTATATGTATTAAAAAGCGCTGGATTGAAAGTGATATTAGACATATAAATTATAACAAAAGAATAGTTAAACATGCAAATCTTATTTTATCTCTTCCTAAAAATACAACAACAAATACCGTGTACGTACACGAAGGTTGCCAGATCAGTAATTTCTAAAAAAATCGTCAAATTTTTTTTCTGAATTCTGTAATCAACCATAACGTTCGGATATTGTTCTGAGCGACTGTACTTAACCTTTTAGTCAATTTTACATCATTCGAAGTAAACATGCAATTTTCAACACGTTTCGAGCTTCTAATTCCTCATAAAATTTACAGTCACGAATCTGATTATTTATGACCACTTTTGTCTCCACCTGCTGAGGTCCTGCCAACCTCTCGGACCTTCTACTTTGGAATATAAACTGACAGTCTCCTGTCAGACCTTTGTGACGAGAAGCTGCTTGAGAAGGTATTTTTTTTTTGTCTCCACAAATGGACATCTATCACAGCACGTTGCAGTGACTCCACGGAAAGGCGCGGAATGTATTTAAGCAGCAATGAGCAGGATGTAGCGCAGTACGTGGATGTAGGATTGGATTGTTTTACCTCTGAGCGGCACTTTTTTGCACACCATGGGCTAAATGGCCAGGCCACAAGGACCCCGAAGGCTCAGAGAAGGTTGGGGGAGGGGACCCACTGGAACAGCTGTTGGGATGTTGGGAGACAGATGGTAGCCTCCCGTCAAAGCCATCCAGCGTGTTCTTTAACGTGCACAGGGTATGGCTCTCCAGCACACGGAGCCACGGCTTAACGTCCCATCCGACGGACGGCGGCCTTTTCAAGCCCATCAGTGTCCCCTATGTGGATGTAGGATGTAGTACAGTACGAGGCACGTGCAATGGGAGAAGTGGATGACTATCGCAGTTTGAACGAGGAGTAATTATCGGCACGAGGAAGGCAGGGACCAGCATCTTAGTAGCTGTTGGGATTGTTGGCTGCTGAAGGCCTTTGTAGAAAATATGTGGTGAGAATAACTCGAATTAGGACACACATCCCCCAACGCGTAGGAAAGGTGGGGACATCACTCGTTGGCACTTAGGTGAACGCTGGATGGCATGTGCTCTCTGGAACAACAGACGGCACACGATAATCCAAAGATTGCAGACTACAACCAGGGTTCACAGAGAAACCTTTCCGACCACACAATGCATCAGACAGTCTTTCGGATAGGTCTCGGAATTCAGAGGCTGTTCATGTGCCCATGTTGAATGACCGTCATAAACATCTCTGCGTGAAATTAGCACAGGAGCAATAGGACTGGATATTGGACGATTCTAGGTTCTAGTTCCACTATTCTGAAGGACAGATCATTATTGAATACCATGCAGTTCAACAGCTGCAGCCAGACTGAATTGGGGCAGGGGTAGCTCAGTAGGTAGCGCGACAGGCTTGTAATGTGCAGTTCACAGGTTCGAGTCCCAGCTGGGTCAGTGTTGAGATTTATCTCCCCAAAACTACCCGCCATTACCACGGTCATTAGGGGACACCGATGGGCTTGGAAAGGCCGCGTCCGTCGGATGGTACGTTAAGCCGTGGCCCCATGTGTGGGAGAGCCATACCCTGTGCACGTTAAAGAACACGCTGCATGGCCTTCATGGAAGGCTACTAACTGTCTCCTAACAGCTGTTCCAGTTGGTCCCCTCCCCCAATCTTCTCTGAGCCTTCTGGGTCTGTTCCCTGGCCATTTAGCCCATGGTGTGCAAAAAAGTGCCACTCAGAGATAAAATAACCCAACCCAGACTGAACGGTTGGCTAGACACAGGTCAGTTCCATAGGTATCCTGGTATGATGATTTTTCTCAGTGATTGATGATCGATGGGAATGAGTGTCCGTGAGAACATTTGTTCTGAAAAGTAATTCCCATTGAGAACAGCCTCACCGCCATATCCTATCTAGACATTGTTTCGAAGCAAGTGGTTCCCTACGTTGATCAACAGATGTTATCACACACCACATTTCCAAAATATTTTCCTCCCCAAATTTTTGGGGCGGGGGTGGCTCAGTTGGTAGCGCGCCAGGCTCGTAATCTGTAGTTTCGAGGTTCGAGTCCCAGCTGGGTCAGGGTTGAGATTTATCGCCGCAAAATTCCCCGCTCTGCCCACGGTCAGTAGGGGACACCGATGGGCTTGGAAAGGCCGCCGTCCGTCGGATGGGGCGTTAAGCCGTGGCCCCGTGTGCGGCAGAGCCATACGCTGTGCACGTTAAAGAACACGTTGGATGGCCTTGACGCGAGGCTACCATCTGTCTCTCAACAGCTGTTCCAGTGGGTCCCCTCCCCCAACCTTCTCTGAGCCTTCGGGGTTCATGTGACCTGGCCATTTAGACCATGGTGTGCAAAAAAAGTGCCTACGTTGATCAACAGATGTTATCACACACCACATTTCCAAAACATTTTCCTCCCCAAATTTTTGGGGCGGGGGTGGCTCAGTTGGTAGCGCGCCAGGCTCGTAATCTGTAGTTTCCAGGTTCGAGTCCCAGCTGGGTCAGGGTTGAGATTTATCGCCGCAAAATTCCCCGCTCTGCCCACGGTCAGTAGGGGACACCGATGGGCTTGGAAAGGCCGCCGTCCGTCGGATGGGGCGTTAAGCCGTGGCCCCGTGTGCGGCAGAGCCATACGCTGTGCACGTTAAAGAACACGTTGGATGGCCTTGACGCGAGGCTACCATCTGTCTCTCAACAGCTGTTCCAGTGGGTCCCCTCCCCCAACCTTCTCTGAGCCTTCGTGGTTCATGTGACCTGGCCATTTAGCCCATGGTGTGCAAAAAAAGTGCCTACGTTGATCAACAGATGTTATCACACACCACATTTCCAAAACATTTTCCTCCCCAAATTTTTGGGGCGGGGGTGGCTCAGTTGGTAGCGCGCCAGGCTCGTAATCTGTAGTTTCCAGGTTCGAGTCCCAGCTGGGTCAGGGTTGAGATTTATCGCCGCAAAATTCCCCGCTCTGCCCACGGTCAGTAGGGGACACCGATGGGCTTGGAAAGGCCGCCGTCCGTCGGATGGGGCGTTAAGCCGTGGCCCCGTGTGCGGCAGAGCCATACGCTGTGCACGTTAAAGAACACGTTGGATGGCCTTGACGCGAGGCTACCATCTGTCTCTCAACAGCTGTTCCAGTGGGTCCCCTCCCCCAACCTTCTCTGAGCCTTCGGGGTTCATGTGACCTGGCCATTTAGCCCATGGTGTGCAAAAAAAGTGCCTACGTTGATCAACAGATGTTATCACACACCACATTTCCAAAACATTTTCCTCCCCAAATTTTTGGGGCGGGGGTGGCTCAGTTGGTAGCGCGCCAGGCTCGTAATCTGTAGTTTCCAGGTTCGAGTCCCAGCTGGGTCAGGGTTGAGATTTATCGCCGCAAAATTCCCCGCTCTGCCCACGGTCAGTAGGGGACACCGATGGGCTTGGAAAGGCCGCCGTCCGTCGGATGGGGCGTTAAGCCGTGGCCCCGTGTGCGGCAGAGCCATACGCTGTGCACGTTAAAGAACACGTTGGATGGCCTTGACGCGAGGCTACCATCTGTCTCTCAACAGCTGTTCCAGTGGGTCCCCTCCCCCAACCTTCTCTGAGCCTTCGGGGTTCATGTGACCTGGCCATTTAGCCCATGGTGTGCAAAAAAAGTGCCGCTCAGTGGTAAAACAGAGGTAAAACAACCCAACCCAACCCAACTATACAGTACATATATACGAAAAAGGTCTTTAATGAAAGTTTGTGATGCGGGATATGTCATAGGCTAACTGTACTTTTGATCCCTCACTCCACCCATATACACATGTACACTACCATTATTCCTTGCCATAAAAAATCGATGGACACATCTCTAACGCACACGGACACTGCCGATTTTGTACTGACTGAAGGCAGAAAGAAGAATTTTACGATAAACTCGACGCTGGCCCTAGCAGAGCTCGAACCTAGGAACTGCAAATTACGATTCTGGTGCGCTACAGACTGAGTCACCCCCGCCCCATCTTTTCTGAATAATCAGAATGTTTCCGACTGTACAAATAAAATACGCTGTCCATTATAAAACATTGTACGTATAGTTGATTTTACGATTTGTTATACAGAAATGTTTGTAATTCAGCTTTCGAGTGTTTTATTCTTTTAGTGTTTGATGTTTAAAGAATGAGAATAGTAATTAGATCAAGGATTTCGGAGCTTCAATGAAAAGTAAATATACACCTAAAAAGTGAAACAAAATAAAATATGGAACATGTCATAACTAGGCGAACGTCTCAGAAGCAGTACGATGTCTATTTCTCAGCTCTAATTTTTATAGTGTTATTTTCTTTTTCCTAAGGTAGTGAACTGAATAAAGGAAAAAAGTAAAAATTTTTTCTCTGATTCAAACTAATGCAGAAAACAAATGCTCTGTTATTACCATGCATTCTCTTTCACGAGAAAGAGCATTTAAAATTCTATACAAAACATATGACTACTGAAAAGGCAATTTTTGGCCGCTAAGTTCCTTACTTTCCGTGTGGCCACCAACTCTATTTCAACGAAATTCCTTTAGAGTGGAGAGACAAAAAAAAACCATATGACGTATTACCATTATGTGTTGAAATCATGATTAATGGTCCTTTTAACAGCTAAATTAGCAAAAGGAAATTTAATGTGACTTAATAAATGAAATGTGTTATAAGAAGAAATAGAGATGATAGAATTGTACATTAAGTAAGAAATTTGGAGTATACTCTATTTTCAAATTTTGGACATATCGCTAAAATACATCCGTGATATACAACTTTACCATAAAGAACGGAACATTCTGGATTAAACGAGCGATATCATATTGTATTACTTCTTTTTATAAATCTTGTGGTAGTTGTTGTCCAATTATTTCTCCATTTTCACACTATTAAGATTGTATTTGTTGTGAAAGCTGCTGTTCCACTATAACCTCTTAACTTGTTAACCAATCGCAACGAGTGTAATTAAATAAGAAACACCTCAAACAGCTGCTTGGCACAGAGATCTGACAAAGGCCTGCCAGTTTACATGTCATAGTAGAAGTTCTGTGAGGATGGCAGGATCTCAGCAGAAAAACACCAACATTCATACCTTACCCGGAGGTCGGCACTGCATACACAAGCTTACTGCAGTTCGACCTCATAACTTTTGATGGCACGATATCTTTTTAATAAACGAATCCATAATCAAATTGACTTCGCCTCCCCCTTATTTCTTACATCTGTTTTTATTAAAAGTAAGAACGGTTTACTTTGATATTACATTTTCAAATCCCACACCTAACTTTGTTTGAATCACGTGGCATTTATAGAATCCATTCTCTGGAATCTTTTTCTCAGAGCCATTCCGTTCGAAACCATTGTTCCTATTGGAGTTTTTGCTTTTTCCGTATTTGAAAGTGATTTACAAATCCAAAGTGTTTAAAAAATACAAGCAAAGAATTCTTAAACAGTAACGTAAACAGGAAATATAGGTGGTGTTAAATTAACATAAAATGTCTGATGGGATTGGAGGTAAAACTGCTAGCAGAATTTCACCGGGTATCAAATGGCACAGTCGCTCACAAAAATATCCGAATATTATGGTTGATTACAAAATTCAGAAAAAATATCTGGCAACGGTTTTTGGAAATAAGTGATCTGGAAACCTTCCTTTACGTACACGAATGAATTCTGTAATCAACTATAGTGTTCGGATACTTTTTTGAGCGACTGTACTAATATTTCTAAATTCGAATATAAATGTGTCATTTGCAATATTACTTCAAGTTTACCGTTTTCTATACCTAGCATTCTCAAAAAAACTAAATTAAAGATTTTTGAACCATCGAAAACTATGAATCAACATTGTTCGTAGCGCACATTCAATTCAAAATAATATTTTTTTCAAAATTTTCAAAATTTTTACGGTTACCCACCATTCGTGGAGTGAAGGGACAAATTGGTAATGCAATATAAACAAATTGGTGATGCAATATAAACAAATTGGTGATGCAATATAAACAAATTGGTGATGCAATATAAACAAATTGGTGATGCAATATAAACAAATTGGTGATGCAATATAAACAAATTGATGATGCAATATAAACAAATTGGTGATGCAATATAAACAAATTGGTGATGCAATATAAACAAATTGGTGATGCAATATAAACAAATTGGTGATGTAATATAAACAAATTGGTGATGCAATATAAACAAATTGGTGATGCAATATAAACAAATTGGTGATGCAATATAAACAAATTGGTGATGCAATATAAACAAATTGGTGATGCAATATAAACAAATTGGTGATGCAATATAAACAAATTGGTGATGCAATATAAACAAATTGATGATGCAATATAAACAAATTGGTGATGCAATATAAACAAATTGGTGATGCAATATAAACAAATTGGTGATGCAATATAAACAAATTGGTGATGCAATATAAACAAATTGGTGATGCAATATAAACAAATTGATGATGCAATATAAACAAATTGATGATGCAATATAAACAAATTGGTGATGCAATATAAACAAATTGGTGATGCAATATAAACAAATTGGTGATGCAATATAAACAAAGTGGTGATGCAATATAAACAAATTGGTGATGCAATATAAACAAATTGGTGATGCAATATAAACAAATTGGTCGTCGCACTCCATCACTACATTATCAAATTTGTAGTCCAAACTAGACTTTTCACATTATTCGTTTAAAAGTTTGAAATTTCCAATTTTTTTACCGTAGAGGGCACGATTAATATTTTTTGAATTTCCAAAGCATTAAATCGTAAGTTTACCAATACTTATCAAACTCCAAAATAAATATCAATTTATACCAAAAAATTATTCATATTTCATATCAAAAATGTCAAGCATTTAGCATAATTTAATCGCTTGAATCATTAGCTTTATATTTTGCAGTTTTCATACTGCAATCATTTTGTATGTTTCATCCTACGGGCGCAATTATAGGGATTCTGAAAGTGCTCATCGAAATAATTCATCGATACCTATTAAACTCAAAAATAATTTTTAATATATCTCTAAAAAGGAGGAAGTTCTATTTCTACACAGGGACAAATAACAAATTCAAAATATTAGCTCGTTTTCTCTTTATTTATGTATTCTCGAAACGAGCGAATAATCCTAGATACCACCAAATAAGGACAGACCTCTGATCTTATTTAGATTTCAAGAAAGGTAATTGAGAAAAATTACTTAACAATGAAATTTCGATGATTAAAACTTCTAAACTTCACCAAAATACGCATTTAATGTGTCATAAAATAATATTATTTATTTATTATGCTACGTCAGCAGTGTATAACAATTTAGGAATTGCATGGTAATGTAAAAATCTATTGCGAAGAAGGCCTTACTTGAATACGACCGCAAATATTACAATATTCAAACTTTAGGATATATAGCCTTTTCCTCAAGAAGGAACAATCAGAAACATATGTAATTTATCTCTTCTAACAAATCACCATCTTCACATTACATCAAAAATTTATTAATGGGGATATAATCGTTTTGAATTTATAATTCGGAAATAAGGTGGAACAGAATTTTGACTAAGAAAACTCATTTTCATTTGAGATAGTAAATGTCTTTTGCTCAGTTTAATTAGTGATAACGAAAGAATGTTCTAAATGAAATTTTTTATCTTTATAAAAGTTTATTTAATTTTCACATTTTCTAACGATTTTACTTATTTTTCCCTTTCCTTTCACAGTATTTACAATGAGAATCTAAAGTCGTAGTGCCAGTGTACAGATGTATCACACGTGTCGAAGAAATTTGCAGTTGGGTTGGTGTGTTTTACCTCTGAGTAGCACTGTTTTGCACACCATGGGCTAAATGGCCAGGCAACATGGACCCCAACGGCTCAGAGAAGGTTTGGGGAGAAGACCCATGGAGCAGCTGTTGGGCGACAGGTGGTAGCCTCCCGTCAAGGCCATCCAGCTTCTTCTTTAACATGCACAGGGCATGGCTGTCCCGCACACAGGTCCTCGCCTTAAAGTCCCATTCGACGGACGGCGGCCTTTTCAAGCCCATCGGTGTCACCTGCTGACCGTGGGTAGAACGGGGAATTTTTCGGAGATAAATCTCAATGCTGACCCAGCTGGGACTCGAAACTGAGGAAACAGATTACTACAGATTACGAGCCTGGCGCGGTACCGACTGAGCCATCCCATCCCCAAAATTTGCAGTACTCGGTAACTCATTCATGAAGATCTTCGGTATATCCAGAGATGAGGATGGAAATGTTTGGTTAGAAGATGTAACCGACCTATGTCTGCTAACTCTACAGAATAACGTCTTTGGTTTTAAGTGTGATCCCAATTCCTTTCTGTGGAATACCATCAGATATTGAGGAAAACTTCAGTGATGAAAGTGGTCTTTTCTATCACTTAATGTACCGAAATCTAGGACCATGTAGTCTGCATAATATATATTATACACGATGTCCCTGAATTCATGGCCCAAAAGTGAGGGGATGGTAGTACACACCGAACCCACCAATATTCGTCATAGAATATGCGGTCGCAAACACAGCCCGGTGCCGGTAGGGGGTGTAGACGAGGCGGCATGGCTTAAAAGCGCTGGATCGGCCAAACCCCAGCATTCCCAGCGTCGACCACACACGAGATAGAGCAGTTTACGAACGCAGAGAAAGCCGATATGCACCTGATGTACGGCGTAGCGATGCAATGGTAGAGAGGCGCAAAGACTCTACCGTGAGCGATATGATATGCGCCGTGTGCCCGATCATAAAATATTTGCGCGAATGCACCGCCACCTGTCTGCGGCAAGCACCTACCACCTCAGTCGACATGATGCCAGACGAGCACGGACGGTCAGAACGCCAGCTTTCAGAGAGGACATCTTGCGTATGGTGACAGATAACCCAGGTACAAGCACGAGATCCGCCGCCCGGAGCCTGGGTGTGCATCGGAACAGTGTCTGGCGAATACTGCAGGAAGAAGGACTACAGTACTCGTCAGAGCAGGCATTGACAGCTGTTGATTATCCCCTGCGCATGGATTTCGCCCAGTGCCGCACATCATAATATCTCTGCGCATGTGCTCTTTACGGATGGCCAGAACCCCCATGGTACACTTCCAAATTCGAAACAGCAATGGTTGGCCGTCAATGTCTGGGCGGGGATTGTGCATGACTACTTAATTGAACCCTACCTGTTGCCAGACCGCCTCGTTGGCCGAACGTACCGTATTTTTCTGCAACGGGTTTTGTCGGAATTGCTTCAGCATGTTTCAGCCGCAATCGGCGCCCGTATATGGTTACAGCACGTAGGGGTACCCGCCCATTTCAGCATGGACGTGCGTCAACATCAAAATACTACATTTGGGAACCGATGGATTTGGCGCGGTGGTACCATTCTGTGGCCCCCCAGATCGCCCGATTTTCTTGTAGCGATTTCTTTCTGTGGGGACATTTGAAGAGTGTTGTGTACGAGTGTTGTGTACTGTGTACGAGTGTGTACACAACACTCGTACACAGTGTTGTGTACGAGTATTAAGTGTTGCGTACAACAGTCGCACACCGCGAACTGTTGTGTGCAGTTCGCGGAGGATCTGGTAGCCCGACTGTCCATCGCAGCCACCGATGTGCTTGAACAAGCCCGGTGTTTACGAGCAGGTATGGCGATCACTACTTCGCCGTTGTGCCACCTGTATCAACGTTGGTGAGCGGACGTTTGACCATTTGTTGTAATGATCTCCAATAAATATCACTCTGGAAACCTCTGTGTCTGTCCTTCATTTCCGACCCCTCACTGCGTTTGCGGCCTCATATTCTATGACGAATATTGGTGGGTTCGGTGTGTACTGCCATCCCCTCACGTTTGAGCCGTGAATTCAGGGACACCCTGTATATTAGCTACTGCATAGTATTTATCAACTTGTAAATATAATATGAAATCTTGATATTTAGCTATCGAAATTACTTTTACGGCAAAAAGACTAATCTGCACTATATGGGGGCGGGGGTGGCTCAGTTGGTAGCGTGCCAGGCTCGTAATCTGTAGTTCCCAGGTTCGAGTTCCAGCTGGGACAGCGTTGAGAATTATCTCCGCGAAAATTCCCCGCTTTGCCCACGGTCAGTAGGGGACACCGACGGGCTTGGAAAGGCCGACGTCCGTCGGATGGGACGTTAAGCCGTGGCCCCGTGTGCGGGAGAGCCATACCCTGTGCACGTTAAAGAACATGCTGGATGGCCTTGACGGGAGGCTACCATCTGTCTCCCAACAGCTGTTCCAGTGGGTTTCCTCCCCCAACCTTCTCTGAGCCTTCGGGGTCCATGTGACCTTGCCATTTAGCCCATGGTGTGCAAAAAAGTGCCGCTCAGAGGTAAAACAACCCAACGTTAAAGAACACGCTGGATGGCCTTGACGGGATGCTACCATATGTCTCCCAACAGCTGTTCCAGTGGGTCTCCTCCCCCAACCTTCTCTGAGCCTTCGAGGTCCATGTGACCTGGCCATTAACCCATGGTGTGCAAAAAAGGGCCGCTCAGAGGTAAAACAACCCAACGTTAAAGAACACGCTGGAAGGTTTTGACGGGAGGCTACCATCTGTCTCCCAACAGCTGTTCCAGTGGGTCCGCTCCCACAACCTTCTCTGAGCCTTCGGGGTCCATGTGACCTGGCCATTTAGCCCATGGTGTGCAAAAAAGTGCCGCTCAGAGGTAAAACAACCCAACCCAACGAAACTCGTTTAGGGTGGACAAAACAATGGCACTGTCGATGCTAGTGGCTCGACATATTACCATTATGTGTTGAATTCATGAATAATGGGCCTCTTAACAGCTAGATTAGCAAACGGAAATTTATTTAGACGTAATAAATGAAATGTGTGATAAGAAGAAATAGAGATGATACAAATATCCATTACCTATGAATTTTGGGTAAATTATTCTTTTTTTCAAAACTTTGGACATATCGCAGAGATACATCCGTGATATATTAGTCTCATCATTGCATTTCACGAAGTTATGGATTGAACGAGAGATATCATATTGTATTACTTCTTTTTATAAATCTTGTGGTAGTTGTTGTCCAATTATTTCTCCATTTCCCTTTATATTAAGATTGTATTTGTTGTGAAAATTCCTCTTCCACTATAACTTCTTAACTTGGTAAACAATCCCAACGAGAGAAAATAAATAAATACCCCCTCAAGCAGCTGCTCGACACAGAGATCTGACAAGAGCCTGTCAGTTTATATGTCATAGCAGAAGATCGGTAAGGATGGCAGGATCTCAGCAGAAAAACAATACGAACATCCGTGCCTTGCCCGGGACCCGGCACTGCTATACACAAGCTTATTGCAGTTCGACCTCGTAGCTTTTGATGGCACGATCCCTTTTTAATGAATGAATCCATAATCAAATTGACTTCGCCTCACACTTATTTCTTACATCTATTGTTATTGAAAGTAAGAACGGTTTGCTCTGATATTGCATTTACAAATCCTACACCTCACTTTGCTTGACTTGAATCATGTGGCATTTATAGAATCCAGTTTTTGGATTCTTTTTCTCAGAGACATTCCGTTCGAAACCATTGTTCACATTGGGGTTTTTGCGTTTTCCGTATTTGAAAGCGTTTTACAAATGCAAAGTATTTAACAAATACAAACAAAGAATTCTTAAAAAGTTACCTAAACAGGAACTATAGGTGGTGTTAAATTAACATAAATGCCTGATGGGATTCGAGGTAATACTGCTAGCAGAATTTCACAGGGTATGAAATGGTACATGTATAAGCGAGTTTGGGTTTGGGTTGTTTGACCTCTGAGCGGCACTTTTTTGCACACCATGGGCTAAATGGCCAGGTCACATGGACCCCGAAGGCTCAGAGAAGGTTGGGGGAGGGGACCCACTGGAACAGCTGTTGGGAGACAGATGGTAGCCTCCCGTCAAGGCCATCCAGCGTGTTCTTTAACGTGCACAGGGTATGGCTCTCCCGCACACGGGGCCACGGCTTAACGTCCCATCCGACGGACGGCGGCCTTTCCAAGCCCATCGGTGTCCCCTACTGACCGTGGGCAGGGCGGGGATGTATAAGCGATAGGAGTTATTAAAATGTAAATGAATTTCAGTAAAAATTTTATCTTTTAAAGTGGCATAAAAGTAAAAAATGAAACGGAAAAAAATGTTGAATTAATGAAAATGGTCAATTTTCAGCAATAAAATGTATCAAGCTCAACAGGGTTTTAAAAAATCTAGATCTTGCTTAAAAAACCACTAAGTTGACTACGATGATTACATCTGTTTGCTAGAGAGAGGATGACCGGATTTGGGCTAAAGCAGTGCTACTAAATTATGAACAACTCCTTGGAGATCTTGGAGATTAACGTATATGGAGATTGAGGTGTTTAATTATGAACAACTCCTTGGAGAATAACGTTCAGAAAGAGAGCATTCCAATTATTAAATCTTTCGAAAAACATTTCATTCCGTCAGGACCGGCGTTATCTATTTTGCAGCCCAGAGCGAGCAGGGACTCTGCTGCCCCTTTATAAAAGTCAAATTTTACATAATAGTGATTAATTTGACTAAATATAATGTCGTTTAAAAGAGAAATTCAACTGTGAAACTTATTCGAGTCAACACTACTGCAGGTATGGTCATTAGTTTACTTGTAAAGTTGCCACCCTTAAAATAAAAATGCCGTTTTGATAATTACGTAGCTCAGGTTGCACGTGCTGTAACGCCGCCAAAGCATTTCGGATCTAAGAAACTATCAGACAATGTCAATGTGTATGCCAAAGATTTGCAGCTCAGAAACTTTAAAAAGAAATCTTCCCTGAAATAGGGGATGGGGTGGCTCAGTCGGTACCGCGCCAGGCTCGTAATCTGTTAGTTCCCAGGTTCGAGTCACAGCTGGGTCAGCGTTGAGATCTATCTCCGCAAAATTCCCCGCCCTACCCACGGTCAGTAGGGGACACCGATGGGCTTGGAAAGGCCGCCGTCCGTCGGATGGGATGTTAAGCCGTGGCCGTGTGCGGGAGAGCCATACCCTGTGCACGTTAAAGAACATGCTGGATGGCCTTGACCGGAGGCTACCATCTGTCTCCCAACAGCTGTTCCAGTGGGTCCTCTCCCCCAACCTTCTCTGAGCCTTCGGGGTCCATGTGACCTGGCCATTTAGCCCATGGTGTGCAAAAACGTGCCGCTCAGAGGTAAAACAACCCAACCCTGAAATAGTAGGGAAAATAAGCTCTGGATCTAAATCAAGTTTAACTAAATTTTGAATTTGAGCAGAATTATTTAAGTAAGTAAAAAATAATGGAAACAAGAATGCTGAAGAACAAAATTTGTCAGTTGAGCACAAAACTAAGTTAAAGCATAAAGGATTTTTTTGTATAAATCCCTTATGAATGAAGCGTACTTTTAGAAGTTAGTCTATTAACTTTTCTTATTTTCCCCAGTTTCCAAGAAACGCTTAAATGGGAACGATTAATATCTCATAAGAGTTAGAAGTTACTAAGTTTTGAATATGATATTGTACTTAGCCGTCCCATGGCTTAGTGGTTAGCGCGCTTGGTTACTGATTTAAGGGATATGGGTTCGAGCCCCGGGTAAGGCATGACTGTTTGTGTCGTTTTTCTGCTGAGGGACTGCCATTCTCTCAGACCTTCTTTTATGCATATAAACTGCCAGGCTTCTGTCAGACATCTGTGGCAAGCAGCTACTTGAGGGGGTATTTTATTTATTGTACTGATAAAAAAAAAACTAGGTTGTTTAAACCCTGAGGGCAGTATTTTCCAAACAATGGTGGGCGGGGATGGCTCAGTCGGTAGCGTGAAAGGCTATTAATCTGCAGTTCCCAGGTTCGACTCCGAGCTGGGTCAGCGTTGAGATTTATCTCCGCAAAATTTTCCCGCCCTGCCCACGGTCAGTAGGGGACACCGATGGGCTTGGAAAGGCCACCGTTCGTCGGATGGCACGTTAAGCCGTGGTCCCGTGTGCGGGAGAGCAATACTCTGTGCACGTTAAAGAACACTCTGGATGGCCTTGACGGGAGGCTGCCATCTGTCTTCCAACAGCTGTTCCAGTGGGTCCCCTCCCCCAACCTTCTCTGAGCCTTCGGGGTCCATGTGACCTGGTCATTTAGGCTATGGTGTGCAAAAAAGGGCTGCTCAGAGGTAAAACAACCCAACAACAACCTGCACTCTATGTAGAGTTTTGTTTCAGAAAGAATTCTGCTCTGCTATTACCTGACTCATTGTGTAAATTTTCAAATCTCTAATCCAATAAAGATACCGGTAAGTGAAACCTCTTAAAAGTTTTGTACATTTTCTATTGGATGATTTTGAAAGCTGAATGTCATGATCAGATAACCTTTGCTCTGCCAAATGGTTCACCATCCACAGAGTGCTCATCAATAGCATGCATGGCACTGGGAAGGAGTGTAAAAAGAAATCTGCAAACATCATGTGGAAATGACTTCTGTGACTAAGGGGGTCAGTTCCCCGAGAAGCGGACAGTTGGAAGCACCACACCATGGCTGCTTGGTAGTGGCCAACGGAGATCACGTGAGCGGAAGTGACTAGAGGGGGAGAAGAAGGGAAGACGACGGCAACTCTCGAGAGCCAACGGACGAGAGCAACGGACGAGAATACACACTACTATTCTTTCCCAAGCTGCAACCTTGTGAAAGAAAAGGCAAGGAGTGTCTAAGAGAAGAGAGCTAGCTTCCATAGACGTGATGTAAACTTTTCGATTGCAGCGCCCTCTAAACATGGCAAATTCGTGCATTGCAGTGAAGACACCTAGCCAGGGGGAGGAGCAAGTTCTCTGCATTATTTTTGCACTGCCGAGCAAAATTTTCAATTGCTAATCCACGTGACTAATTTTACATATACTTTGATTCCGAAAAATGTTCGTTTCCAAAATTTCCCCTTCACGAGGCATCATCATAATCCTGTTTTCGTTCAGAGAGAAAGTAAAAATGATTAATCAAAATTATTTTCATTAATAAAATCCCATTTTGTAAAACAGGTAGCAGCTATGTCACCAAGAAAATTTTAATAATTCGAACAATGAACAGTATTTAATATATTAAAATATATTGACATTTATGTTTCAATGCACGACAACATGCTTTATACAATTATATTTTATGCAATTGCAGATATTTTCAATAAATATCACATTGATATTTTTTCTTGTCTAAACGCTCAATAGATGGCAGTAGGCACTTCCAGTATCAACCATAAAAAAGAATTACACTATTAGAGCAAAGTGCAGAAGCTTATATACATCGATATGCTCCAGGGAACCCAAAACTGCAACATACATTGACTTAAACATTCGTAAAATGATTAAATGTATTAATTTACAAAATAATTTTAAAAATTCTTCAAAATTGCTAAAATAAACATACAACGGTTTCTCCAGGTATCGTAAAGTGCACTTCGGAAGGAGATAAAACACTCATTGAATAACTTCAGGGTCAGCTATTACTGTGCGCAAATAGCCATGCTTGTTAGACAGGTTGAAACACTAATTAAATCACATTAAATATATCAAGATTAAGACAAACCATAGCTGCAGCGAGCTAAAATTATTGCAATGCGCATGCGCAGATCGCCCTTTACATTTGTTTTCCTGCCAACACACCAATTTGCTACGTTCAGCTTCGGCAAAATTCCGCCAAAGGCGCCACTTACGCTTCTGAGAAGCTGGCCTTCTTCTCCTTGGACCTTTGGAATAGGGGTCAGAGGGACTCGGCTGGCAGCCAAGAGGACAGTGGGGAAGTACGATTGTCTCTCGTGTAGTGAGTTGGGTTGGGTTGTTTTACCTCTGAGCGGCACTTTTTTGCACACCATGGGCTAAATGGCCAGGTCACATGGACCCCGAAGGCTCAGAGAAGGTTGGGGGCGGGGACCCACTGGAACAGCTGTTGGGAGACGGATGGTAGCCTCCCGTCAAGGCCATCCAGCGTGTTCTTTAACGTACACAAGGTATGGCTCTCCCGCACACGGAGCCACGGCTTAACGTCTCATTCGACGGACGGCGACCTTCCAAGCCCAAATGTGTCCCCTACTGACCGTGGGGAGGGCGGGGAATTTTTCCGGAGATAAATCTCAACGCTGACCCAGCTGGGACTCGAACCTGGGAACTACAGATTACGAGCCTGGCGCGCTACCGACTGAGCCCCCCCCCCCTCTGGTGTAGTGAGAGTGCATTGTTTTTATCGAGGAACGGCGTCAGTAACCGCCGAAGCCCGCAGCATCCTGTAAGCAGGAAGTGTCCTATGTTTTCATGTGCTGGGTGTAATAGTCTGTGTTAATAAATGTTTGCTAAATTTACTCAGTGTCGGTAGTGCACTCATTCCTGATTCCGTGGGGCGGGGGTGGCTCAGTCAGTAGCGTGCCAGGCTCGTAATCTGTAGTTCCCAGGTTCGAGTCCCAGCTGGGTCAGCGTTGAGATTTATCTCCGGAAAATTCCCCGCCCTGCCCACGGTCAGTAGGGGACACCGATGGGCTTGGAAAGGCCGCCGTCCGTCGGATGGGACGTTAAGCCGTGGTCCCGTGTGCGGGAGAGCCATACCCTGTGCACATTAAAGAACACGCTGGATGGTCTTGACAGGGGGGCTACCATCTGTCTCCCAGCAGCTGTTCCAGTGGGTCCCCTCCCCCAACCTTCTCTGAGCCTTCGGGGTCCATGTGACCTGGCCATTTAGCCCACGGTGTGCAGAAAAAGTGCCGCTCAGAGGTAAAACAACCCAACCCAACCCTGATTCCGTATATGCTCGAGACCCTTTGTTTCAGACTCAAGTGTCGGTGCACTGATATAACAGTGCCTGACAGCAGCGAGAGACGATTCAACACTGAACCTTAGATATTGGATCCAATTCAAATAATTGGGCTAGCCTACAGACTAGAACACTCCGATTATTTTGTGTATAGTTTACTACAGTGTGAATGTGTCATTAGAAGCTTTTGATGCTGTAAATACGCTGCACATTTTGAATATCTGTCATAACAGTATATAGTGTACTTGTCACTACCTCGAATTATATACATTGAAGTTTGTATTATGTATATTAAGAGTATTAAATACTCTACGATTCACGTCTTCTCATTGGGTAATTCTTCTCACGGGGTATTCCTTTGGATTTTATTGAAATCTCGTTACGTGTATTCCCGTAGTTTTGGATATGGACGAAATTGTTTACCCAGATTAAAACGAAAAATGGAATAATAAATGGTTGAGAGTGATCCAACCCTTTTTGAAATTGATTCTAATTCAAACATAAACTTTTTACTGAATTTGTGTAGAATGAAGTTTATACAGTGGTGATTTTTATAATTTGAAACTGAAATATAGTACGTAAATATAATTACCTTACTGGTTGCCAACCTCCTATACCAAAATTCTGTGTTAAATATCAGAGCAAAGCTTTTTGATGCTCCAAAAAAGAACGGATTACAATAAGTATATAATAGTAAGCATTATGAAAAAATGATGTTGAATGTATATTTGTTACAGTCGCTGAAAGAAATTATACGAACATTATGGTTGGTTAGAGAATTCAGAAAAAATACCTGGCAAAGAATTTTTTAGAAATTAGTGATCTGACATCTTTCGTCAACTTACCTTCACAACCTAGTTTTGTGCTCAACTGCCAAATTTTGTTCTTAAGCAATATTGTTTCCATTATTCTTTACTTACTAAAATAATTCTGCTCAAATTTAAAAGTTAGTTAAACTTGATTTAGATTCAGAGCTTATTTTCCATACTATTTCAGGGAAGGATTGTTTTTAAAGTTTCTGAGCTGCAAATGTTGGGTACCTTTGGCATACACATTGACATTGTCTGATAGTTTGTTAGATCCAAAATGCTTTGGCGGCGTTACAGCACGTCGCAACCTGAGCTACGTAATTATTAAAACGGCATTATTATTTTAAGGGTGGCAAATTTACAAGTAAACTAATGACCATACCTGCAGTACAGTTGACTCGAGTAAGTTTGACAGTTGAATTTCTCTTTTAAACGACATTATATTTAGTCAAATTAATCACTATTATGTAAAATTTGACTTTTATAAAGGGGCCGCAGAGTCCCTGCTCACTCTGGGGTGCAAAATAGATAACGGCGGTCCTGACGGAATGAAATGTTTTTCGAAAGATTTGATAATTGGAATAATCGCTTTCTGAACGTTATTCTCCAAAGAGTTGTTCATAATTAAACACCTCAATCTCCATATACGTTAATCTCCAAGGAGTTGTTCATAATTTCGTAGCACTGTTTTAGCCCAAATCCGGTCATCCTCTCTCTAGCTAACAGATGTACAGTCATTGCAGAAAGTATCCGAACACTATGGTTGATTACAGTATATAGAAAAAATATCTGGCAACGATTTTTTTAGAAATTAGTGATCTGGCAACTTTCGTGTACGTACACGAAGGTTGCGTGAACACTAATTTTTTTCCTGTGTAGTACACGAAGGTTGCCAGATCACTAATTTCTAAAAAAAATCTTGGCAGTTGTTTTTTCTGAATTCTGTAATCAACTATAGTGTTCAGATAATTTTTTGAGCGAATGTACAGTAGAAAAGTTTCGCGTTTAGGGATTTTTTTCATGTTATTCGTTGTTTTACCTCTGAGCAGGACTGGGCTAAATGGCTATGTCGCAAGGACCCCGAGAGCGCAAAGAAGGTTGGGTAGAGGGGACCCACTGGACAGCTTTTGGGAGACAGATGGTAGCTTCTGCTGAAGGCGATCTAATGTGTTCCTTAATGTACACAGTGCCGACTGACGGAGGAATTTCCAAGTCCATCGGTGACACTTACTGACCAAGGGCAGGAAGAGAGTTTTGCGGAGATAAATCTCAATGCTCTCTCAGCTCATACTGCAATCTGGGAACTATAGATTATGAACCTTGCTATGGATTGTAAGGCTTCATTTCCAACTATACAGTATATATATACAGGGTGAATCTGAAAAAGTGGGCAAAACTTTACGGGGTGGTAGAACGCAGCTATACGAGCAATATTCGTCATAGAATGTATGGTCGGAACGCAAGCGGTGAGAAGTTAAAAGGTAGTTTTCCACTGTCACATTTAAAGAATGAACACAAGAAGGAGAGGAGATACTTCAGAAAACATTTTATCTCACTTGCATTCCCGTCCGCCGCACCGTACACAAAGTACAGTACCGCCATTTCGTGGTTAGTATAACCAGCCATCCTCTCGGCAATCCACGGTAGAAAGGCCGTTGGGTGCGAGGACCGACCCTTATATACCATTTCTGACATCCTTCCTTAACTTACCTTCATAACTTAGTTTTGTGCTCAACTGCCAAATTTTGTTCTTCAGCATTCTTGTTTCCATTATTCTTTACTTACTTAAATAATTTTGCTCAAGTTCAAAAGTTAGTTACCGAAAAGAAATTTACCGAACGCAAACGGCGAGGCGCTAGGTGGCCTAGCTGCTCGCCGTTTGCGTTCCGACCATACATTCTATGACGAATATTGCTCGTACAGGTGCGTTCTACCATCCCGTAAAGCTTTACCCACTTTTTCAGATTCACCCTGTATACCAGAAAGGTCTTAAATGAAAGTTTCTGATGCGGGATATCTCAAAGACTAACTGTACTTCTAATCCCTCACCCCACCCATATATACATATACACTACCATTTCTCCTTGCCATAAAAAAGATGGACACATCTATAACACAGAGGTCCACTGCCAACAGACGGCGGCCTTTCCTAGCCCATCGATGTCTGCTACTGACTTAAGAGCAGGAAGGAGAATTTTACGATAATTTTACGATAAATCTCAACGCTGGCCCAGGCGGAGCTCGAACCTGAGTACTGCAGATTACGATCCTGGTGCACTATAGCCCTTTCTGATTATTCACAAAAGATGCCCCATCTTTTGTGAATAATCAGAAAATTTACGACTGTTCAAAAGAATGCTGTCCATATAAAATATGTTACATATGGTTGATATTACGATTTGTTACATAGAAATGTTTCTAATTCAGCTTTCGAGTGTTTTATTCTTTTACTGTTTGATATTTAAAGAATGAGAATAGTAATTAGATCAAGGATTTCGGAGCTTTAATGAAAAGTAAATATACACCTAAAAATGAAACAAAATAAAATATGGAACTAGGCCAACATCTAAGAAGCAATAGTATGTCTATTTCTTAGCTCTAATTTTTATAGTGTTATTTCCTTTTTCCTGAGGTAGTGAACTAATTAATGAAAAAAGTAAAAAATTTCTCTGTGATTCAAACTAATGTAGATAAAAAAAAAAGCTCCGTTATTACCATTCATTCTTTTTCAGAAGAAAGAGCATAAAAAATTCCATACAAAACATTTAAACTGAAAAAGCAATTTTTGGCCGCTAAGTTCGTTACTTTCCGTGTTGCCTCAAACTCCATTTCAACGAAACTCCTTTAGAGTGGACAAAAAAAATGGCACTAGTCGATGCTAGTGGCTCGACATATAACCATTATGTGTTGAAATTATGATTAATGGGCTTTTTAACAGCTAAATTAGCAAACTAAAATTTATTTTGACGTAATAAATGAAATGTGTGATAAGAAGAAATAGAGATGATACAAATATCCATTACGTATGAGTTCAGGGTAAAATCTATTTTTCAAACTTTGGACATATCGCAGAGATACATCCGTGATATACCACTGCAATGAAAACTATTAGCAGTTATCGATTGAACGAGCAATGTATTATTGTATTACTTCTTTTTATAAATCTTGTGGTAGCTGTTGTCCAAACATTTCTCCACTTCCCCTTATATTGAGATTGTATTTGTTCTGAAAACTGCTTTTTCACTATAACTTCTTAACTTGTTAAACAATCTCAACGAGAGAAAATAAATAAATACCCCCTCAAGCAGCTGCTTGGCACAGAGATCTGACAAGAGCCTGTCAGTTTATATGTCATAGCAGAAGATCTGTGAGGATGGCAGGATCTCAGCAGAAAAACAATACGAACATCCGTGCCTTGCACGCGACTCGGCTCTGCTGTTCACAAGCTTATTGCAGTTCGACCTCGTAGCTTTTGATGGCACGATCCCTTTTTAATAAATGAATCCATAATCAAATTGACTTCGCCTCACCCTTATTTCTTACATCTATTGTTATTGAGAGTAAGAACGGTTTGCTCTGATATTACATTTTCAAATCCCACACCTAACTTTGCTTGAATCACATGGCATTTATAGAATCCAGTCTTTGGAATCATTTTCTCAGAGCCATTCCGTTCGAAACCATTGTTCACATTAGGGTTTTTGCTTTTTCCGTATTTGAAAGCGTTTTACAAATGCAAAGTGTTTAACAAAGAATTCTTAAAAAGTTACCTAAACAGGAACTATAGTTGGTGTTAAATTAACATAAATGCCTGATGGGATTCGACGCAATACTGCTAGCAGAATTTCACAGGGTATCAAATGGTACATGTATAAGCAATAGGAGTTATTAAAATGTACTTAAAAATGAATTTCAGTAAAAATTTTACCTTTTAAAGTGGCATAAAAGTAAAAAATGAAACGGAAAAATGTTGAATTAATGAAAACGATCGATTTTGAGCAATAAAATCTTTCAAGGTAAACAGGGTTTTAAAATATCTACATCTATCTTGAAAAAACCACTAAGTTGACCACGATGATTACATCTGTTAGCTAGAGAGAAGATGACCGGATTTGGGGTAAAACAGTGCTACGAAATTGTGAACAACTCCTTGGAGATTAACATATATGGAGATTGAGGTGTTTAATTATGAACATCTGTTTGGAGAATAACGTTCAGAAAGAGATTATTCCAATTATCAAATCTTTCGAAAAACATTTCATTCCGTCAGGACCGCCGTTATCTATTTTGCACCCCAGAGCGAGCAGGGACTCTGCGGCCCCTTTATCGAAGTCAAATTTTACATAATAGTGATTAATTTGACTAAATATAATGTCGTTTTAAAAGAGAAATTCAACTGTCAAACTTACTCGAGTCAACACTAATGCAGGTATGGTCATTAGTTTACTTGTAAATTTGCCACCCTTAAAATAAAAATGCCGTTTTAATAATTACGTAGCTCTGGTTGCGACGTGCTGTAATGCCGCCAAAGCATTTCGGATCTAAGATACTATCAGCCAATGTCAATGTGTATGTCAAAGGTACCCAACATTTGCAGCTCAGAAACTTTAAAAAAGAAATCTTCCCTGAAATAGCAGGGAAAATAAGCTTTGGATCTAAATCAAGTTGAACTAAAATTTGAGCAGAATTATTTCAGTAAATAAAGGAAATGGAAACAAGATTGCTGAAGAACAAAATTTGTCAGTTGAGCACAAAAGTAAGTTAAAACATAAATGATATTTTTATATAAATCCCTTATGAATGAAGCGTACTTTTAGAAGTTAGTCTATTAACTTTTCTTATTTTCTACAGTTTCCAAGAAACGCTTAAATGGGAACGATTAATATCTCATAAGAGTTAGAAGTTACTAAGTTTTGAATATGATATTGTACTTAGCCGTCCCATGGCCTAGTGGTTAGCGCGCTTGGCTACTGATTTAAGGGATCTGGGTTCGAGCCCCTGGTAAGGCATGACTGTTTGTGTCGTTTTTCTGCTGAGGGCCTGCCATTCTCTCATACATTCTTCCATGGCTTATAAACTGAGAGGCTGCTGTCAGACTTCTGTGGCAAGCAGCTGCTTGAGGGGGTATTTATTTTATTTATTGTACTGATAAAAAAACTAGGTTGTTTAAAACCTGAAGGCAATATTTTGGAAACAATGGTGGTCGAGGATGGCTCAGTCGGTAGCGTGCCAGGCTCTTAATCTGTAGTTCCAAGGTTCGACTCCCAGCTGGGTCAGCGTTGAGATTTATCTCCGCAAAATTCCCCGCCCTGCCCACGGTCAGTAGGGGAAACCGATGGGCTTGGAAAGGCCGTCGTCCGTCGGATGAGACGTTAAGCCTTGGCCCCGTGTGCGGGAGAGTCATACCCTGTGCACGTTAAAGAACACGCTGGATGCCCTTGACGGGGGGCTACCATCTGTCTCCCAACAGCTGTTTCAGTGGGTCCCCTCCCCCAATCCTTATCTGAGCCTTCGGGGTTCTTGTGGCCTGGCCATTTACCTCATGGTGTGCAAAAAAGTGCCGCTCAGAGGTAAAACAATCCAATCCAACCCACGATCAGTAGGTGACACTGATGGGCTTGGAAAGGCCGCCGTCCGTCGGATGAGACGTTAAGCCGTGGCCCCGTGTGCGGGAGAGCCATACTCTGTGCACGTTAAAGAACACGCTGGATGGCCTTGACGGGGGGCTACCATCTGTCTCCCAACAGCTGTTCCAGTGGGTCCCCTCCCCCAACTTTCTCTGAGCCTTCGGGGTCCATGTGACCTGGCCATTTAGCCCATGGTGTGCAAAAAAGTGCCGCTCAGAGGTAAAACAACCCAACGTTAAAGAACACGCTGGATGGCCTTGACGGGAGGCTACCATCTGTCTCCCAACAGCTGTTCCAGTGGGTCCCCTCCCCCAACCTTCTCTGAGCCTTCGGGGTCCATGTGACCTGGCCATTTAGCCCATTGTGTGCAAAAAAGTGCCGCTCAGAGGTGAAACAACCCAACCTTACCAAGATGTGGGATAATTCAACTATACAAAAGCAGAAAAGGAAAGCTATCTCTTTGGATACTGAGATCAAAATTTTAGATCGCCTTGCAACAGGAGAAGGTAAATATTTTGAAATAGGCAAATATTTTGGTTTGAACGAAGCTACCGTAAGAACCATCAAGAAAAATGAAGATGCTATTAGAAAATTTGTGCTTTCTGAAACAAAACTGAGCGCTAACTCGTCATCGTACACGAGGGATATTGTAAAAGTGAAGATGGAAAAGGCTCTAGTAATGTGGATAGAAGATACCTCGCAAAAAAGAATACCTCTAAACAGAAATACCATCAAATAGATGGCATTGCGAATACATTAACAGATACAAGAAATGGAACCAACCACATCAGCTCGGTTAAACAAAAATTATGAATTTTCTGCATAA
Source organism: Ryuthela nishihirai (assembly GCA_038380435.1). Taxonomy (NCBI): domain Eukaryota; kingdom Metazoa; phylum Arthropoda; class Arachnida; order Araneae; family Heptathelidae; genus Ryuthela; species Ryuthela nishihirai. The sequence goes on along the minus strand of JAWZYU010000006.1, from coordinate 109,788,146 downwards.
GAAGCACAGGTTGGCTTCCAGAATTTCTTCAAAGACACGCGTTTCATAATGTAAAGATAAAAGGTGAAGCTGCATCTGCAGATGAGCCGGTTGCTAAAGATTTTTGTACCAAATTAGCCCAAATCATTCAAGATGGTGGATACACTCCTGATCAAGTTTGGAATGCAGATGAAACTGGTCTTTTTTGGAAAAAAATGTCGAGTAGGACCTACATAACAAAATCGCAAAAAAATGTTGGTGGCTTCAGAGCAGCTAAGGATCGTGTGATCTTTCTCTTTTGTAATAACGCTTCAAGTTGGATTGTTTTACCTCTGAGCGGCACTTTTTTGCACACCATGGGCTAAATGGCCAGGTCAATATATATGTCAATATAATAATATAATGGGCTAAATGGCCAGGACCCCGAAGGCTCAGAGAAGGTTGGGGACCCACTGGAACAGCTGTTGGGAGACAGATGGTAGCCTCCCGTCAAGGCCATCCAGCGTGTTCTTTAACGTGCACAGGGTATGGCTCTCCCGCACACGGGGCCACGGCTTAACGTCCTATCCGACGGACGGCGGCCTTTCCAAGCCCATCAGTGTCCCCTACTGATCGTGGGCAGGGCGGGGAATTTTTGCGGACATAAATCTGAACGCTGACCCAGCTGCGACTCGAACCTGGGAACTACAGATTACGAGCCTGGCGCGCTACCGACTGAGCCACCCCCGCCCCTAACGATTCAGGAGATCGTATGTTAACCACTGCTCAATAATCGATGTATTGCCAGTGTATTGGATGGCAAACAAAAAAGCCTGGCTACAAAAGAAATTTTTAATGAATGGTTCCATAAATGTTTTGTCCCAAAAGTTAAATGCTATTTGAAGGAAAAAAATCTCGAATTTAAAGTTCTATTGATTATAAACAGTGCGCCTGGCCGTCCTACTTTGGAACACCCAAATGTGCAATTTTGTTTTTTGCCGCCTAATACGACATCCTTAAATACAACCATTAGACCAGGATATAATTGCCACGTTTAAAACTTAATACGTTAGACGAACATTCCACTACATTTTGGATAAACTAGATAAGGATAAAACTCTAACAGTTATTGATGTGTGGAAGAAATGTTCTATTTTAGATTGTATCAGACATGCTGGATTGACGTTATCAGAATTAAAACCATCAATTTTAAACTCATACTGGAAAGCTATTTTGCCAGAATGTGTAAAAAGGAAACATCTTGTACCCCCAAATCCGACTGAATATCCTAATATCATCACTTTAGGACATGCAGTTGGTGGAGAAGGATTCGATGATTTATCGTTTGCAGATATTGATGAATTGCTGGTTGACAAAGCTCTTAGCGAAGATGAAATAATAGAAGCTGTCCTTGAGACTCCTGATGAAGAGGAAAAAAAGTGATGGTTATGAAGATGTTCCACTCACTGTAGGTTTAATTAAAGAAGGGATTCAAATGACTGGTAAATTGGAAAGTCATTTTCTTACACATTGTCGAACGAACTGACCAGTTTAAACGTGAACTGAAGTCATGTATGGCGCGTTATCAAGAATTATACAAAGATCTAGTCCAGTGTCTCGCAAACATTTTTACTCTGCGGCACACTGAATCTAATTTTTTTTCCGCGGCACACTGAATCTAATTTTTTTTCCGCGGCACACCTAAAAAAAGAATAAAAGCAAATTCTATATAATCGTCATTATATTTGCGCTTTGTTGAAGTCATCAGCCTGGTTTTACTTGAAGATTTGCTCTCGTTCTTTAATTCTTAACTCGGTGTTTGTTTTAAATATTTGTCAAAAATTAATACCAAAATTTGGGTTGGGTTACCTCTGAGCGGCACTTTTTTGCACACCATGGGCTAAATGGCCAGGTCACATGGACCCCGAAGGCTCAGAGAAGGTTGGGGACCCACTGGAACAGCTGTTGGGAGACAGATGGTAGCCTCACGTCAAGGCCATCCAGCGTGTTCTTTAACGTGCACAGGGTATGGCTCTCCCGCACACGGAGCCACGGCTTAACGTCCCATCCGACGGACGACGGCCATTTCAAGCCCATCGGTGTCCCCTACTGACCGCGGGCAGGGAATTTTGCGGAGATAAATCTCAACCCTGACCCAGCTGGGACTCGAACCTGGGAACTACAGATTACGAGACTGGCGCGCTACCGACTGAGCCACCCCCGCTCCCACCAAAATTTGGAAAAAGCTTGATAAATACTTATAAGATCCCAGTTGATAAAATCTGAAAGATTTTTATTAAAGCACGTCGATAACACAAGTCAAGTCAAAATGAAATCTTTGGAATATCTAGTGTCAATTTGAAAATCTCTCGCGGCACACAGTTTGCGAGACACTGATCTAGTCAAAGCAGGATCTCAACGATTGATTACAGAGTTCGTTATCAAAACTAATCAACCTTCAGAATCACTGGAAATAAGTGATAATTTGGTTCCCCATGCCACAGAGAGCATTTCACCATTGGAGTATGAACACGACGGCCAAAATGTTTCAAGCGATGAAAGTAAGGGAATGGTGAAAATAGGATGGATCCGCGCAGCGTGAAGTTTCGACGTGTCACGTGATAACGGGTCGACCTTTCTGCCTGCTTCGACTTTCCACACAGCGAAGGTAGTTAATTGTTATTACTGTTGGGGAGAACCAGGAAGGCGGAGACCGGTGTGGAGCCATTTCTTCTCGTGTGTTTGAGAGTGTGGCAGATGCCGTATCAGCCGTTAATTTTTTCTTTCCACTAGTTTCAAGATTTGACGTCATCTCAACAAAGAGTAGCTCTTCAGTTTTCAAGTTCAAGCCACCGAACGAGCACAAATTAAAAGAAATTTAAATCTAGGGCTAGAGAGTAAATCCTGTCCCACGTTAGGTGGCGCGCAGTGCTACAACTTGATCTGCTCTCTGCTGCTCCTTCATCTCCCGCCAAAAATCAGCTGAGAGCAGACGAACATTATTACAGTTCCTCGCGATGCTCTGATTCACGTTGAAACGTTGTAACCTGCATTTTTACGGATAATATGTGTTAGCAAGAGTCATAGTTTGATGTATTTTTATCTTAACGTTTATAAACATCTTTTACGATATGTGCTGAATTATCTCTACTTCCATTTCTGTTGAAAATTGTGGTCGTCTTTAGTGATGTTTTTTTCCACCTAGGAACTTTGTGTGATTATTGGACAATAACTGAACATTTTTTTTTTAATTTTGGTTCTGGATTTTGAAACTGCAAACTGCATTTATGACCTCTGCAAAGCTAAATCACGTGAGTAATTTTAATCTTGCTAAAATGGATAAGAGATATGATTTCATTCGTAATACGAATTTTTTTAATTATGGTTAATATTTCCATACGGTTTAATTATGGATGCCGTCCCGTGGCCGAGTGGTCGCGCTTGGCTACTGATCTAAGGGACCTGGGTTCGATCCCGGATTAGGCATGTATGTGTGTGTCGTTTTTCTGCTGAGGTCTTGCCATCCTCTCAGATCTCTTACTGTGATATATTAAACTGACAGACTCCTGTCAGACCTCTGTGGCAAGCAGCTGCTTGAGGGGGTATTTATTATTTTTAGCCGTCCCGTGGCCGAGTGGTTAGCACGCTTGGCTACTGATCTAAGGGACCTGGGTTCGAGCCCCGGATTAGGCATGGATGTGTGTGTCGTTTTTCTGCTGAGGTCCTACCATCCTCTCAGATCTCTTACTGTGACATATTAAACTGACAGACTCCTGTCAGACCTCTGTGGCAAGCAGTTGCTTGAGGGGGTATTAATTTTTTTTATTTTTAATTATGGAATCTGTAAGTGTTATGAGTTTACGTGGTTGACAAAAACTAGAGTTTCAGCATAAGGCATAGATATTTGTGTTGTTTTTCTGCTGAGGTTTCACCATTCTCATACAACACCTGTTGTGACTTATAAACTGACCTGCTCCTCTCAGATCTCTGTGGCCAGCTGCTGCTTGAAGGAATATTTATTTTTTTAATTAAAAATATTTCTGCGAACTTTGAATGAAAGAAACTGGGTATTTAAGTCATTTTACTCATTAGAAAGTGTTTTATATAGGATTAAAGTACATACCTTTTGCATTTCTTTATTTCAAATTTCTTATACCTTCGATTGCGAAATAATTTACTGTAAATGTAAAGCCTGATCTAGGGAGATGAATGGCAAAGGGAGCCATATTATTAAACTTATTTATATTTCAGGCATTTTGATAAATATTTAAAAGATCTGTAAAAGGGAGGGGAAATGAGTGCCAGAGACCTTACGAGGCCCTTAGATACGGGAGATTTAAGAGGCCCTAAACTACTGCAAATTTACAAGACATTAAGCTCTTTACCAATTTAAGAGGCCGTAAAATTTTAAGAGTTCCTAAAAATTGGATTTGGGTTGTTTTACCTCTGAGCGGCACTTTTTGGCACACCATTGGCTAAATGGCCAGGTCACATGGACCCCGAAGGCTCAGAGAAGGTTGGGGGAGGGGACCCACTGGAACAGCTGTTGGGAGACAGATGGTAGCCTCCCGTCAAGGCCATCCAGCGTGTTTTTTAACGTGCACAGGGTATGGTTCTCCCGCACACGGGGCCACGGCTTAACGTCCCATCCGACGGACGGCGGTCTTTCCAAGCCCATCGGTGTCCCCCACTGACCGTGGGCAGGGCGGGGAGTTTTGCGGAGATAACTCTTAACGCTGACCCAGCTGGGACTCGAACCTGGAAACTACTGATTACGAGCCTGGCGCGCTACCGACTGAGCCACCCCCGCTACCCCAAAAATTGGAATTTATTTATATATTTTATTGTTATTGAAGTGAATATAAAAAATTACAAAGGCAACTACATTGAATTGGATTTCACAGCATGGAAACAAATTGCGTATTAAATATGAGACGAAGGGATTTTCTTGGGCGGGGGGGAGACCTACACCTGGGTAAATCCCTGTCCCCACCCTAGGGGGTGTGCAAAAAAAGTTTAATCATATTACCTTTTTTTTTAGAAAGATTTTAAATTTTGAGAAGGGGCGGGGGTGGCTCGGTCGGTAGCGCGCCAGGCTCGTAATCTCTAGTTCCCAGGTTCGAGTCCCAGCTGGGTCAGCGCTGAGATTTCTCTCCGCAAAATTCCCCGCCCTGCCCACGGTCAGTAGAGGACACCGATGGGCTTGGAAAGGCCGCCGTCCGTCGGATGGGACGTTAAGCCGTGGACCCGTGTGCGGGAGAGAGCCATACCCTGTGCACGTTAAAGAACACGCTGGATGGCCTTGACGGGAGGCTACCATCTGTCTCCCAACAGCAGTTCCAATGGGTCCCCTCCACCAACCTCTGAGCCTTCGGGGTCCATGTGACCTGGCTATTTAGCCCATGGTGTGCAAAAAAGTGCCGCTCAGAGGTCAAACAACCTAACCCAACCCAAATTTTGAGAAAAAAACTTATGAAGATAAACAATTTTTTTTTGCTAACTGATTTAATTTCCTGGTAATTTTACATAACGAGACTGTTTAGTTTCGTAAATAGGTCTGTCATAAAATATATCGTAACAATTTAAAATCATTGAGCACTGAGCGTGAGTTCAAGTAAAAATTGATCAATGAAAATTACAATACAATGCAATTTATTTTAAAAGCATGGATGGAATTATGTATTAACAAAGTAAGTCAACCGGCACCAAATTCTATAATAATACAAAGATCAACATTCAGAAAAATCCATTATCTCAATTCTATTCATACCCAATTCACGAAACAAGACTAAAATTATTCAATGAACAATAAAATCATGATCAATAAATATTCAATCTAACTAGAATCATATATGTGAATATTTGCAATATCTCCAGATTAACCTTACTACACCTATCCCTCGATTTACACGGTACTCAGTTCACACAATTTTCGCTTTGCACGGTCAAAAAATGCAACCAGTTTCGATTTACACGGTACTGACTGAGATTTCCTTTCTATGTACGTCTCAGTCTGTACCGTGTAAATCGAAACTGGTTGCATTTTTTGACCGTGCAAAGCCAAAATTGTGTGAACTGAGTACCGTGTAAATCGAGGGATAGGTGTAATTCCTAATTAACTATGCACAAAATGATTTCCTTCTTAGGATTTAGTCCTCAGGTACTCCAAAACTGTGGCTAAGTATGCTGGTTTCTCAGCACCAATTCTTTTCAGGCGTTGATCACCACACACAAAAAGACAAATTCTTTATCTTTAAACAGCTTAACTACACGATCCACAACAATAAACTAATCGACCTCCCGCGCATGCACCACATAAATACGTTTATTCTCTAGAATATTGTGCACAGACTAAGACTATTTATGCCTGCTTTCAGATCTCCAATAATTCCAACAACATCTCTATATCTTCAATTTTTTTACATCGGTTCTGTATTCCAATTCGTTGGTTAAAATAAATCTCTCTCAGAAGCATACACGAGCGTTCTTGTCATGTTTATCATTAACTCACTGCAGCACCAGGGCGGGGGTGGCTCAGTCGGTAGCGCGCCAGGCTCGTAATCTGCAGTTCCCAGCTGGGTCAGCGTTGATATTTCTCTCCGCAAAATTCCCTGCCCACGGTCAGTAGGGGACACCGATGGGCTTGGAAAGGCCGCCGTCCGTCGGATGGGACGTTAAGCCGTGGCTCCATGTGCGGGAGAGCCATACCCTGTGCACGTTAAGGAACACGCTGAATGGCCTTGACGGGAGGCTACCATCTGTCTCCCAACAGCTGTTCCAGTGGGTCCCCTCCCCCAACCTTCTCTGAGACTTCGGGGTCTGGGGCGGGGGTGGCTCAGTCGGTAGCGCGCCAGGCTCGTAATCTGTAGTTCCCAGGTTCGAGTCCCAGCTGGGTCAGCGTTGATATTTATCTCCGCAAAATTCCCTGCCCACGGTCAGTAGGGGACACCGATGGGCTTTGAAAGGCCGCCGTCCGTCGGATGGGACGTTAAGCCGTGGCCCCGTGTGCGGGAGAGCCATACCCTGTGCACCTTAAAGAACACGCTGGATGGCTTTGACGGGAGGCTACCATCTGTCTCCCAACAGCAGTTCCAATGGGTCCCCTCCACCAACCTTCTCTGAGCCTTCGGGGTCCATGTGACATGGCTATCTAGCCCATGGTGTGCAAAAAAGTGCCGCTCAGAGGTAAAACAATCCAATCCACTGCAGCACGCTCATCTGTAGTAACAATATCTTCGAATCGCTCTATCATACGGTATCAAAAAAACGTTTTTTGTGATGTTATGAAACATATTCAATGATACTATTCTCATTAAACTATGTTTTGATGTCTTTTTTCATCTTATTTTAATTATATACTTATAAATAAATTCAGAAGCGGACTGGTAAGGGGGCTGTAGAGTCACGGCGCTTAATGTCGCAGTCCCCTGACACCTCATAGAAGTATGATTTTCAAATAATAATTGCTGTTTTGCAGAAATTCTCCAGAATGTGGAAAAATCTACTTTAAGCTTCACGTACGAACACTAAAAAAGTATGTATTGAAATACTGGAAAATAAATCGAATTTTTAATCACAATAAGGAATCTCTGCTACATTTGCATCCCTGCAGAAAGATGGCAGTCTGCCCTTGAAAAAAGGTGACTGTCACGTTCCCCCTCCGTTCCCCTCCCAACCCAACTTAACTTTAGATTTCTATTTTTCTTCCATGACGATCAAAATGATTTTCACCATATTTTCTGAACGTTTCAAACACTAGCTGACATAAATTCTATCCTATATAAAATATAACTGAATATAATAAAATATAACTATATAAACTGAAAATTGGTATAAAATAATAGCATTTTTCTAGTTTCTTGATTTTAAATTGCTACTACTATAGGGGAAACTGGGGCGGGGGTGGCTCAGTCGGTAGCGCGCCAGGCTCGTAATCTGTAGTTCCCAGGTTCGAGTCCCAGCTGGGTCAACGTTGAGATTTATCTCCGCAAAAATTCCCCGCCCTGCCCACGGTCAGTAGGGGACACCGATGGGCTTGGAAAGGCCACCGTCCGTCGGATGGGACGTTACGCCGTGGCCCCGTGTGCGGGAGAGCCATACCCTGTGCACGTTAAAGAACACGCTGGATGGCCTTGATGGGAGGCTACCATCTGTCTCATTTCCATCTGTCTTGTTTTACCTCTTAGCGGCACTTTTTTGCACACCATGGGCTAAATGGCCAGGTCATATGGACCCCGAAGGCTCTCCCGCACACGGGGCCACGGCTTAACGTCCCATCCGACGGACGGCGGCCTTTTCAAGCCCATCGGTGTCCCCTACTGACCGTGGGCAGGGCAGGGAATTTTGCGGAGATAAATCTCAACGCTGACCCAGCTGGGACTCGAACCTGGGAACTACAGTTTACGAGCTTGATGCGCTACCGATTGAGCCATCCCCGCTCTATATATGGCTTGAATTATGTGTTTGTATGAATTAATCAATCAATGAAGACTTAGTATACGGCAGGGGAAGATTGTTGACTTTTGCCCCAAAAATCTGTTCTCTTGGTCGCCATAGTATAGACATGGGTAAACTTTTCATTGACCATTTTTTTAGTTGCGTGGGGAGGGGCTTAATATTTTATGATTTTTCCTGTTTTACTCCTTCCGCTACGGTGTGACTATTATCGATCACTCCTTAGATGGCACTTGTTAACAGTCGTTTTTTCTATCTTACAGTATTTGCGCTGTAATCTGTTGTTTTTAGAGCCATCCCACTGCATTTTTATACTTTCTCTCTCGTCACAGTTATTCTGCCTTCAAAAGAATTGTGAAAATATTCACCTATCCAGTGAAATGTTCGCGAATTTACAGGTATCCCTTTACATTTTCGTTTATGCACGTAATTTAGTTAAACGACCTAGTCACATACTGTAGCGTGGGTAAAGTATTGGATAGGCTATTGTGAGATTTTCGTCGTAAGCAGATATACGGAATCAGATCCGATGATGCTTGCAATTTATCTACTTTGATGATATGGTTTATTAGAAAGGGAAGATGTATTAGTGTTTGAACTTTATGTATGCTTTCTCTCACAAAATAATTAATGAGCGTTTTACGAATCTGTGTAGTGAAGCAAACTCAATTTTTCATTCTAAACGCTTACTCAGCCTATGGGTAGGTAGTTTGTCGATGTAATGACAAGTCTGATGTGTAGATAGACACTTTGATTAACGAATGTCAGAAAAAAGTCGTTGAATGTGTAAAACATCCCTTGTGATCCTGACAGCATCGACAGCAGCATTAACTCGGAAGACTGTGTGGTCGGAACTTTACAGCGGTCTATTCATATTTGATAATTTCTCGAGGGTTATGATAGTATAGTGAGCGAGGATCCCTGTCTATATTACTGTTGTCAAGCTCTGTACATTACGTTTCACATAAATCCATTCACGGTTTTCTAGTGCACGGTCGTATCGTTAGTGTGGATCGTCCTTTGCGTCGAAGTCGCTCGCGTTCCACAGAAACTCTGCATTATTGCGGTTGGAAAAAATAAAAGTTGAAACTTATCCGCAGAATGTCATATGAAAATTTGAAGTGAGCTTGTATAAGGATACTAATACTACCACCTAACAAAGGACACTGGGGATGGATTTGTTCCCTTTTCTAATGTACGAGGTCAAATCCTGTTCTTCCTGAGTCAAACCATACTCCTTTAAGTTGAAACTAAAGTTTTTTACGGAAACGTATGAATTCTACTTTTAACATTCTGCCGCACCGTCTTTACCCTGTAAAAGCATTTAACTGGGCTGCATCGAGTAGCGTTACTTCCTAGGAAAGAGTGCGTCATGTACTGGATGATACAGCCGTAATAAGTATTTTTAAACAACGTCGCGTAACGGGATAGTTTTTAATATCGTAGGACTTTTGTTAAAAACCATCCGGGGCGAGGATCCGAACACGGATCTTTTAGGTCGACCCTATTACCTTCAATATTTTTCATCACGAGGAATAAAATCAGATTTTTCCTTTTTTTATTATTTTTTTTTATTTTCGGCGGGACTGCCACTGTGAGGCTGTCCTTCTTCTAGTAAAAATGTGACAACCAATAATCACCGAGTTAGAAGAAATAAGTGTTGATTAAAACGGGCTTGGAGAAACGCGATAGCCACATGGAGTTCTGATAGTGTAGCATTCAACGGGAGTGACTGGTCATGCATTCCACCGCTGCCCCCGCGACCTTGGTACGTCACCAACTGGTTGTGTCCGTCGTTCAGATCACATGGGAGTGAGTGTCGAAACGAGGGTTGAAGCACTAGGCGATGGCCAGAGCATATAGCGGATTCGAAGAAGTATTCTGCTAAATTTTGACAATCAGTCCCGTTGCAAATAAAATTTAAGAGGATTAGCGTAGACAAGTTGAGAGGGGTGCGTGCGCTCGCGTGAGACATTGTATTATTTTTTATAGCTGAAGTATTAAACTAATGCCTCCCTACTCCATTAACGTGCATTCGTGATGGAACTAGTTTTTTACGCAGTGTACTTTTAACATTCTTACTTTCTATATCATTCTACCTCGTACAAAAAAAAATATTTTTTCACCCGATTTTACCAGCGTGATGAGACATATGTTCACCGGTAAACGACGGAGGAGACGATTTTTTAAAAACTGTTTTACCTAATTTTTCTTCGAACAGTGTTACTCTCCCGTACCGAAGATACAACAGTAATAAATATTTTTAAAACATGGTGTAATAAAACAGTTAGTTTTATTAGTCATACTTTTGCAATCACGATGTTTTTGAAGTGACTTAGTAAAGGAAATTGGGAATACGGAGAACCCCCTCTGGACTTGTAAAAATTTCGAGTGCTTAAACACTGATCAAGGGTGTGAGTGGGTTTTCACGATGTAAGGCAGCGCTCCTGATACGAAAGCAGCAGTGATCCAACATTCATTGGTCAATAAAAACCTTGTGATTCCCCGTTTGGAATAATTTCACAGGACTTAACCACCCGTCAGTGTAACGTTGTCCGGGGTGAGGATCCGAACACGGAGTCTTTTAGGTCGGCCCTATTACCCCTCAATATTTTTCATCATGACGAGTATAATCCGATTTTATCAATTTTTTACCCAATAGCATTTTTTATTTTCTGCGGGGATGTTACTGTGGGGTAGGTCTTCTTCTAGTAAAAATGCGACAACCAGTAGTCGTTAGGGCTAAAAGAAATAAGTGTTGGTTTAAAATGGTTATAAAAAATACGTATATGAAAAGACTGTCGGGTTTTGGTGTAAGAGCTAAATTTTAAAAGTGGAGAGGGGTCCTACCACCAATAACTACGCTGTAAGAGTTGTTAATCCTAACACACTGTGTAAAATTATACTGAAGGTTAAACATCCCTATAAAATTTACTCTGTTAACGGGGTGATAGAGAAGAAAAATGTATAGATAGAGAAGAGTTCTGAATGGAAATTGTACGATCGATAATTCTTTCTACACAAATGAAGTGGTTCTGCATTAGACATTCAAAAAGAGTTGAACGGACTTGTAAAATTTCAGATGAATACCAAGGGATTTTTTAAATACAGGAGATGTACTAAAATACGCGTTGGACATCACCGGTTAAATTTTTAAGGAAAGGGAGAGTTTAATAAGAATACAACTTTGAGAGTTTGATTTACTGTTAAGTTTTACAATTTGAGATCTGCATTAGACATTCAAATAGAGTTCAGTGGTCTTGTAAAGGATAGAAACCGAAGGACTTTTTAAATACAGGAGATGTACTAAAATACGTGTTGGATGTCACTGATTTAATTTTTTAAGGAAAGGGTGAGTTTAATAAGAATACAGCTTTGATTTTTATGTGAGGCGCTACTTTTGCAATTGTATCATTCCTTTCTATGCAATTATTCTGAGACCTGCAACAACCAATCGTTGCTACCCAATACAATTATTCTGAGACTTGCATCAGCCGATCCGCGGGAAGGAGGGAGGGTTTAAAATATAGGTAGGGTTTAAATATAGGTCAACCAGGGGGTCTGCACGAGGAGGGAGGGCTTAAAATATAGCTGGGACGACCGGGGGGTCCGAAAACGAGAAATTAGAGTTAAAATAAGGGGCTTTTCCGAAAATGGTACTTCTCACTGTCAACAGATGGTTTCAGGGGTTTTTTTTAATAAGGGGGAGGAATTTTTAATAGGGGGAAATCAAAAATCGAAGAATTAGAATAAAAATAGTTTTCGGGAAAATAGTACTTCTAATTGTCACCAGATGGCGCCACTGAAGGGGTAAGGGGATGAAAGGGGGTGTTTAATAAGGGGGAAGGAAATTATTATTAATAAAGAGGCGTGGCATGTTACGTCATTATTATGTAATGATTACATCATGTTACGTCATAGGGGGAGGGGGGAAGTAGACGTGACCAGTGACGTCATAGGGGGCGTGACCGAAAACGCGATAACGGAGGGACTTTGACCTTAAACGATTACGATTAATCGATGCTCTATAGTGTCGTATGACTACTTATCTCCCAACAGCTCTTCCTGTGGGTCCCCTCCCCAAACTATTTCTGAGCTTTCGGGGTCCTTGTGACCTGGCCATTTAGCCCATTGTGTGCAAAAAAGTGCCGCTCATAGGTAAAACAACCCAACGTTAAAGAACACGCTGGATGGCCTTGAAGGGAGGCTACCATCTGTCTCCCAACAGCTGTTCCTGTGGGTCCCCTCCCCAAACCATCTCTGAGCATTCGGGGTCCTTGTGACCTGGCCATTTAGCCCATTGTGTGCAAAAAAGTGCCGCTCATAGGTAAAACAACCCAACGTTAAAGAACACGCTGGATGACCTTGACGGGAGGCTACCATCTGTATCCCAACAGCTGTTCCTGTGGGTTCCCACCCCAAACCATATCTGAGCCTTCGGGGTCCTTGTGACCTGGCCATTTAGCCCATTGTGTGCAAAAAAGTGCCGCTCATAGGTAAAACAACCCATTTTCAGTTTACCCTTTGCGTACTTTATTGAATTTTAGCATGGACTTAAGAAATAATTTGAAATTTAAAATCTTAATTTTCATTTTCTGTGGAAATAATTGACGCTCTGAGGAATAAGGGATATAAAGGGGAGAAAAAAAAAATCAAACAAGGTAATTAATTTAAGGCCTTAACCCTTTCAGGACCATAAGGTTTCTAAGAGTAAATATTAGTATGTAACTGTTTATTTTAGTTTGTTTAGACGTAAAATAAATAAAAATCATAAGAAAAATACATAACAATGTGTAGTTTTTTTGGAATTTTATGGGAAATATTTTTCCCAATGGACTATAAAGGTAACACAAATTATAGTTAGGCTTATTATGCAATGTCTTTTATTTAATGGTTTATTAGAACAAAATGTTAACTAAAATAATACAAAATTATGAAATAAAATTACTATACAAAATGATGTGCTAATTATGATATTCTGCGAAGCAATTTCTTTTGGTAGTGAGGCAAAGATGGACATTGCACATAGTACATATATTATGCGTCCTGACAGTTCTGTTTTTGTTTTCTAAACGTTCCCGTTTACGTAATTGCGTTCGGCATACGTTCTATTTTGACATTCTGTATAAAAAATGCAGATAAGGTTATAATTAAATACGACAATCACCAATTTTGAAATGGGAAAAATGTTTCCCTTAGTCGTGAAAGGGTTAACTGGCATAGTGGTTAGGCAGCAAGCGACTGGGTAAACTTTGTGTAGTGTGTTATATCTAACTGAGGTTGTGGTCAGCAGTGACTTCGGTCTTATTAGGGTATGTCCTTGTATGAGAAGACCTGTAAATGCTAGGAGTAGTTTCTAGGTTTTTTTTCTCTATCTTACATGTTGCAAATAAAAAATAAAATAGTACATGCAAGAAATATTTTTTCTCCGTCAAAAAGAATATTAAGACTGGTAGAACTTACTCATTTCCCGTCTGGTAGAGTGGGTTGTTTTACCTATGAGCGGCACGTTTTTGCACACCATGGGCTAAATGGCCAGGTCACATGGACCCCGAAGGCTCAGAGAAGGTTGGGGGAGGGGACCCACTGGAACAGCTGTTGGGAGACAGATGGTAGCCTCCCGTCAAGGCCATCCAGTGTGTTCTTTAACGTGCACAGGTTATGGCTCTCCCACACACGGAGCCACGACTTAACGTCCCATCCGACGGACGGCGGCCTTTCCAAGCCCATCGGTGTCCCCTACTGACCGTGGGCAGGGCGGGGAATTTTGCGGAGATAAATCTCAACGCTGACCCAGCTGGGACTCGAACCTGGGAACTGCACCTTCTGGTAGAAGAGAACCTACTGCTGAAGGGGGCGTGGCATGAAATTCAAGGGACTTTTGAGAGTTTGACCTATAAGGTCAATAGAGAGGTCAAGGGTGATTTGCTGCCGGTTCCACTATTTGAAGACGTCACTTCCACAGTCGGTTCCCCGCTCTTATTAACGTATTTTATTTCACAAAATGAATTCATGTCCTCCTTTTATAAGGCTGACATCTAGTAACCATATTCTGCACTATTTCTTCCAGGTTAATGAAAATCGAGTTTTATCTAATTTTTAGAGACACATGTAGACTTACATATGCTAAACATTGGCGGGGATGGCTCAGTCGGTAGCACGCCAACTTCGTAATCTGCGGTTCCGCCTGGGCCAATGTTGACATTTATTTTCAAAAACTCCCCGCCCTGCCCAATATGGGACACCGATGGGCTTGAAATGGCCGCCGTCAGTTTTGGTTTGTTTTACCTCTGAGCGGCACTTTTTTTGCACACCATGGGCTAAATGGCCAGGTCACATGCACCCCGAAGGCTCAGAGAAGGTTGGGGGAGGGGACCCACTGGAAGAGCTGTTGGGAGACAGATGGTAGCCTCCCGTCAAGGCCATCCAGCGTGTTCTTTAACGTGCACAGGGTATGGTTCTCTCGCACACGGGGCCACGGCTTAACGTCCCATCCTACGGACGGCGGCCTTTCCAAGCCCATCGGTGTCCCCTACTGACCGTGGGCAGGGCGGGGAATTTTGCGGAGATTAATCTCAACGCTGACTCAGCCGGGACTCGAACCTGGGAACTACAGATGACGAGCCGGCGCGCTACCGACTGAGCCACCCCCGCCCGCCGCCGTCAGTCGGATGGGACATTAAGCCATGTCCCATGTGCGAGAGAGCTATACCCTGTGCGAGAGAGCCATACTCACGAGACAGGTCTATTTTTAGTGTAGGATGTAGGGCATGAAATACGGAGCTAAAATGATAATATACAACGACAACAGTTTTGGGTTTCAAAGCAGGTGGACAAATTTGTAATTTAGATAAGAAGACAGGATTTTTGAGAGGGGGAGGAGTGGGGTCGTCCCTGATTTCCAACGAAGAATACTTTTAAATATTTCATAGAAACTAAAACTTTTTAAGTAACATCATTATAAACACTAACATCAAATTTCATTATTGAAAGAGGAGTACCTAAAAATAGTCAAAGGCTAAATGGTGTTCATTTAAAGAAATTGTTTATTTAATGCTTTTTTCAAAAAAAAAAATCACAATTGGGAGAAAAATAGTTGGAAATTTAATTCCGAACCGACCTAGACAAAGCTTCTAGCAGAACTCATTTCTAATAGAATTGCTGCATTTCGATTAATATTATCGTCTGCTTTCCGTTTGACAATGCTCTCTGTTGGAAAAGGGGTGGCTCAGTCGGTAGCGCGCCAGGCCCGTAATCTGCAGTTCCCAGGTTCGAGTCCCAGCTGGGTCAGCGTTGAGATTTATCTCCGAAAAATTCCCCGCCCTGCCCTCGGTCAGTAGGGGACACCGATGGGTCTTGGAAAGGCCGCCGTCCGTCGGATGGGACGTTAAGCCGTGGCCCCGTGTGCGGGAGAGCCATACCCTGTGCACGTTAAAGAACACGCTGGATGGCCTTGAAGGGAGGCTACCATCTGTCTCCCAACAGCTGTACCAGTGGGTCCCCTCCCCCAACCTTCTCTGAGCCTTCGGGGTCCATGTGACATGGCCATTTAGCCCATGGTGTGCAAAAAAGTGTCGCTCAGAGGTAAAACAACCCAACATTAAAGAACACGCTGGATGGCCTTGAGGGGAGGCTACCATCTGTCTCCCAACAGCTGTTCCAGTGGGTCCCCTCTCCCAACCTTCTCTGAGCCTTCGGGGTCCATGTGACCTGGCCATTTAGCCCATGGTGTGGAAAAAAGTGCCGCTCAGAGGTTACCTCTGAGCGGCACTTTTTTGGTGAAAAAAACAACCTCACCCAACCGTTTGATAATGCTCTCTGTTGGGAAGGTTATATCTGTGATCAGGGCTGTTGCTTCTTTGTCATCGAAATGCGTAGAAAATGCCGAAAATAATTCGTATTATTTTTTATCATGATCGCACATTGAATCACTATCTGCAAAACCTAGAAATCTATTTCATTTGTTGGAGCTTTGAGACCCTCTTACAGTTTTTGTTTTTTAGGAAACAAAATGACCGTGATTTTCAGAAAAAGCTGAAGAGATGATGGGTCTTGTTGAAGTTTCGACGTGTCACGTGATAACTGACCGACCCCTCTGCTTTCGGCTTCCCGCTGCTCAGAGAAAGCAGTTGATTGCTGGTGAGGGGAGAAAAGACCGGTTTTGGCGCTATTTCTTCTGCTGCTTACGAGTCAGAGTTTGTACGTACCAGCCCGTAACGAAAAGATTAGGTGAATACGATAGCAATTTTCCCTTTCAACGAGTTTCAAGGCTTGACGTCATCTCAACACAGAGTTTTTTGGTCTTTTAGTTCAAGCTTCGAAAGGAGCAAAAATTAAAATATATTTTAATCGAGAATAAAAAAATGAATCCTCTCCGAATGTTAGGTGGCGCGCATGGCAACAACTTGATCCGCTATCTGCTGCTACTCAATCTCCCGCCAAAAGTCAGCTGAGAGCAGACGAATATTATTGCAGTTGCTCGCGGTGTTCCGATTCACGTTAAAACGTTGTAACCTGCATGTTAGAGGATCATTTGTGCTAGTAAGAGCCTTTTATTTTAACATTTGAAACATCTTTTACGATATCTACTGATTTCTCTGGTTTTCGATTTCTATTGAAAATTGTGGACGTCTATAGTGCTGTGTTTTTATTCCACCACTTGTAGCAAATTTTTGTGATTATTGGTTGTTCCGGATTCCCAAGCTGCAAACTGCATTTACGACTTCTTCAAAAGTAAATCAGGTAATTTTTGTCTTGCTGAAATGGATAAAAGATGTGAATTCGTTTGTAGTAGAGATTTTTATTTTAAAAATAAGTTTAGTGTTTTTAATTATGGCGATCTATAAATATTAATGGTTGAAATTGAAAGAAATTAAAGTTTCCACATAAGGCATTGATGTTTGTGTTGTTTTTCTGCTGAGGTCTCTCCATCCTCTACCTCAGTGTCTCGCAAACGTGTGCCGCAGCACTGTAGTGTGCCGCGAGAGATTTTCAAATTGACACTAGATATTCCAAAGATTTCATTTTGACTTGACTTGTGTTATCGACGTGCTTTAATATCGACGTGCTTTAATAAAAATCTTTCAGATTTTATCAACTTTGATCTTGTAAGTATTTATCAAGCTTTTTCTAAATTTTGGTATTAATTTTTGATTATTTCAAGCCGTAGAATGGACAAATATTTAAAACAAACACCGAGTTATGATTAATTATATTTATTATTATATTTATTTTAAATAAAATGCATTTAACGAAACTTTAATTTTCCTCTTTTTACGTAACCATCAAAAATTCTTTTTTAGGTGTGCCGAGGGGAAAAAAATTAGATTCAGTGTGCCGCGGAAAAAAAATTAGATTCAGTGTGCCGCAGAGTAAAAAAGTTTCCGAGACACTGCTCTACTTCATAACTGACAGGCACCTGTCAGACCTCTGGGGCAAGCAGCTGCTTGAGGGATTATTTATTTAATTTTTTAAATAAGAATGTGACTGCGAATATTGACTGAAAAAAAAACTGCGAATGTTAGTCTTTAATCTTTTTTTCTCTAACCTACAATCCTAAGAAGTTCAACCGTATCATTTTGTCTTTCTATCAAAGGTTTGTTTTACCAAGTTTCGTAATAATGAAAATATGAAAATTTTCTTTTTACCTGAAAGTGTTTTAAATAAAATTAAAGTACGTACATTTTGTATTTCTTTATTTTCAATTTCTTGTACCTCCGACTGTGAAATAATTTATGGTCAGTGCAAAGGCCTGATCTAGGGGGGGGTGGCAAAACAGTCACCCCCACCTTTTTCAGAGTACTAGTAAGGGTGGCCGTCCCATGGCCAAGTGGTTAGCGCGCATGGCGACTGATCTAAGGGACCTGGGTTCGAGTCCCGGTTAAGGCATGGCTGTTTGTGTCGTTTTTCTGCTGAGGTCCTGCCAACCTCTCAGATCTTCTACTGTGGCATATAAACTGACACGCTCCTGTCAGACCTCTGTGGCAAGCAGCTGCTTGAGGGGGTGTTTATTTTTTTTTTTTAGTAAGGGTAATAGAGGAAAAATTATTAAACTTATATATATTTCAAACATTGTAGAAGAAATTTTTAATGACTTGTAAAACGGAGTGGGAAATGTATTAAGTTGAAATCCGGTCCCTTTACTATCCCCTTTTATTATACTTTTGGGTCTAGATTGTGTTTCTTCCCCCAACTCACCACCTCCCTATCTTCTTCCAGATCCGGCCTGTGTAAATGCAAACAATTAAGGTATTGAATACCTCGGAGCTGAGTTTTAAATAGCGTTGTTCCAGGGGCTATCCTATCTCAATGGGTTAAGGCCATTGATGTTCGGGGCGGGGGTGGCTCAGTCGGTAGCGCGCTAGGCTCGTAATCTTTAGTTCCCAGGTTCGAATCTCAGCTGGGTCAGCGTTGAGATTATCTCCGCAAAATTCCCCGCCCTGCCCACGGTCAGTAGGGGACACCGATGGGTCTTGGAAAGCCGCCGTCCGTCGGATGGGACGTTAAGCCGTGGCCCCGTGTGCGGTAGAGCCATACCCTGTGCACGTTAAAGAACACGCTGGATGGCCTTGACGGGAGACTATCATCTCTCCCAACAGCTATTCCAGTGGGTCCCCTCCCCCAACCTTCTCTGAGCCTTCGGGGTCCATGTGACCTGGCCATTTAGCCCATGGTGTGCAAAAAAGTGCCGCTCAGAGGTAAAACAACCCAACCCATTGATGTTCTCACATGAAGAGAATTTTTATTTTATTAATTTTATTTAAGAGAAATAAATGGTTCCCACTGATATAACATAGGGTTTTCCTTAATTTATGGAAATAGTGTTTTTAACAAATTCAATAACATTTAAAAGCCATCGAGGAAAGTATCATAGTTTTAACATCGATATCAATTTCATAGGAAAAGCTGCATGAGCTGGGTGGGATACGAACACACGACCTTCTGAAGACGTCAGGTACTTTGACCGCTGAGCTATCAGCCGCACATCGAGATCTCTAACTGATGTTATCAATTTTCTATGTCTAATGAAGGCAATTGTCTCCGATGCTCACAAACAGCCTCAAGAAACAATCAAAAATATCGGATCCAAACCAACTGAAGACAATTTGTCTGTTAACCCTTTCAGGACCATAAGGTTTCTAAGAGTAAATATTAGTATGTAACTGTTTATTTTAGTTGTTTAGACGTAAAATAAATAAAAATCATAAGAAAAATACATAACAATGTGTAGTTTTTTTGGAATTTTATGGGAAATATTTTTCCCAATGGACTATAAAGGTAACACAAATTATAGTTAGGCTTATTATGCAATGTCTTTTATTTATTGGTTTATTAGAACAAAATGTTAACTAAAATAATACAAAATTATGAAATAAAATTACTATACAAAATGATGTGCTAATTATGATATTCTGCGAAGCAATTTCTTTTGGTAGTGAGGCAAAGATGGACATTTCACATAGTACATATATTATGCGTCCTGACAGTTCTGTTTTTGTTTTATAAACGTTCCCGTTTACGTAATTGCGTTCGGCATACGTTCTATTTGGACATTCTGTATAAAAAATGCAGATAAGGTTATAATTAAATACGACAATCACCAATTTTAAAATGGGGAAAAATGTTTCCTTTAGTCGTGAAAGGGTTAAATTGATATCGACGTTGAACTAAGAGTGATACTTTCCTTGACAGTTGAACTAAAACGTCGAAAAATTTCTTAATATGTTTAAAACCCAAATTAGTAATTTTTATTTTAAAATTTTTTGTTTCGTATTCATTTTTTTGGCTCTAGGAGTGAATAAATTAGAATAAATTTTATGTTGTGTGAGGGGAAAAATTATATTTTTATAAGATTTTTTTTGTTTAAAGCAAATTTTTTATAGCTATTTATTTGCCTAAAAGATATTTGTATCTAGACTTTTTCTCCTGAGAAATGAAAAGGAAATCATTTTGTTGTTGCTTAAACAATCTTTAACACTTGTGCCCTTAGGCAATCATCACATCATTTGAAAACAAATATTTCCTCTGGAGATGTTTGAGACGAATCTATCCTGTTGATCGCAAGGTTAAATAAATGTCAAGAGGATGATCACTTTTATGTTACATATGAAAAAAAATTAATACCCCCGAAATCAGTTGCTTGTCGCAGACACATTATCAGGTCTGATAGGAGCTTGTCAATTTATACGCCATAGTACAAGGCCTGTGAGGATGGCGGTACTCCAGCAGAAAAATGACAGATATTTCCACCCAGGGCTCAAACCCAGGTCTTTAGATCAGGGGTGGAGGTGGCTCAGTCGGTAGCGCGCCAGGCTCGTAATCTGTAGTTCCCAGGTTCGAGTCTCAGCTGGGTCAGCATTGAGATTTATCTCCGCAAAATTCCCCGCCCTGCCCACGGTCAGTAGGTGACACCGATGGGCTTGGAAAGGCCGCCGTCCGTCGGATGGGATGTGAAGTAGTGGCCCCGTGTGTGGGAGAGCCATACCCTGTGCACGTTAAAGAACACGCTGGATGGCCTTGACGGGAGGCTACCATCTGTCTCCCAACAGCTGTTCCAGTGGGTCCCCTCCCCCAACATTCTCTGAGACTTCGGGGTCCATGTGACCTGGCCATTTAGCCCATGGTGTGCAAAAAAGTGCCGCTCAGAGGTAAAACAACCCAACCCACATGTCTTCTAAGAGAAGGACATGTTTTCCTTTTAATATCAAAATTTGTTCTCCTGCCGTTTTGAATAAACACGAAAATGCCCTTTTTTCATAAACTCATAAGAAAATGTTTTAAATAATATTAATATACACATCTTTGCATTAAAAAAAAATTCTTGTGCCTGCGACCGTGAAATAATTAATTCTCGATGCAAATCGTGAATACTGAAGTCATTTCTGTTAATATTGTAAAAGTTAACATTTTGTGTAATACTGAATATGAACAATATTCCTGGTGAATGCTAACCTCCCGTCAAGGCCATCCAGCGTGTTCTTTATGGCTTTTCCGCGCACGGAAACACGGGTTAACGTCACATCCGACGGACGGCGGTATTTCCAATCCCATCGGTATCCTCTACTGACTGAGTGGTGGGGAGTTTCGTGGAGATAAGTGTCAACGCTGACCAGCAGAAAGTCGAAACTGGGAACTGCAGATTATTTCACACAAGGACATGATCAGCTAAACAATGCTGACTGCTGCTTCAGAGATATTATCAGCTGGTACAGTGTCTCGCAAACTTTTTTACTCTGCGGCACACTGAATCTAATTTTTTTTCCGCGGCACACCTAAAGAGGAATAGAAGCAAACTCTATATAATCGTCATTATATTTGCGCTTTGTTGAAGTCATCAGCCTGGTTTTACTTGAAGATTTGCTCTCGTTCTTTAATTCATAACTCGGTGTTTGTTTTAAATATTTGTCCATTCTATGGCTTGAAATAATCAAAAATTAATACCAAAATTTGGAAAGAGCTTGATAAATACTTACAAGATCCCAGTTGATAAAATCTGAAAGATTTTTATTAAAGCACGTCGATATTAAAGCACGTCGATAACACAAGTCAAGTCAAAATGAAATCTTTGGAATATCTAGTGTCAATTTGAAAATCTCTCGCGGCACACTTGGAATTTCTCGCGGCACACTACTGTGCCGCGGCAAACAGTTTGCGAGACACTGAGCTAGTAGAACAGAGATCTTTTATCTGCTGGAGTAAATAGTCCCATGACCACTCTCTAATACCACATAAATCTTTATTGCTTATCGAGTGTGCGCAAGAAACGGCTAAAATAATATATTTAAACTGTATTTGATAAGTATTAAGCTTATTTCTTAACCGCTTAGTCGGTACTTGAAATAAACTTAGTAAAAAATATTTCTATTTCAGAAATCCTTCATTCGCTAGCCAGTTTTTTAAGTAATTCCCAGAACGAAATGGTTCTCCCTCCCAACTCGATCCTGTTAAATTGAGATATAATAGATATTGAATTGCTCATAATTTCCAGTTTCCAGGTGCGATTCCCACCTGGGCCAGCGTTGAGATTTATCTTTGCAATACTTCCAATCTTCCCTAGTTCCAAAGGGTGACACCGATGGTGTGGGAAGTTCGTTCGATCCTTCGGATGTGAGTTAAGCTGTGGAGCCGTGTACCAGAGAGTGTATATTAAAGAACACGTTGGATGACCTTGACGGGAGGCTATCATCTGTTTCGTAACAGCTTCCACCAACCTTCTCTGAACCTACGGGGGTTCTTGCGGCCTGTCTATTTAGCACATTGTGCGGATAAAAGTACCTCTCATAGGTAAAACAATCCAACCCTTGAAGGGAGGCTGTTATCTGTCTCCTAACATGTGTTAAGTGGGTCCCTTTCACCAACTTTCTCTGAGCCTATGGGGGTCCTTGTGACCTCACTATTTAGCCCATTGTGTGGATAAAAGTACCTCTCATAGGTAAAACAATCCAACCCTTAAAGGAAGGCTCCTATCTGTCTCCTGACAGCTGTTCAGTGGGTCACTTTCACCAATCTTCTCTGAGCTTTTGCGGGTCCTTGTGACCTGTCTATTTAGCTTATTGTGTGGATAAAAGTACCTCTCATAGGTAAAACAATCCAACCCTTGAAGGGAGGCTCCTATCTGTCTCCTAACAGCTGTTAAGTGGGTCCCTTTCAAAAACCTTCTCTGAGACATTGGGTTCCTTGTGACCTGTCTATTTAGCCCATTGTATATTAAAAAGTACCTCTCATAGGTAAAACAATCCAACACCTGAAGGGAAACTCCTATTTGTCTCCTAACAGCTGTTCAATGGGTCCCTTTCACCAACCTTCTCTGAGCCTTTGGGGGTCCTTGTGACCTGTCTATTTAGCCCATTGTATGGATAAAAGTACCTCTCATAGGTAAAACAATCCAACCCTTGAAGGGAAGCTCCTATCTGTCTCCTAACAGCTGTTCAGTGGGTCCCTTTCACCAACCATCTCTGAGCCTTTCGGGGTCTTTGTGACCTGTCTATTTAGCTTATTGTGTGGATAAAAGTACCTCTCATAGGTAAAACAATCCAACCCTTGAAGGGAGGCTCCTATCTGTCTCCTAACAGCTGTTAAGTGGGTCCCTTTCAAAAACCTTCTCTGAGATATTGGGTTCCTTGTGACCTGTCAATTTAGCCCATTCTGTGGTAAAAAGTACCTCTAACAGGTAAAACAATCCAACACCTGAAGGGAGGCTCCTATCTGTCTCCTAACAGCTGTTCAATGGGTCCCTTTCACCAACCTTCTCTGAGCCTTTGGGGGTCCTTGTGACCTGCCTATTTAGCCCATTGTATGGATAAAAGTACCTCTCAGAGGTAAAACAATCCAACCCTTGAAGGGAGGCACCTATCTGTCTCCTAACAGCTGTTCAGTGTGTCCCTTTCACCAACCTTCTCTGAGCCTTTGGGGGGTCTGTGTAAGCTGTCTATTTAGCCCATTCTGTGGATAAAAGTACTTCTCATAGGTAAAACAATCCAACCCTCGAAGGGAGGCTCTTACCTGTCTCCTAACAGCTGTTCAGTGGGTCCCTTTCACCAACATTCTCTGAGCATTTGGGGGTCCTTGTGACCTACCAATTTAGACCATTGTGTGGATAAAACTACCTCTCATAGGTAAAACAATCCAACCCTTGAAGGGAGGCTCCTATCTGTCTCCTAAGAGCTGTTCAGTGGGTCCCTTTCACCAAATTTCTCTGATCATTTGGGGGTCCTTGTGATCTGCCTATTTAGCCCATTGTGTGGATAAAAGTACCTCTCATAGGTAAAACAATCCAACCCTTGAAGGGAGGCTCCTATCTGTCTCCTAACAGCTGTTCAGTGGGTCCCTTTCACCAACCTTCTCTGAGCCTTTGAGGTCCTTGTGACCTGTCTATTTAGCCCATTGTGTGGATAAAAGTACCTCTCATAGGTAAAACAATCCAACCCTTGAAGGGAGGCTGCTATCTGTCTCCTAACAGCTGTTCAGTGGGTCCCTTTCACCAACCTTCTCTGAGCATTTGGGGTCCTTGTGACCTGTCTATTTAGCCCATTGTGTGGACAAAAGTACCTCTAATAGGTAAAACAATCCAACCCTTGAAGGGAGGCTCCTATCTGTCTCCTAACAGCTGTTCAGTGGGTCCATTTCACCAAACTTCTCTGAGCCTTTGGGGTCCTTGTGACCTGAATATTTAGCCCATTGTGTGGATAACAGTACCTCTCATAGGTAAAACAATCCAACCCTTAAAGGGAGGCTCCTATCTGTCTCCTAACAGCTGTTCAGTGGGTCACTTTCACCAACGCTCTCTGAGCAATTGGGGGTCCTTGTGACCTGTCTATTTAGCCCATTGTGTGGATGAAACTACCTCTCATAGGTAAAACAATCTAACCCTTGAAGGGAGGCTCCTATCTGTCTCCTAACAGCTGTTCAGTGGGTCCCTTTCACCAACCTTCTCTGAGCCATTGGGGGTCATTGTGACCTGTCTATTTAGCCCATTGTGTGGATAAAAGTACCTGTCTTAGGTAAAACAATCCAACCCTTGAAATGAGGCTCCTATCTGTCTCCTAACAGCTGTTCAATGGGTCCATTTCACCAACCTTCTCTGAGATTTTGGGGGTCGTTGTGACCTGTCCATTTAGCCCATTGTGTGGATAAAAGTACCTCTCATAGGTAAAACAATCCAACCCTTGAAGGGAGGCTCCTATCTCTCTCCTAACAGCTGTTCAGTGGGTCCCTTTCACCAACCTTCTCTGAGCATTTGGGGTCCTTGTGACCTGTCTATTCAGCCCATTTTGTGGATAAAAGTACCTCTCATAGGTAAAACAATCCAACCCTTGAAGGGAGGCTCCTATCTGTCTCCTAACAGCTGTTCAGTGGGTCCATTTCACCAAACATCTCTGAAACTTTGGGGTCCTTGTGACCTGAATATTTAGCTCATTGTGTGGATAACAGTACCTCTCATAGGTAAAACAATCCAACCCTTGAAGCGAGGCTGCTATCTGTCTCCTAACAGCTGTTCAGTGGGTCCATTTCAACAACCTTCTCTGAGCCTTTGGGGTCCTTGTGACCTGTCTATTTAGCCCATTGTGTGGATAACAGTACCTCTCATAGGTAAAACAATCCAACCCTTAAAGGGAGGCTCCTATCTGTCTCCTAACAGCTGTTCAGTGGGTCCCATTCACCAACCTTCTCTGACGCTTTCGGGGTCCTTGTGACCTGTCTCTGTAGCCCATTGTGTGGATAAAAGTACCTCTCATAGATAAAACAATCCAACCCTTGAAGGGAGGCTCCTATCTGTCTCCTAACAGCTGTTCAGTGGGTCCCTTTCACCAATCTTCTCTGAGCCATTGGGGGTTCTTGTGACCTGTCTATTTAGCCCATTGTGTGGATAAAAGTACCTCTCATACGTAAAAATTTTCAACCCTTGAAGGGAGGCTCCTATCAGTCTCCTAACAACTATTCAGTGGGTCCCTTTCACCAACGTTCTCTGAGCCATTGGGGGTCCTTGTGACCTGTCTATTTAGCCCAATGTGTGGATAAAAGTACCTCTCTTAGGTAAAACAATCCAACCCTTGAAATGAGGCTCCTATCTGTCTCCTAACACCTGTTCAGTGGGTCACTTTCACCAACATTCTCTGAGCCTTTGGGGTCCTTGTGACCTGTCTATTTAGCCCATTGTGTGGATAAATGTACCTCTCATGGTAAAACAATCCAACCCTTAAAGGGAGGCTCCTATCTGTCTCCTAACAGTTGTTCAGTGGGTCCATTTCAACAACCTTCTCTGAGCCTTTGGGGGTCCTTGTGACCTGTCTATTTAGCCCATTGTGTGGATAACAGTACCTCTCATAGGTAAAACAATCCAACCCTTGAAGGGAGGCTCCTATCTGTCTCCCAACAGCTGTTCAGTGGGTCCCTTTCACCAACCTTCTCTGAGACTTCGGGGGTCCTTGTGACCTGTCTATTTAGCCCATTGTGTGGATAAAAGTACCTCTCTTAGATAAAACAATCCAACCCTAGAAGGGAGGCTCCTATCTGTCTCCTAACAGCTGTTCAGTGGGTCCCTTTCACCAACCTTCTCTGAGCCTTTGGGGTCCTTGTGACCTGTCTATTTAGCCCATTGTGTGGATAAAAGTACCTCTCATAGGTAAAACAATCCAACCCTTGAAGAGAGGCTCCTATCTGTCTCGTAACAGCTGTTCAGTGGGTCCCTTTCACCAATCTTCTCTGAGCCTACGGTGGTCCTTGTGACCTATCTATTTAGCCCATTGTGTGGATAAAGGTACCTCTCATAGGTAAAACAATCCAACCCTTGAAGGGAGGCTCCTATCTGTCTCCTAACAGCTGTTCAGTGGGTCCATTTGACCAACCTTCTCTGAGCATTTGGGGGTCCTTTTGATCTGTCTATTTAGCCCATTGTGTGGATAAAAGTACCTCTCATAGGTAAAACAATCCAACCCTTGAAGGGAGGCTCCTATCTGTCTACTAACAGCTGTTCAGTGGGTCCCTTTCACCAACCTTTTCTGAGCCTTTCGGAGTCCTTGTGACCTGTCTATTTAGTCCATTGTGTGGATAAAAGTACCTCTCATAGGTAAAACAATCCAGCCCTTGAAGGGAGGCTCCTATCGGTATCCTAACAGCTGTTCAGTTGGTCCCTTTCAAAAACCTTCTCTGAGACTTTGGGGTCCTTGTGACCTGTCTATTTAGCCCAATGTGTGGTAAAAAGTACCTCTCATAGGTAAAACAATCCAACCCTTGAAGGGAGGCTCCTATCTGTCTCCTACCAACTGTTAAGTGGGTCCATTTCACCAACTTTCTCTGAGCCTTTTGGGGTCCTTGTGACCTGTCTATTTAGTCCATTGTGTGGATAAAAGTACCTCTCATAGGTAAAACAATCCAGCCCTTGAAGGGAGGCTCCTATCGGTATCCTAACAGCTGTTCAGTTGGTCCCTTTCAAAAACCTTCTCTGAGACTTTGGGGTCCTTGTGACCTGTCTATTTAGCCCAATGTGTGGTAAAAAGTACCTCTCATAGGTAAAACAATCCAACCCTTGAAGGAAGGCCCCTATCTGTTTCCTAACAGCTATTCAGTGGGTCACTTTCACCAACTTTCTCTGAGCCTTCGGGGGTCCATGTGAACTGCCTATTAAGCCCATTGTGTGGATAACAGTACCTCTCATAGGTAAAACAATACAACCCTTGAAGGGAGGCTCCTATCTGTCTCCTAACAGCTATTGAGTGGGTCACTTTCACCAACTTTCTCTGAGCCTTCGGGAGTCCTTGTGACCTGCCTATTTAGCCCATTGTGTGGATAAAAGTACCTCTCATAGGTAAAACAATCCAACTCTTGAAGGGAGGCTCCTATCTGTCTCCTAACAGCTGTTCAGTGGGTCCCTTTCACCAACCTTCTCTGAGTTTTTCGGGTCCTTGTGACCTGACTATTTAGTCAATTGTGTGGATAAAAGTACCTCTCATAGGTAAAGCAATCCAACCTTTGAAGGGAGGCTCCTATCTGTCTCCTACCAGCTGTTCAGTGGGTCCCTTTCACCAACCTTCTCTGAGCATTTCGGGGTCCATGTGACCTGTCTATTTAACCCATTGTGTGGATAAAAGTACCTTTCATAGGTAAAACAATCCAACCCTTGAAGGGAGGCTCCTATCTGTCTCCTAACAGCTGTTCAGTGGGTCATTTTCACCAACCTTCTCTGAGCCTTTGAGGTCTTTGTGACCTCTCTATTTAGCCCATTGTGTGGATAAAAGTACCTCTCATAGGTAAAACAATCCAACCCTTGAAGGGAGGCTCCTATCTGTCTCCTAACAGCTGTTCAGTGGGTCCCTTTCACCAACTTTCTCTGAGCCTTTTTGGGGTCCTTGTGACCTGTTTATTTAGCCCATTCTGTGGATAAAAGTACCACTCATAGGTAAAACAATCCAACCCTTGAAGGGAGGCTCCTATCTGTCTCCTAACAGCTGTTCATTGGGTCCCTTTCACCAACCTTCTCTGAATAATTGGGGGTCCTTGTGACCCGTCTGTTTAGCCCATTGTGTGGATAAAAATACCTCTCATAGGTAAAACAATCCAACCCGTGAAGGGAGGCTCCTATCTGTCTCCTAACAGCTGTTCAGTGGTTCCCTTTCACCAACCTTCTCTGAGCTTTTTGGGGTCCTTGTGACCTGTCTATTTAGTCCATTGTGTGGATAAAAGTACGTGTCATAGGTAAAGCAATCCAACCCTTGAAGGGAGGCTCCTATCTGTCTTCTAACAGCTGTTCAGTGGGTTCCTTTCACCAACCTTCTCTGGGTTTTTGGGAGTTCTTGTGACCTGCCTATTTAGCCCATTGTGTGGAAAAAAGTGCCTCTCATAGGTAAAACAATCCAACCCTTGAAGGGATGCTCCTATCTGTCTCCTAACAGCTGTTCAGTGGGTCCCTTTCACCAATCATCTGTGAACCTTTGGGGGTCCTTGTGACCTGTCTATTTAGCTTATTGTGTGGATAAAAGTACCTCTCATAGGTAAAACATTCCAACCCTTGAAGGGAGGCTCCTATCTGTCTCCTAACAGCTGTTCAGTGGGTCCCTTTCACCATCCTTCTCTGAGCCTTTGGGGGTCCTTGTGACCTGTATATTTAGCCCATTGTGTGGATAAAAGTACCTCTCATAGGTAAAAGAATCCAACCCTTGAAGGGAAGCTCCTATCTGTCGCCTAATAGCTGTTCAGTGGGTCCCTTTCACCAACCTTCTTTGAGCCTTTGGGGTCCTTGTGACCCGTCTCTTTAGCTCATTGTGTGGATAAAAGTACCTCTCATAGGTAAAACATTCCAAACCTTGAAGGGAGGCTCCTATCTGTCTCCTAACAGGTGTTCAGTGGGTCCCTTTTACCAACCTTCTCTGAGCCTTTGGGGGTCCTTGTGACCTGTCTATTTAGCCCATTGTGTGGATAAAAGTACCTCTCATAGGTAAAACAATGCAACCCTTGAAGGGAGGCTCCTATCTACTCGGACTTGAATTCGAGAATGTGTCGGACTTCGACGAATTCTAAAGGCGAGACAGTTAGATCAAAAGAGAACAACTGTCAGAACATTCATGCCGCCAAAACTCAATTTGAAGGCTCAAGAGTACTCGGAAAAAATTAACTGGATGGACTGTGATTTATCTTCTCCCCCATTATTAAAAGTTATCAGTGACGATGAGATTAAATCACATATTCAAAGTGACTCAGTCCCTAATTGGGATATAAAATTCAAGACATTCCCAGTTCACACACAGGCAATTGAACGATGTGTGAAACTCGTGACAGAAGCCTCAGGAAAAGTTTGCGGAGCTGAGTCTAGGGATGGTTTTATGAGAACGACTCTGCTGTCAAGGTCAACCATGCCTAACTTCGCCCATAAATCATATTTCAAAGTACCTTCAGCTAAGAATGAGTGAAAACGGAGATGTTCAATTGTTCAACATGAGTTTTTTGGACTTACGACTCTTCATACAAAAACTTATTTTTTTCAATAAAAAAATCTGTTTATAAATATTACTAATGGTCTAAAATAATTTGTTTTTAAACATTGAAACTTGTATTCAATAAAGAACAAATATAAAGAACATGTAAGTTGTTAGTGTTTTTTTTCCTTGAACTGTGATCTACCTTTATTTGTAAATTTTTTTCAAAATTTCATTAATTTTTAAGGCAATATGCGACCGGAAGATGTTGATGGATTTAAATAATATTTAAACATTATTTTCTGTGGTTCTAATACATAAGAATTTGAGCTATTACATTCGGGAACAGGCTAATTTAAAACTGTTAAAAATTATCGTACAAATGTGAATTTTTCCAAATTTCGGCAAATTTTAGAGCACATGCGCGACCGGAAGATACAAACCGATTTTATTTCTTTTTTAACCCGTTTTTAGTCTTCCCACTTCGCAACATTTCCCCGGTATTACGACTTGAAAAGATAATTTTGGATTTTTTCGACCCACCCTGATATATAATAGTTCGAAGTTAAAACTTGCTGCTAAAAGTAAGATAAAACAGATTTTATTAGCCTTAAAACAATTCAGTCTAGAAGAATAAAAGTAGAAGAGTCGGATGCAAAACAGGTTTGATTTCATTTTCTCGAGGTAGTGCAATAGCAAGACTACAACTTGTAGCGGAAGACTATAAATATAACATCTTAGAGATATTATATTCGGTGTTCTGTTATGGAATTGTGCGAAAGTAGACGGTGTGCATTTCTTGTGCGTTATCTCCTTGGTTGATGATATGTAAAGATCTGCATAAAAAAAATCATTAACGTTCGGCGAGCTTGTCTTTCATAACCACACAAAAGTATTTAAAAATATGTTTGGGATCAGCACGGATCTAGAAAAAAATGCGAGGGAGGAGGGAGAGGTAACATAATCGATCCGAAAAAAAAACCCAAAAAGAGACTTGATTTCCAACTCATTATTACATATCCCCCTCCGTTTTACTGCTTTTTAAAAAAACTTGTGAAAAACGAAAAAATATAAATATGTTTAATTACGTTTTTTACATCATTTACTGTCATTCTGAGGGAGGGGGGAAGGTCCATTGCCCTTGGAACCCCCCCCCCCCTACTAGATCCGGCCCTGTTTGGAAATATGCTATTTTTACGAGTAGCTAAATATTTTAAAAATGCTAATAAGCAGATAGAATTTGAAAATATACATTTGAGGCGAACCCCTCCCACTTTAAATATGCTATCTGCGAAAAAAAAAACAAAAGTGTTTAATTTTACATGTGCCACTTGATGACAAGGAAATTGATTATTCAGACAAAGGAACGAAACAGAAGACAATGCATTCCCCTATATCATACCTGAGTAATTCCTACGCTTATATTAATGTGTTTTCCTGCATTACTTAATTTCTGCTTACTCTAATGTAAGCAGTATGTTTTCGTGGGTCACGTGTGGGTAATTAGTAGCACGTTAGGCTCGTAATCTGCAATTCCCAAGTTCGAGTTCCAGCTGGGTCAGCGTTGAGATTTTTCTCTGAAAAATTCCCCACCTTGCCTTCGGTTAGCTGGGGACACCGATGGGCTTGGAAAGGCCTCTGTCCGTCGGATAGATTGTTAATCCGTGGCCCCGTGTACGGGAAAAGCCATACCTGAATGTAAGAAATACCATTAAAAAACAAAGCTGGTCCCGTGTGTGAGACTTGTGCACGTTAAAAAACAAGCTGGATGGCCTTGAGGGGAAGCTATCTCTGTCTCCCAACAGCTGTTCCAGTAGGTCACCTCCCCCAACCTTCTCTGAATCTTCGGGTTATTTGTGTCATTGCCATTTAACCCATTGTCTGCAAAAGTGCAGCTCAGGTAAAAAAAAAACCTTTTTATGATGACGCCTTTACAAATTAGTAGCTCAGTATCATGATACGAAATCTTTGGTCGGGGGGGGGGGGGGGGGGGGTCAGTTTATGAAAAATCCATCAGTTTTCACTATCGAGATTTTATAATTAGTTTTCATATTAATACCTTTATTTTATGGTTTTGTGCCTTTTGTAATAACTTAAAGTTTTATGAAAAACTAAAATTAATACACTTTCTGCATAACAGTCAAGTGTCTGCCTTCTGATTCAAACTATGATATTAGAGCTTATACCTGAACTGAACACCTAAGAAACACTAACACAAATGTTCATAATATCGTGGGCGGGGATCGCTCAGTCGGTAGCGCGCCAGGCTCGTAATCTGTAGTTCCCAGGTTCGACTCCCAGCTGGGTCAGCATTGAGATTTATCTCCGCAAAATTTCCCCCGCCCTGCACACGGTCAGTACGGGACACCGATGGGCTTGAAAAGGCCGCCGTCCGCCGGATGGGAAGTTAAGCCATGGCGCCGTGTGCGGGAGAGCCGTACCCTGTGCACATTAAAGAACACGCTGGATGGAGTTGACGGGAGGCTACCATCTGTCTCCCAACAGATGTTCCAGTGGGTCCCCTCCCCCAACCTTCTCTGAGCCTTCCGGGTCCTTGTGGCCTGGCCATTTAGCCCATGGTGTGCAAAAAAGTGCCGCTCAGAGGTAAAACAACCCAACATATCGAACACGTGCTCTAAAGAGAGGGTGCTAAAGATGTGATCCCCTTTTTCGATTGGCATGTAAATTGTTCATTTTCAGTACTACAGGAATTGATAACTTTTACAAAGTTAACAGATGACTTCAATATTCACGATTTCCATTTCACGCGGGCCCAAGATATTTAAAATAAATGGAAGGATATGTATATTAAAATTATCTAAAACATTTTTATGAGTTTATGAAAACATGACATTATCACGTTTTTTCAAAATGCCGAGACCACATATTTTGAGATTAAAAGGAAGACATATCCTCCTTTTGTAGGAAGTGTGATAACGTTCCCACTGGGAAAGGTAACCTTGATAATGAAGGCCATAACAATATTCTGATACGTTGGGTTTGGAGGGAAGAATATTATTAATTTCAGTGAAATATTACTGAAGGCTCAAGATATATTTAACAAAAGAATTAAACGATGATTAATAAGATTCTTAATATAAAAAATAATTGTATTTCTATTTAATTAAAATTTTTGCTTTTTTATTATTATTCCTATAGGACTAATAGATATAACTTTATTTTCATTTGTTATTCATATCCTTAAACTACCAAGAATAATATTCATTCAGTTATTTTCATAAGGCAGGTTAAGCTCTTGCATATATGCTTTATTTTCATTTGTTATTCATATCCTTAAACTACCAGCAATAATATTCATTCAGTTATTTTCATAAGGCACGTTAAGCTCTTGCATATTGGCCAATCTAATTATTTTTAGGGGAACTAAATTGCTAATTTAAATTTGTAGTGATGTAAATAGAATAATATGTTGAATACTATTTATTACAAGAAAAAAGTAAATAACCCCTGAAGCAGTTGCTTACCACAGTGGTCTGACAGGAACCTGTCAATTTATACGCCATAGTAAAAGATCTGTAAGGATGGCTGGTCCTGAGCAGAAAAAACAACACAAACTTATATGCCTTAACCGGGACTCGATCCCAGGTCCCTTAGAGCAGTTGCCAAGTGCGCTAACCACCTTTTCAAAAAATGAAACAACCAGTGTGGATTTGAAATAGCTATAATTTTAATCTCTACCTACAGCGAAGAGCCAAAACATTATGACCACCTGCCTAATATGATGTTAGTCCTCCACACGTCAACAAAACAGCTCTTATGCAATGAGGCCTGGATGCTACAAGATTGGTAATGGTTTCTTGTGCTATCTGTTACCAACACATTACCAGCAGAGCCTTCAAGTCTTGTAAGTTACGTGGTTGAGCCGCCGCACATCGGATATGCTGTTCCAACACAAACCACAGATGCTCGATTGGATTGATGTCTGGGAAATTAGGAGGCCAGGGCAATAACTGGAAGTCTTCCTCATTTTACGCAAATCATTCTCGAACAATCCGAACAATGTGGCATGGGGCATTATCCTGCTCAATAAGGCACTATTAGAGAGATGTACCATTGCCATAAAAGAATGTTCCTGGTCTGCAACGATGTTTCGGTAGGTGGTAGATGTCACAGTTTCTTGCACATGAATGACTGGGTGCAGGGTTTCTCAGTAGAACGTTTCCCAAAGCATTACACTTCCTCCACTGGCTTGTTTCCATCCCATGGTGCATCCTGGTTGCCAACACTCCCCCAGGTAAACCTGGCCATCCGCATGGTGCAACAAGTAACAAGATTCATCGGACCAGATGACTTTCTTCCAATCATTCAAGGTCCATTTTTGGTGCTCGCATGCCCATTGTAGGCACTTTCGGAGGTGAACTTTTCGAAGGTTAGCATGGGCACTTCGATCGGTCAGCGCCGCAGCACCATTTTCAACAGGATTCGATATACTACGTGTTGTAGCACATTACTCTCGTCACCAGTATTCAAATTACGGGCGAGTTGCACCACGGTTTCCCTTCTGTTGCCTCATACCATAAAGGATAGCCTTTACTCATTTCTAGCATCGATGAAACGTAGTCGGCCGACACGTTGCCAATGGTTCATGGTTTTTTCCCTCCATGGACCACTTTTTGAAGGTACTAACCACGACTGTCCATGAGCACCCCACAAGCCTTGCCGTCTCTGAAATGCCTTGACCTACTCGTCTGGCCATTAAAATTTGGCCTTTTTCAAACTCACTTAGGTTCGCTGCCTTTTCCATCTGAATAACAAGAATAACACTGAATAACCTTTACACACTCTGTCATTTACCTGCAGTTGCTTTGATTTGCATAAAGATGCACTGGGCATAATGTTTTGGCTTTTCAGTGTATAATTAAATTATATATTTATATTATTGAATATTAATGATCACCATCGTCAAGCAGCCATGAGCTACTGAGTGCACTAACTAACTTTCTAAAAAACGGAAGGACCCGTAGATTTGAAATAGCTATAATATAACTTTCCTTGCGGAAAATTTTTAATGACATGATCAATAACCAAATTAAAGAGAAAAGGAAACCAAATGCACCCTATCGAACACCAGAAGCAATGCTAAACCAATTGCTACAAACCTTACCAACTCTCACACACAACTCAGTGTTATTATAGAGAGCTTTAATTATGTTAACTAACTTGTGTAGTATGCCAAAAGATCTCATAATCTACCATACATTTCGATCAACAGAATCAAAAGCCTCATTGAAATCAGCAAAGCTAGCAACCAAAGGTTTTTGAAACTATAAACATTTTTTAAGAATCTGCCTGAGTGAAAATATCTGATCTACACATCCTCTACCACTTCGGAATCCACATTGATCATCACACAATTGCCTTTCAACCTGATTCTTTATTGTATTAAGCACAATCAAGCAAAGAACAGTTTACCTGGAAGAGAAAATAGGTTGCATACCCCTATAGTTATGACAAGAACTGCGTACCCCTACAGTTATGACAAAAACTGCGATCAACTTTTTTAAAAATCGGGATATAATAGCTCTGATAAAATCCCTAGGAACTATGTAATCATCATAAAACATGTTTAAAATTTCAGTCATGCATTTGGTAAGTGAAATATTCCCATCTATAAGCATTTCCGTAGTAATTTCATCTATCCCTGGGGATTTATGTCATTTAAGTTTAGAAGAGCTAAAATAACTTCAGAGTGTGTTAGAGGGCCAACATTAAAGCAGTAATGCAGCTATCATAATTACAAACAATGGGGGTAGAACTAACCATATTATTTAGAACAATGGTACTCAAACTTTTATGCTTCACGTACACCCTGGAAATGGGTATGTAACTGGCGTATCCTTTGTAAGATAGATAAAACTATAGTTAGGTTATAACAATGGGGAAAAAATAAAAAATATGTATATTTCATATATCTAACGACTTTTGAACTCTCACGGCGTATCCCAAAAAATTATACCACTTATCCCATGCTGAGAACCCCTAGTTTAGAACATCACTGGAATGCTCATCCCACATAGTCATGACAGAATCCTGACATTTTGTAACCTTGCCTTGCTTATTCTTCAATCCCGTTTACATGCCCTTTTTCTACCACATACATAACATTAACTACTGGTACAGCTCTCTGCTGTTGTGCTGTCTAATTGCTTCCTCGGCTATGTCAGCCAAGTCATCAAGCCAAAGATTCTTATCAGCAGCTAACTGATCCTTTACACGTTTATTAAGCTCTCTGTAATGTTTTCTATTAGGACTAGTAGGGTATTGATTAAGTACATTAATGCAGTTCTTTCTTTCGAAATAAGCTCAGGTGCCTTACACTAAAATAATTTTGCCTCCTCTGCTCCTTTTTCCCTAAAAGAGTCCTGTTAGTTTCCAAAAACCTCTATTTCAAAATGGTCCCATTCTTCCTCAACTTCACTAGTAAGCAAACCATGACTGTCATAATGACTAAGTAACCTATCATGGTAAGCTTTAGCTATAACTGGGTCTTTCAGAACTTCAGTATTAAAGGTAAAATTTTTAACCCTAGCATAACACTTTTTAAGTTTAAGTTGCAAGACACTTTTAGCACAATAATGATCAGATCAAATTTCAGCTCCCCTATATGACCTGGTATTCTTAACAGAACTAGCCCATTTGCTGTTAATTTATACAACGTTAATAATATTCACAGAGCTGAAAATAAAGAGGAATTAAAGAAGAGCTGGTATCTGAGAAACCCTCGAATTTTAACATTAATGCCTTCTCTGTACGAAGTAATATTATTCTATGTGACTTGGAAACCTGATTTTTCTTTCAACGTTTTGTGTGATTTGATATTTTTGAAAATATGTTTTAACTTTACTCCTTATATTTAGAATAGTTATTAATATTATATTCCGGTTTTATTATTTTGATGTTTAGGTTATGGAAACTAAAGGTTGATTCGGATTCCTATTCTTAGTAGAACTCTATCAGTTTCTGACGTCCTTTAATAAGAAGGTAAAAAAAAATCTTAAAAGTGTTCGAAAAATGAAGTTAATTATTTGAACGTTAATTTCTGTTTAGAATTACAATACTGAATTCTTATCATCAATTGGTGTATTGATCATTCTTTTAGTAGGGGCAAGTTTGAAATTGTGCTTCATTAAAAACAAAAGATTAAAATTCGATTTAATTATCGAATCATTGTCATCACCACATTGTAGAAAAAAATTCTGCCTATGAAATTAAAAGCAAAGGATTTTCAAGAGAAAATCAGCCTAAAGACGAACTCTCTTATTAACACCAAGACAAAAAGACATAATTTCTTAATCTGGTGTTAAGGAATTAAGAAGTATTTTCTATGAAGAGAAATAAAAGGAATATGTCTGAAAAATGCAGCGATAAATATTATTAAATGTGTAAAATCTTTGCTGCTGAAAAACATTTGTGACATTTCTGAAAGAAAGAAGCAAAGTAACTGTCAAACAATTAATACCTACAAATGAAAAGGTGTTACATTTAATTTGTTCTAAAGAAATTAAATGTTTTTAAATATTTCTATAGGGAATAATCGATTCACTTGTAAAAAGATATTGAAATTGCATCAACCATCATAAACCCAATGACTTTCCATATAATATTAAAATTATACTTAAAATTTTAAATTAACAACAAAGCATATTCACAGAGAAACCATTTAATATCGCATTGTTTTTACAGAACAAAACAAATTTCTTGTATGTTTCAAATCCTTAAAACAGATTTTTACTAAAAAACTGAATAATTATGCTTAACCTTGCAAGCACAAAAGAGAGGCTTAAATGTAGCAAAGTATTATTAGAGGATTTCACTTTGAAATGTCATTATCTGACCCATACGAAAGAGAAACCCCATATTTGTGAAATATGTAACAAAGGATTTTCAGAGAGTGGCAATTTGAAACGTCATTATCTGACCCATACGAAAGAGAAACCCCATATCTGTGAAATATGTAACAAAGGATTTTCACGTAGTAGTGATTTAAAATCTCATTATTTGACCTATACGAAAGAGAAACCCCATGTCTGTGAAATATGTAACAAAGGATTTTCACAGAGTGGTAATTTAAAATCTCATTATCTGACCCATACAAAAGAGAAACCCCACATCTGTGGAATATGTAACAAAGGCTTTTCACTGAATTGTGCTTTAAAATCTCATTATCTGACCCATACGAAAGAGAAACCCCATATCTGTGAAATATGTAACAA
Organism: Ryuthela nishihirai; assembly: GCA_038380435.1. Taxonomy (NCBI): domain Eukaryota; kingdom Metazoa; phylum Arthropoda; class Arachnida; order Araneae; family Heptathelidae; genus Ryuthela; species Ryuthela nishihirai. The sequence continues at coordinate 109,750,093 of JAWZYU010000006.1, read as the reverse complement.
AGGATTTTCACGTAGTAGAGATTTAAAATCTCATTATTTGACCCATACGAAAGAGAAACCCCATGTCTGTGAAATATGTAACAAAGGATTTTCACAGAGTGGTCATTTAAAATCTCATTATCTGACCCATACAAAAGAGAAACCCCATATTTGTGGAATATGTAACAAAGGCTTTTCACTGAATTGTGCTTTAAAATCTCATTATCTGACCCATACGAAAGAGAAACCCCATATCTGTGGAATATGTAACAAAGGCTTTTCACTGAATTGTGCTTTAAAATCTCATTATCTGACTCATACGAAAGAGAAACTCCATATCTGTGAAATATGTAACAAAGGATTTTCACGTGGTAGAAGTTTGAAGCTTCATTATCTGACCCATAAGAAAGAGAAACCCCATATATGTGGAATATGTAACAAAGAATTTTCACATAGTAATCATTTAAAATCTCATTATTTGACCCATACAAAAGAGAAACCCCATATATGTGAAATATCTAACAAAGGATTTTCAGAGAGAGGCAATTTGAAACGTCATTATCTGACCCATACGAAAGAGAAACCCCATATCTGTTGAATATGTAACAAAGGATTTTCACAGAGAGGCATTTTGAAATGTCATTATCTGACCCATACGTAAGAGAAACCCCGTGTCTGTGAAATATGTAACAAAGGATTTTCACAGAGCAGTCTTTTAAAATCTCATTATTTGACCCATACAAAAGAGATACCCCATATATGTGAAATATATAACAAAGGATTTTCAGAGAGAAGCAATTTGAAATGTCATTATCTGACCCATACGAAAGAGAAACCCCATATCTGTGTAATATGTAGCAAAGATTTTTTGCAGAGCTGTTAATTAAAATGTCACACAAAAGAGAAGCCCCATATCTGTGGTATATGTAGCAAAGGATTTTCATGGAGATGCAAACTGAAACTTCATTATCTGACCCATACAACAGAGAAGCATCATATCTGCAGTATATATAACAGGATTTTCAAAGAGTAGCCATTTAAAATCTCATTATCTAACCCATACAAAAGAGAATCCTCATATCTGTAATACATGTAACAAAAAGGATTTTTACCGAGTGGTAGTTTAAAATCTAATTTTTTGACCCATACGAAAGAGAAGCCTCATATGTGCAGTATGTGCAACAAATTATTTTCATCTAAGAACTATCTAATTATACATCATCTTGTTCACACAAAATAGAAGTGATACCTGTTCTCTATTTAACAAAGGATATTCTACGAGAAATAGTTAAAATCTCATTATATGAGACACGAAAGAATAGCCTCATATTTAGTACATTCAACAAAATGTTTTTACACAAAAACAGTTTGATTTACATCAGTGTATCCACATAAAAAATAAGTCTCATATTTGAAGTGTATGTAACAAAAGATTTTCACAGAATACCCAATTAAAATCTTATTTAGTGACTCAAACGAAAGAGGTATCTCATATTTCTAATATATTTAAAAAAGGAATTTCACATAAAAGTCATCTGAATGTAAGTCAGGTGTGCTCAACGTTTTGGAAGTTGCTGTCAATTTGAAAATTTGGTGCACATCGTGGGCCATTCAATAGACAAATCTTATATACTGCATTTAGGATCAATTTCAGAAACAATAATAATAAAATAAAAATAAATACCCCCTCAAGCAGCTGCTTGCCACAGAGGTCTGACAGGAGCCTGTCAGTTTATATGTCAAAGTAGAAGATCTGAGAGGATGGCAGGACCTCAGCTGAAAAACAACCATGCCTTACCCTGGGCTCGAACCCAGGTCCCTTAGATCAGTAGCCAAACACGCTAACCACTCGGCCATGGGACAGCAGAAACAATACCTAAGGAAAAATTTGTTTAGTAAAAAATACTTAAAACCAATTGCAGTATTGTTACATGCACTTTACTATAATATGATTCTTTGAATTTTTTCACTTGAAAATATTTCCCCTGAGAGTTGTTTCTGAATTCGACTCCGTGTAATAACTTTGTTTTGTTAACCTAGAGATCGTTTAAAAGAACGAAACTAATGCATTTATAAGCAACTTTTAATGCAATGCAATAACAATGAAAGGAATGAATATTCAGTTAATGAGAAAACTGATTCTGCTTATTTTTTTATCAATAATTCAATGTCAAGAACTATTTCTGGGGTAGCTAATCATAGGCAGTGCTCCAGGTGACAATCAGTAATTTTTGTCGTCAATTTTGACTTTATGTGCTTCATTCTGGAAAATATCTGTTCACATAAGTACGTGCTTCCGAAAAGGGAGAAAATTCTTGCCACATACATTCTAAAATTGACAAAGTTCCCTTTTATACATATTTTTCGGTAAAATTCTTGGAGAGACACTTCATGAAATTTGATTTTTAGGACTGAGTGACATTCAAGATCAATGAATTTCATTTTAAGGTCCTCAGGAGCTCCATCACATTCACAGAGAAAGGGGTTAGTTATCACATTCAGGGTACTTTCTTGAGAGCAGAATTCTTGGAATCTGTCTATGAACTCGACCTATAGCTGAGATATTGCAGCCACATATTGAAGCTCCAAATTTAACTCATTCAAATGCGAAGGTATGACCGTAAGGAGGGTAAGGAAGGTTGGGTTGGGACGTTTTACTTCTGAGCGGCACTTTTTTGCACACCATGGGCTAAATGGCCAGGTAACCCCGAAGGCTTAGAGAATGTTGAGGGTGGGGACTCACTGGAACAGCTGTAGGGAGACAGATGGTAGCCTCCCATTAAGGCCATTCAGTGTGTTCTTTAGTGTGCACAGGGTGTGGTTCTCCCACACACTGGGCCACGGCTTAATGTACCATCTGACAGATGGTGGTCTTTCCTTGCCCTTCAGTAACCATCTGCCTACTGACCGTGGGCAGGGCGGGGAATTTTAGGGAGATAAATCTCAATGCTGATCCAGCTGGGATTCGAACCTGGGAACTACAGATTACGAACCTGGAGCGCTACCGATTGAGCCACCCCTGTCCCATAGTAAGGAGACAAAGTCAGCCAAACCCTTTTTGGTTTCATAGCTCAAATTCAGCTATTTTTAAGCGTTTCGGTTTCTTTATTGTTACTATTTTTCAAAGGATGCCTAAGTTCGATAAAATATTAGTTTCTATTTAATATGCTACATACGCCTTATTAGCCAAGCCCTTCCACCCATCTTGGTGGAACGTGTGTCCCTCAAGGTCACCATATAAATTTGGCCCACCATCTCTCAAAGGTTCCAGGATCACATTTCTTAATGCTTTGTTCTCTCCAATCACGTTTTCTTCAGCTGAATGTTAACTCAAGAACTTTGTTACCCATCCATTTGGTGTCGTATCTGCTTGCCCAACACCTCTTATAAGAGAAAGTCAGTGGACCAAATAATGAGTTGGGTTGTTTTACCTCTGAGCGGCACTTTTTTGCACACCATGGGCTAAATGGCCAGGTCACATGGACCCCGAAGGCTCAGAGAAGTTTGGGGGAGGGGACCCACTGGAATAGCTGTTGGAGACAGATGGTAACCTCCCGTCAAGGCCATCCAGCGTGTTCTTTAACGTGCACAGGGTATGGCTCTCCCGCACACGGGGCCATGGCTTAACGTCCCATCCGACGGACGGCGGCCTTTCCAAGCCCATCGGTGTCCCCTACTGACCGTGGGCAACCAAGTAATGAGACAGTATAAGTAGTCCTAACATCTAGATTAGGAATTCTCAATGTGGGGTATGCATACCCCTTGGAGGTACAGGTAAAATTTTTTGGAGTATGCTGTGAAAGCTCTATAGTCCCTAAATCTAGTAACAAAGTCCCTAACTTGGCAACACTGTTACAGATAATAATTTTATAATATTTGTTAAATTGTTTACGTCATATTTTTTGTTTATCGATATATGTAATTTATGAATACAAAATTTAATGTGTATATATATATATAAATGTTTTACTTTATTCCCATTGTTATATTATAACTAAAGTTTTATTTATGTATAACGGGTACGCCAGTTACATACAGATTTATAGGGGGTACGTGAAGCATAAAAGTTTGAGAACCACTGATCTAGATAATTCTCATATTTTAATTTCTGTTAATGTTCCTGGTGGACTCGTTTGCAAATCTGCTTAATAACGACTACAGAAAAATATATTTTATTTAGAAAGAAAATTATTCGTGTTTATTATTAGATATCATAATGCTAATTAATACAAATAATTTATCTCAAAAATAAAATATATTTATAGATAAAGGTTAGTATAAAGTTCAATACAAGATACTATCAGTAGAATCTAAATGTAAGAATGTTTTATATGGTAGGACTACTTCTCCCGATATTATTACCACTGTACCGATATTATTACTACATTATTATTTCCGACAATTTTTGGGGCGGGGGTAGCTCTGTCGGTAGCACGCCAGGCTCGTAATCTGTAGTTCCCAGGTTAGAGTCCCAGCTGGGTCAGCGTTGAGATTTATCTCCGCAAAATTCCCTGCCCACGGTCAGTAAGGGACACCGATGGGCTTGGAAAGGCCGCCGTCCGTCGGATGGGACGTTAAGCCGTGGCCCCATGTATGGGAGAGCCATACCCTGCGCACGTTAAAGAACACGCTGGATGGCCTTGACGGGAGGCTACCATCTGTATCCCAACAGCTGTTCCAGTGGGTCCCCTCCCCCAACCTTCTCTGAGCCTTCGGGGTCCATGTGACCTGGCCATTTAGCCCATGGTGTGCAAAATAGTGCCGCTCAGAGGTAAAACAACACAACCCAACCGACAATTTTCACTACTTATCCCGATATCATAAATTTTGTCCACTGGTCTTTTATTATAAAAAAACTGTAGAAACTAGAATCTATAACTTTTTTATGTTTTGTCTAAGCTACCTCTAATATCCTACTTTTTTTCTTGAAGTTCATTATTTATTTATTTATGAACGTGGCAGACAACTGAGAACTCGGTGGACTAGCACCTGTTACTCAAAACGAAGAGAATAATATTTGGAATATATATTAAGTGATCATTTTTAAAGAGGAACAAAATTCAAAACAACCAAAGATAGAAATTTTTGAGAATATTGATAAGATTTTTATGATTTAAAAAACTATAAATTTCTTTTAGAAACTATATTTGTTTATAGGAACTTCTAAATTTTAAAATTCTTTTTAAAGAAAGACCATCTATATCGACTTTTTAAGATTTTTGAAAAAATTTATTTCTTTGTTTAGAATATTTTGGATAATTTAAAGTAGTCTGAGAAATTATTTCTTATTTAGTACATTTTTTTTCATATAAATAAAAATTCAAACCAGTAAAAACTATTCTTAATATATGAAAACTTGATAAAAAATTGTGGGGAATATTAAGTTTAGTAATATTTGATAAGTCAGAGTCTAATAAAAATCTATGTTCGAAAAAAATTGGTTCATAGATAGCCAAATGTTTTTTAAAAATGCTAATTCTTCTTTTTTTTAAAAAGATTTTAAAAAATTTTAGAAATTATAGGAAGGAGTAAAATTATTTAAAATAATTTAAAGAAAATGCTTGTTTCGCAAAATGTTCAGCCCAGCCATTTCTTACAAACCACAATTACTGGCGATCCATTGAAAAGTAAAATAATTTTTTTTTCGATATAATTTTCTGTCAAAAGGTAAAACAATTCAGAAATGAAAGCTGGGAAATAGGAGGATCTTTTTAAAGAGTTGAAAGTGCTGATTTAGACTCTGAACAAATAATTATAATTTTTTCTCAATCACCAAGCTCCATTTTAAAGCAAAGAACATTTTTTGTAAAATTTGTTTATGTTTGTCTGTTTAGAGCATGACAACACACGAAATTCGGTGTCGAACCGGATGAGTTTTGATCCTCGTTTCTTTGATCGACGGAAGTTGGCCGTTCGACTGCTTCCGTCTGGCGACGGACAAACGGACCATTTCCTTCAATGAATTTTCGTACGAAAGTCGGCTTTTGAACGTTATTTTTTTCTTTCAGATGTTTAGTATACATTTGAGATTCGTTGCGCATGCTTAATTTATTCTTGCGGTATCTTGAGCTGATTTATCCTTATCTTTTCTTTTACTTCTTTGAACTGTAATTTTTTCTGTCCTTACTTTTTCCTCTTTCGAAGAGTAAAAATGATTTTTATGACTGTGTGGTTTTTTCTTTAAGTGTCGTCAAATGGGGGCAAAATTTTATATTTGCTTTCCTAGGATGCTTAAAATTAAACTTTGGATTTTTTCGAAAGCAGAATGGCGTTAGGGAGTGCCCCCCATGTCAAAACAATATTCCTCACACAATCACATCACTATCAGTCTGTACTGTACATGATACAAAAGAAACCTTGATTCTTTTGACAAGGTTATCTTTTTTCCAGTTCTCCACCGTCCAGTGTCAATGTTCCTGGCCCACTGGAGATGCACTTTCATGTGATTTGCTGATATCAGTAATCGACATGTTTGGCGGCTGTTATAGCGCTTTGCGACAAGGTCTGGTACGTGGGGAATTCGGAGATGTCTTCTGTTCACCAATGTTTAAATCAGTTTTTTCTTTCGGCCTCTCTGATCCACAAACTATTTTCGTCCATGGGATTGGGGCGGGGGTGGCTCAGACGGTAGTGCGCCAGGCTCGTAATCTGTAGTTTCCAGGTTCGAGTCCCAGCTGGGACAGCGTTGAGATTTATCTCCGCAAAATTCCCCGTCCTGCCCACGGTCAGCAGGGGACACCGATGGGCTTAGAAAGGCCGCCGTCCGTCGGATGGGACGTTAAGCCGTGGCCCCGTGTGCGGGAGAGCAATACCCTGTGCACGTTAAACAACACGCTGGATGGCCTTGACAGGAGGCTACCATCTGTCTCCCAACAGCTGTTCCAGTGGGTCCCCTACCTCAACCTTCTCTGAGCCTTAAGGGTCCATGTGACCTGGCCATTTAGCCCATGGTGTGCAAAAAAGTGCCGCTCAGAGGAAAAACGTCCATAGGATTGTTGATCAGTGGTAGTTTTATTGCTTTTCTCATCATTCTCGTTAAACGCTTCAAACGGTTGTGTATGAAAAGCCCAGGAGGATGGGCATTTAGGAGATGCTAGAACTAGCATGCCTAGCATCATCTATCATGCCACATTCAGATTCGTTCGTTTCGCCATTTCTGATGGTCATTGCTACTCTAACTGATGCTTGAAGAGCTGGTCTGCCTGATTAAAACCGCACACTGCGGTTACGTGACGTATTACGTGTTGGAATGAACCATTTATGTGACGAGGGGTGATGCCTAACAAACTGGCATCTCAGTGTAGTTTGGTAGGTGGATGCTATCTGTGAACTGGAGTTCGTTAAAACTGAGGATTTACTGTAGTTTATCAAGAAAGTCTGCATTTTAGTTTCTTAAATTAATGACAGCTTCGAAATTAAATGCATTCTAATAGTTATTCAATGAAAACGATAAAGATGTGATCCCTATTATGTTTTATGTAACTAATAATGTTGAAAAATGATGAATTTTTACAATTGATAATGATTTTATTAGTTGCATTGCTTGGAGCATGGTGTTTATATTTGTGTTTGTAACTGCTATTGTACTTGTTTATTTTTCCATTATGTGCTTCTTTTTCATTAAATGTGTCTTACGATTTAAACGATTGTATATGTGATGTGAATCCTGCTGATATATGCAATCTACATGAAAAAAAAATGTAAACAGAAATAAAGTTCTTATTGGAATCAACACTTATAATATCATTTCTACAACTCTTAATAAAAGTTCTGTAGCATGTAGGATAATTATGATTTTTCGAAGCACCACGATAAAAGATCCCATAACCTTTTCCATCTGAGGATATCAAATAAGTGGCATGAGTCGCAAAGGACAACATAAAAATCACCAAAAGGTGAGCCCCAAGGGACAGGGTAAAAATTCTTTGCAACTGCTTTCAAGAAAAGACTGATCTTAGTGGAACAGGGTCAATATGGTTAATTTTAAAACTACCAACAATAAGAGAACATAGAGTGCTTCACAATTTAACGGAGTTTTTAGAATAAGAATTTGTATAACACATATTGCTTGACCAATTTGCAAGAATATTATTTAGGAAGTTATTGGAGAATGCAAGAAACATTGCGATATACCTGAAAATGTTTCTGTGGTGTGAAAGTGATATCACTGACACAAAGGGCCGGGGGTGGCTCAGTCGGTAGCGCGCCAGGCTCGTAATCTGTAGTTCCCAGGTTCAGTCCCAGCTGGGTCAGCGTTGAGATTTATCTCCACAAAATTCCCCGCCCTGCCCACGGTCGGTAGGGTACACCGATGGGCTTGGAAAGGCCGCCGTCCATCGGATGGGACGTTAAGCCATGGCCCCGTGTGTGGGAGAGCCATACCCTGTGCACGTTAAAGAACAGGCTGGATGGCCTTGACGGGAGGCTACCATCTGTCTCCCTACAGCTGTTCCAGTGGGTCCCCTCCCCCAACCTTCTCTGGGCCTTCGGGGTCCATTTGACCTGGCCATTTAGCCCATGGTGTGCAAAAAAGTGCCGCTCAGACGTAAAACAACCCAACCCAACACTGACACAAATTGGGAGCTAATAAATTGTGTGATCAACTCTCACACCAGTACAAGCTTCCTAACGGTGCCTCATAGTGTGTATGAGGTTATCCAAGAATACTGTATGTATGAGATGTCATTCACATTAAAGGGCCATTTGCAAATTTAGATGGATCCCAGGTAAGGAATTCTACACCGTTATAGAAATATGCATTGTCATGCAGGAAAAATAACTTAACCGATTCTTACTTAGACATGAAATGCGCATGTTAGATTTATTCACGTAGTGAAACACGTATGGGAATATATATCATTGTCGAAAAACGTGTACTTGCTGAGGAAAATAACTACATTCGCCCATATACACACCACTTTACTTACGCGCTTGTTCAAATGTAGCAGCGAAAATAACTAGAAATTCACACGGGACCCTAAAAAGATTATGAGAATGGGTCCGAAAATATAGATATCCTTTTCGCAAATCTACCGTTTTAACACACGTTTATACTTTACATGTTCTTGCATGGGAATATTTCACACACTCCTTAATTTCGTCCATGTCATGACTTTTTAGTTCAAATCTTACTTACGCCTTATCTATGAAAAATGCATCGTTCATTGACCAGGTTTGCTTTTTAGCAAAGTGCATGGTCATATCGCTACTTTGCGAACGATCGTCCCCTCTGCCATTTTCGCATCGAGGTGAACATCGGAAATGGTCCCGCAGAAACTGTGCCTTATTGGGGGTTGGAATGTTGGTGTTTGGAAAAAATAAAAGATGAAACTTAAGTGATGGAAACGATACACCCCTGAATGTCATTTGAAACTCCGTGGATGTTGGTGCATGTTATCGCTATCACCACCTAACAAATGACGTGGGGATTAATGCTGCAGATTTCTTTTCGCATTACTTCTACTTCATATCACACTGGGATTGAAACTTTCACACATTCTATTATTCTGCGAAACTCGTATTAAATGATAATTTTTTTTCTCGTTTTTCCATTTTTACACTGAATTTTTTTGTTACATCGGCACGGTTTTCTAAAACGTGCAGCATACACACATTTCTTATGATATTAACAATTTTCTGTCTGGGTTCGTTCTAACAGTGATTTTCCCTTTCTATGAGCTTTATTTCCTTTTCTGGTGGGATGAAACCATATTCTCCTGGTAACTGCTACATACCTTTTAATTCTGATGAACAGTATAAGAGGACATTTTAAAATTAGATGACTGCTTGGAGCTTGACCTACCTATATTTTAAGCCCTCCTTCTCGAATAGTCCCGATTTTTCTTTTTTTCAGACTCCCTTGTTGACCCACCTATATTTTAAGCCCTCCTTCTCGAATAGTACCGATTTTTCTTTATTTCAGACTCCCTGCTTGACCCACCTATATTTTAAGCCCTCCTTCTCGAATAGTCCCGAATTTTCTTTATTTCAGACCCCCTGGTTGACCCAGGTATATTTTAAGCCCTCCTTCTCGAATAGTACCGATTTTTCTTTATTTCAGACCCCCTGGTTGACCCCTATATTTCAAGCTCCCCTTAATCTCTGAATAAGTTCCTTACCAACTAAACTTCGGGATGGCAATGATCAGCTGATGCAAGCCTCAGAATTATTGCGTTGGTGGCAACCTCACTAAGAAAGGGATGATGCAAGTCTCTAAGTAATTGCAAAACTTTCGATAGCAGTCAGTCACAGAACATCAACTCCCAAAGTTGTATTACCCATTTTTATTCCTTATTAATTAAACACTCATTAAAACCCCTCCCCTTTATTAACCCCCCCCCCCTTATCAAAAGTTCACTCTATTAAAACTTCATCAAACTCCTTTGGTTGGGTAAAATGTAATAAAAGGAGAAAAATCTGATTTAAAAATAAATTATTCGTAATTATGAAATGATATTGAAGTGTAATATGGTCTGTAGGGATGACATATAAGATCCGCTTTAGAACACGCAACAGACGTTCGGTGCCTCACCCCGGACCACGTTTTATTGACGGATCACTCTCAGCAGTGAAAAAATTTTCGAAGTCTCTAATTTTTCATCTGTGTCAACAATCGCGCGGTACGAATTGACCTTCCTACAAATCATACGATGGGGTCGCTTATCGATGGGTGCAATCAGACTTTCAACATATGCGACACACAGTCCTGGTGCAATCACTTATCAGTATGGGTTCAAGAGGACGAGTGCAGACGCTGCCAAATTGTTTAAATTTCGTGCTGATAAGAATGCGCATTTTAATATTTACAACTCGGCAGTGATCACTTATCGATGTCAGCAATCGCACAATATAAATTTGATCTTACAACTTATCGGTCTGGGGGGTCAAGAGGACGAATTCAGAGCATGATGGTTTTTAACAAAAGTCCTACGAAATTAAAATCTCCCCCGTTATGTGACATGGTTTAAAAATACTTGTTACGGATGTATCATCAGTACATGATGCAAACTCTTTCCTAGGAAGTAACGCTATTCGAAGAAAAATCAGCTGTGGGATTAATCATTAATCTACAAGCACTCACTCAGTTTATAAAATCGTCTCTTCCACCGTTTATTGGCGAACGTTAAGACGCTGACGATCTGAAAAGGGAAATCCAGTTGTTTCAAAAAAGAGGACCTTTTATGGTACAAGGATTTTTTCAGAAGTATTACGTTTTATCACCCTTCGCCCCCTTGCGTGAAACAACAGGATTTCGATCGTTTCAGGTCATGGTTCAGCTGTTAGTATCCCTCCACTTCGTTCTTAATTCATCAGGATTTTGTGTTATTCTAAGTTTGAAAATATTCTCGGTTGTATGTCCTATTCTATATTAGCAAAAAACACACACACACACGTTTTGTTCGTTACGAGACATCTGACAGGAAGCGTAACGTAAGACAGTCGTGTTCAAAAAAATATTCGAACGTGTTGAAGAAAAGTCTTTACACCTCCTGAAATATGCGTATTCAAGTTAAGATCTGTGATGAAATATTTTGCATAACCACTACTCTCGTTTTAAATTGTTAGATTCTTCTCTAGGAAGCAAGTGTCCGTAAGATAATATGTTTATTCTTGCATGTGAACAAACACACAAGCTCACATACGATAACATATACACATACAGATGAAACACATACAGACACTTTAACACACAGACACACAGAGAGAGAGACATGAAGACGTATACACATACAGAGAAACGACTATGTGCATACAGACATCTTAACATATACGTACACGCCCGAAAACATATACATATAGAGAAACAAACATATTAACATACATGAACACACACACACACACATACGCACACATACACGATTCACTGAAACACACACACACACACACCGAGAGACAAACAAACATGAAAACCAGTTACATTTTGACATATATGCACACACCTACACGTACACACATTTTGTAGAAACATACATATCTACACACAGATATAAACACACACACACAGAGGATTAAACGTACAGACAGACATAGGCGCTAGACAGTGTGCTTTATGGTAATGCGGTGCCTTGTGAACTAAAGAATCTTTCTCAAACCCAAACAGTACAACTTTCATGTAGGTTCTGATATCAAAGATGGTGTGCATTCCTGCAGTGCAGCACCACCATGGGCTAAAAATCTTTCTCAAACCCGATCATAGCGTGTTTTTTCTCAAATGTGTTCCAGGGGTAGTGATCGTTATCTCTATAGATTTAAATGTGAAGCACAGAGTGCGTATCTCTTTGTATGAAATCGCTTATAATGAGACAACATTTCCTTTAAAAATTGGAAGTTATTGGTATGAACGAAAAAAAGTGATGATATATACACTATCTGATCGTTAAAATCAAACTTTAGCAAGTTAATATATCGTTCTCTACCTAGAGAATCCGAAATTAGTGTGTCTTTGCTTTAAGAATAAATACGACTTCACGCAGCTAATTGTCGTAACAGTTACAGGATCCTCTCATATGACCCCATAGAAGGGGTGAGATGTTATCGGGATCTTGGTAGGTAAACAACACAAACGTTCATGTCTTACTATGGATCAAATATCCGAACACTATGGCTGATTACATAATTCTGAAAAAATATCAGTCAACGATTGCAACCTTCGTTGTACTAGCTTACTGGGGTAATGCTACTTTCTATAGACAGTGTTCTTTCAGATTTCCAAACAAGATACATAACATTATCAAAAAACGTGTGCTGCACGAACCACTTTCACACTAACATAGTACCACTTGTTCTAAGAATTCCACACTAGTATAGAAATATTCTCATGCAGGAAAAATAACTAAACCGATTCTTAGACAGTGTTAGATTGTAGTGAAACACCCCATCTTTGTCGAAAAACTTGTGTTTGCAGCGAAAAATAGCCACCTTCACCGCGCTTATTCAAACGTACCAAGGGGACCGGGAACTCTGAAAAGAGATAGCGCCTTGGAATAACTGTCGAGAGAGCTTACGTTTTATCGGTTGCTGAAATCAGTGAATGCAAAGTTAGGTCTAGCGGATCGATTCTGGGACCCGACGTTTCATGGAAATACTGAAAATATTGTTGTTTTCTTATAAACAGTGAGTTTTCAGATTTTTTAATTTACAAACAAATGCTCCGTCAAAGGCCATCCAGCGTGTTCTTTAACGTGCATAGGGTATGACTCTCCCGCACACGGGGCCACGGCTTAACGTCCCATCCGACGGACGGAGGCCTTTCCAAGCCCATCGGTGTCCCCTACTGACCATGGGCAGGGCAGGGAATTTTGCGGAGATAAATCTCAACGCTGACCCAGTTGGGACTCGAACCTGGGAACTATAGATTACGAGCCTGGCCCTTTCCTGCATGAAAGAGTGAGTTTGGTGTATCTTTCAAAATATATTCAACTATCTGTCTTAATGGTTAGCTTTCACACGACCCTGTAGAAGGGATGAGAGGGTGTCGTGATCTTGGCAGGTAAACAACGTTCATGTCTTACTATGGATCTCAAACCTTGACTTTTTTAGAAGTAACTAACCTACTGTCTAAGGGATACATGTTGGCTATCGTAACTTGTGGCTGTATCGCTTGTGCTAAAGTACTGAATAGGCTATTGTGAGATTTTCAACGTAAGCAGATATATGGAAAAAATCTGATGATGCTTGCGATTTACCTACTTTGGTCGTTAAAGTATGGCCTGTTAGAAAGTAAATATACACATAGGGAAGATGAATCAGTGACTGAACTTTAATTATCTTGCGAGATGTGTGAGGAAATGCATAGATATTGGGAGTTTAAGAGTCTAGGAAGAAAAGTGCATCTGAAAATTAAGTTATGAGATTGTATGACAGTGAAGCAAACTCAATTTTTCATTCTAAATGCTTACACAACCTATGGATAGGTAGTTTGTCGGTGTAATAATGAGTCTGATGCGTAGATAGACACTTTGATTAATGAATGTCAGAAAAAGTCCTTGATTGTGTAAAACACCCCTTGTGATCCTGACAGAATTAGACATCTACAGCAGAATGAACTCAGAAGATTGTGTGGTCAGAATTTTACAGAGGTCTATTCATATTTGATAATTTCTCAACGATCGAGGGTTATGATAGTATAGAGAAAACAAGCGAGGATCCCTGTCTATATTAATGTTGTCAAGCTCAGTACATTACGTTTCACATAAGTCCATTCACGGTTTTAATGACTTTTTAGTTCTTTATTGTCTATGGGATTCTAGGTTTGTTTTTTATGCACGGTCGTATTGTTAATGTCAGAAAGGTCGTCCTTTGCATCGAAGTCACCAGCGTTCCACAGAAACTGCGCATTATTGCGGTTGGAAAAAATAAAAGTTGAAACTTAAGTGATGACTCCCGAATGTCATATGAAAATTTGAAGTGAGAACGTATAAGGATGTTAATACTATCACCTATCAAAGGAAGCCTGGAATAATGCTAAAGATTTTCGTATTAAATTTTTCCACTGAATTATACGTCACACATTTCTTATGACATTAACAATTGTTCCCTTTTCTAATGTACGAGTTCAAATCCTATTCTCCCTTTAACTGCTATATTCTTTAATTGTGGTGTCGACCTTGTAAAATCAGCTGAGCGCTTGGAGAACGCGATAACTTAAGATCCGAAGGCACCCCACATGGAGTTCTGATAAAGTGTGGCATTCGACAGGAAACAGTAATTATTTAACTTTCTCATTAGGCTTTTGGACGGAATGACTGCTCTTCTCAAAGTGAGTCGAACCATACTCCTTTAACTCATGTTGGAAGTAAAGTTTTTTACGGAAACGTATGAATTCTATTTTTAGCATTCTTACTTTCTATAGCATTCTGCCGCACATTCTTTACCCTGTAAAAGCATCTAACTGACGCCGCAACGTGAATTTCGTCAGCGTCTTCACTTTCGCCGATAAACGGTGGAAGAGACGATTTTATAAACTGTGCGAGCGCTTGTAGATTAATGATTACTCCCATAGCTGATTTTTCTTCGGGTAGCGGTACTTCCTAGGAAAGAGTTTGCATCATGTACTGAGGATACATCTGTAATAAGTATTTTTAAACCATGTTGCATAACAGGAAAGTTTTTTTATTTCGTAGGACTTTTGTTAAAAACCATGGCGCTCTGCACTCGTCCTCTTGACCCCCCAGACCGATAAGTTGTAAGATCAAATTTATATATCGCGATTGCTGACATTGATAAGTGATTGCACGAGGACCGTGTGTCACATGATACTTTGAAAGTCCGATTGCACCCATCGATAAGCGACCCGTCGTGTGATTTGAAGGAAGGTCAATTGGTACTGCATGATTCTTGACACAGATGAAAGATTAGAGACTTCGAAAATTTTTTCACTGCTGAGAGTGATCCGTCAATAAAACGTGGCCCCCGGATTATGATCCGAACACGGGTCTTTTAGGTCGACCCTATTACCTACAATATTTTTCATAATTACGAATAATTTATTTTTAAATCGGATTTTTCTCCTTTTATTTATTTTTTTATTTATTTATTTATGGTATTTTCTGTGGGACAGTTTTTTAAAAACAACTACTGCGGGATAGTCCTTCTTCTAGTGAAGGTCGAACATGCAAAATACGTGGACCTCGTTGAAGGATTGCATCAACCATTCAGCGAGAGGTTACCACCCAAAATTTAGTGGGACTTGGCAAATTTCAGATGAACGTGGACACCAAAGGAGTTTGGTGAAGTTTTAATAGAGTGAACTTTTGATAAGGGGGTTTAATAAAGGGGAGTAGGGTTTTAACGAGTGTTTAATTAATAAGGAATAAAAATGGGTAATATAACTTTGGAAGTTGATTTTCTGTGAGTGACTGCTATGGAAAGTTTTGCAATTATTTAGAGACTTGCATCATCCCTTTCTGCGTGAGGTTGCCACCCACGCAATTAATCTGAGGCTTGCATCAGCGATCGTTGCCACCCGAAGTTTAGTTGGTAAGGGACTTATTCAGAGATTAACGGGGGCTTAAAATATAGGGGGTCAATCAGGGGTCTTTAATGATGGGTTGGCTGAAAAATTGGGAAATTAGAGTTAAAATAGGGGTTTTCCGAAAATAGTACTCCTCATAGTCATTAGATGGCGTCAGGGGTTAAAAAGGGGGAAGGAACGGGTTTTTTAATAAGGGGGAGAAATTTTTAATAAAGGGGGAGTCGAAAATCGGGAAATTAGAGCTAAAATAGGGGTTTTTCCGAAAATAGTACTCCTCATAGTCACCATGTGGCGCCAGGGGTTAAAAAAAAGGGGGGAGGTTTTTTAATAAGGGGGAGGAATTTTTAATAAAGGGGGAATCAAAAATCTGGAAATTAGAGCTAAAATAGAGGTTTTTCAGAAAATAGTACTCCTCATAGTCACCAGATGACTCTAGGGGTTAAAAAAGGAACGGTTTTTTTTTTTAATAAGGGGGATAAATTAATTATGAATTATTAATTATGAATATTAATAAGGGTGCATGGTCAGTGACGTCGTAGGGGGCTTTGTCAGTGACGTCATAGGGGGAAAGCACAGTGCGTGGGGGTGACTGATTCTGGGATCATAATACTCCTCAATAAAACTCGAGCAGGAGGCGTTGCCACTCATTTCCCCAGTCTCTGGGAAGGATCATCACCACCTGCCATTGTAGCATCAGCAGGTGGGGATCTCGTGCACGCCTCTTTTTGTGCAGGTGTGAATATAGGACAGCGACGTAAGGAGTCCGCCATCCAGAATTTGCAGTAAATGGCTCGCAAGTCCGAAGTCCTGGCACCGACAATGCTGAACAAAGAATTATGAAGCGTTTTTGACATTGTTCTGTGTACAGTCGCCCAAAAAAGTATCCGAATACTATGGTTGATTACAGAATTAAAAAAATAGCTAGCAACAATTTTTTTTATAAATTAGTGATCTGGCAACCTTCGTGTCACGGGGCACAAAGGTTGCCAGATCACTAATTTATAAAAACAGTTGCAAGATATTTTTTCTGAATTCTGTAATCAACCATAGTGTTCGGATACTTTTTTGAGCGACTGTGATGCGAAAATCCATGCAGAACATATTGTTCGAAATTTCTGGGAAGAGTAAATTTAAAGCGAATTTGAAAAAGTTATTTTCTCAATGATATGTGCAGCTCATAAGACCTTATCGATATCTCCTGTTGAATTGAAATGAATTTCTTTGAGGTCTGATTGAATTGCCTTAACAACATTAACTTGTGACTCAATAATAAAAGTATGTCACTCCAAATCGTATAGCATTTCATTGTCGCGCTTTTCAGATCTTTCAGAATTTGTATATTATGGTTACGGTTTGGCTACCAGTGTAGATTGGAGAGAAATGTTTACTCATTTCATCATTTATTGCTTTTGTCAATTCGTTTTAATTCTTCGTGACGTTTACATCTATACTTTTGAAATCTATATCTTGTTTGGAGCGGCATGATCTTAGTTGTTACTATTTAAATAGTTGCGGAAGCCGGAATATTTAACAATAATCTTCCATGTTATGACAGTGAAAAACTAACTTGGAAGCTCTATAACTTCTAAAATATGCATTAAATGGATGGAACA
This sequence comes from Ryuthela nishihirai, assembly GCA_038380435.1. Taxonomy (NCBI): domain Eukaryota; kingdom Metazoa; phylum Arthropoda; class Arachnida; order Araneae; family Heptathelidae; genus Ryuthela; species Ryuthela nishihirai. The sequence continues at coordinate 109,732,528 of JAWZYU010000006.1, read as the reverse complement.
AGACTGATAAAATAGTAATCTAATCTTTTATGGAACAAGACTGATAAAATAATAATCGATTTTGCTAATGAAATACTTCATAGAAAGAATGGTTACTAAGTGTCTGAAGTTGAACAATTATTCTAAGATGAAGATTGTGAATATAAGATGATGAATAATATGAAGATAATTAATATAAGATGATGAATAATATGAAGATGATGAATATAAGATGATGAATAATATGAAGATGATGAATATAAGATGATGAATAATATGAAGATGATGAGTATAAAATGATGAATAATATGAAGATGATGAGATGTTATGCCGTGGCTACTCCTTCAGGAGAGCCGAACTCTGTGCCCTTCAAAAACAATCTTAATGCCTTGAAAGGAGAATTTCAAATTGCATCGTAATATTTTACCACTCAGTTGTATTTCACGATGTTTTTCGGTAACCTTTGGATGCTTTCAACTGGCAGTTCATATAGGATTAATAGAGGAATATATAACGAATGAGTTTAAAAGAAGAATATTATGAGAATTAATAGAGGAAAAAGATTGTGACAGCGAAAAACAATTATTTTGTGATTTTCTGGTAAAAGTAATTTTAAAGCAAAGTCGAAAAAGTTATTTTCTCAACGATATGTGCAGATCACTAGACCTTAGCGATATGTTCTGTTGAATTGAAATGAATTTCTTTGAGGTCTGGTTGAATGGCCTTAACAACATTAACTTGTGACTCAATAATAAAAGTATGTCACTCCAAATCATGTAGAATTTCATTGTCACGCTTTTCAGATCTTTAAGAATTTGTATATTGTGGTTAAGGATTGGCTACCAGTGTACAGTCGCTCAAAAAATATCCGAACAGTATGGTTGAATACAGAATTCAGAAAAAATATCTGGCAACGATTTTTTTTGAAATTAGTGATCTGGCACGTGACACGATGGTTGCCAGATCACTAATTTCCAAAAAAAATCATTGCCAGATATTTTTTCTGAACTCTGTAATCAACCGTAGTGTTCTGATATTTTTTTGAGCGACTGTAGATTTGGAGAGAAATGAAATCACTATTTTTTCCTAATAGTTAGAAAAAGAAGCTTTTTATTTATTTTTTAATACCGCTGTTTTATGCCTTGTTCTTGTTCTCATACTGTTTACTAATTTCGTCATTTGTTGCTTTTGTCAATTCGTTTGAACTCTTCGTGACGTTTACATCTATACTTTTGCAATCTATCCCTTGTTTGGAGCGACATGATCTTAGTTGTTACTATTTAAATACTTGCGGAAGCCGGGTTGGGTTGTTTTACATTCTGAACGGCACTTTTTTGCACACCATGGGCTAAATGGCCAGGTCACATGGACCCCGAAGGCTGAGAGAAGGTTGGGGGAGGGGGCCCACTGGAACAGCTGTTGGGAGACAGATGGTAGCCTCCCTGTCAAGGCCATCCAGCGTGTTCTTTAACGTGCACAGGGTATGGCTCTCCCGCACACGGGGCCACGGCTTAACGTCCCATCCGACGGACGCCGGCCTTCCAAGGCCATCGGTGTCCACTACTGACCGTGGGCAGGGCGGGGAATTTTCCGGAGATAAATCTCAACGCTGACCCAGCTGGGACTCGAACCTGGGAACTACAGATTGCGAGCCTGGCGCGCTACCGACTGAGCCACCCCCGCCCCTGTGGAAGCCGGAATATTTAACAATAATCTTCCATGTTATGAAAGTGAAAAACTAACTTGGGAGCTCTATAACTTCTAAAATATGCATTTAATGGAAAAATATGACTGAAGATAAATTAAAGATCATAATCAAATTTATATTAAATATCCAGTTTCAACATTATAAACTCTTGACTAATTAATGATATAACTTTGAAATATTATGCGGGGGGGGGATTTAACATTTTATATCAGGCACCACACATTTTTTCATTATTGTATTTGTTACAAAATTTAAATTAGTTTTATATAATTAAGCTTATATAAAAGATAAAGTGTCATTTAATATATTCCAAGAATTTGTATTTTTAACTTTCTCCTGGGGAAAATTTCCTTCCCAAATTTCTGCTGAATCAGGACCAGAAAAATCGAGAGGTGGATGGGTGTGTGTGGGGGGGGAGGGAAAAACTCAATCGACCTGAAAAATATAGGGGGGGGGGGGCGCAAAAGGCGTTTACAAATGCAATATAACATTTTTCTATCTTTACTGAGTGCAGGAAAAAATACTCTGTGCAAGTTAAAGAATATGCTGGATGGATTACACAGGAGTATACCATCTGTCTCCTAACAACTGTCCAGTGGGTCCCCTCCCTCCCAACTTTTCTGACTCGGAGTCCTTGTGACTTGAGCATTTAGCTGATTGTACGCAGGAGAAACATACCTCTGCACGTTAAAGATCATGATGGATGGACTACACAGGAGGATATCATCTGTCTCTTAACAACTGTCCAGTGGTTTCTTCCTTCCCCCCAACCTTTTCTGAACATTTGGTGACCTAGTAACCTTGCTATTTAGCAGATTGTGTGCAGGAGAAACATACCCTCTGCACGTTAATGATCATGCAGGATAGCTTAGACAGGAGGCTTTCATCTATCTCTACTAGCTGTCCAGTGGGTCCCCTCGCTCCAACATTCTCTGACTCAGAGTCCTTGTGACCTGAGCATTTATCTTATTGTGTGCAGGAGAAACATAGCCTATGCACGTTAAAGAACAAGCTGGATTGCTTACACAGGAGGCTACCATTAATTTCCTAACATTTGTCCAGTGGGTCCTCTCCCTCCAACCTTCCCTGGGTGCTGGGGATAATTCTGACCCGACAATTTAGCTTATTGTGTGCAGGAGAAACATAACCTATGCACGATAAGAACACGCTGGATGGCTTACACAGGAGGCTACCATCTATCTCCTAACAGCTGTCCAGTGGGTCCCCTCCCTCCAACCTTCTCTGAGTGCTCGGAATCCTTGTGACCTGACCATTTAGCTTATTGTGTGCAGGAGAAACATAATCTATGCACGTTAAAGAACACGCTGGATGGCTTGCATAGAAGGCTACCATCTATCTCCTAACAGTTGTTCAATGGGTCCCCTACCTCTAACCTTTCCTGAGTGCTCGGGATCCTTGTGACCTGACCATTTAGCTTACTGTGTGCAGGAGAAACATAACCTATGCACGTTACAGACCTCGCTGGATGGCTCACACAGGATTCTACCATCTGTCTCCTAACATCTGTCCACTGGGTCCCCTCCTCCAACCTTCTCTGAGTGCTCGGGATCCTTGTGACCTGACCATTTAGATTGTTGTGTGCAGGAGAAACATAACCTATGCACGATAAGAACACGCTGGTTGGCTTACACAGGAGGCTACCATCTATCTCCTAACAGCTGTCCAGTGGGTCCCTTTCCACCAACCTTCTCTGAGTGCTCGGGATCCTTGTGACCTGACCATTTAGATTGTTGTGTGCAGGAGAAACATAACCCATGCACGATAAGAACACGCTGGATGACTTACACAGGAGGCTACCATCTATCTCCTAACAGCTGTCCAGTGGGTCCCCTCCCTCCAACCTTCTCTGAGTGCTCGGGATCCTTGTGACATGACCATTTAGCTTATTGTGTGCAGGAGAAACATAACCTATGCACGTTAGAGAACACGCTGGATGGCTTGCATAGTAGGCTACCATCTATCTCCTAACAGTTGTTCAGTGGGTCCCCTACCTCCACCCTTCGCTGAGTGCTCGTAATCCTTGTGACCTGACCATTTAGCTTATTGTGTGCAGGAGAAACATAACCTATGCACGTTAGAGAATACGCTGGATGGCTTACACAGGAGGCTACCATCTGTCTTCTAACATCTGTCCAGTGGGTCCCCTCCTCCAACCTTCTCTGAGTGCTCGGGATCCTTGTGATCTGACCATTTAGATTGTTGTGTGCAGGAGAAACGTAACCTATGCACGATAAGAACACGCTGGATGGCTTACACAGGAGGCTACCATCTGTCTCCTAACATCTGTCCAGTGGGTCCCCTCCTCCAACCTTCTCTGAGTGCTCGGGATCCTTGTGACCTGACCATTTAGATTGTTGTGTGCAGGAGAAACATAACCTATGCACGATAAGAACACGCTGGATGGCTTACACAGGAGGCTACCATCTATCTCCTAACAGCTGTCCAGTGGGTCCCCTCCAACCTTCTCTGAGTGCTCGGGATCCTTGTGACCTGACCATTTAGATTGTTGTGTGCAGGAGAAACATAACCTATGCACGATAAGAACACGCTGGATGGCTTACACAGGAGGCTACCATCTATCTCCTAACAGCTGTCCAGTGGGTCCCTTTCCACCAACCTTCTCTGAGTGCTCGGGATCCTTGTGACCTGACCATTTAGATTGTTGTGTGCAGGAGAAACATAACCTATGCACGATAAGAACACGCTGGATGGCTTACACAGGAGGCTACCATCTGTCTCCTAACATCTGTCCAGTGGGTCCCCTCCTCCAACCTTCTCTGAGTGCTCGTGATCCTTGTGACCTGACCATTTAGATTGTTGTGTGCAGGAGAAACATAACCTATGCACGATAAGAACACGCTGGATGGCTTACACAGGAGGCTACCATCTATCTCCTAACAGCTGTCCAGTGGGTCCCTTTCCACCAACCTTCTCTGAGTGCTCGGGATCCTTGTGACCTGACCATTTAGATTGTTGTGTGCAGGAGAAACATAACCTATGCACGATAAGAACACGCTGGATGGCTTACACAGGAGGCTACCATCTGTCTCCTAACATCTGTCCAGTGGGTCCCCTCCTCCAACCTTCTCTGAGTGCTCGTGATCCTTGTGACCTGACCATTTAGATTGTTGTGTGCAGGAGAAACATAACCTATGCACGATAAGAACACGCTGGATGGCTTACACAGGAGGCTACCATCTATCTCCTAACAGCTGTCCAGTGGGTCCCTTTCCACCAACCTTCTCTGAGTGCTCGGGATCCTTGTGACCTGACCATTTAGATTGTTGTGTGCAGGAGAAACATAACCTATGTACGATAAGAACACGCTGGATGGCTTACACAGGAAGCTACCATCTATCTCCTAACAGCTGTCCAGTGGGTCCCTTTCCACCGACCTTCTCTGAGTGCTCGGGATCCTTGTGACCTGACCATTTAGATTGTTGTGTGCAGGAGAAACGTAACCTATGCACGATAAGAACACGCTGGATGGCTTACACAGGAGGCTACCATCTATCTCCTAACAGCTGTCCAGTGGGTCCCTTTCCACCAACCTTCTCTGAGTGCTCGGGATCCTTGTGACCTGACCATTTAGATTGTTGTGTGCAGGAGAAACATAACCTATGCACGATAAGAACACGCTGGATGGCTTACACAGGAGGCTACCATCTATCTCCTAACAGCTGTCCAGTGGGTCCCTTTCCACCAACCTTCTTTGAGTGCTCGGGATCCTTGTGACCTGACCATTTAGATTGTTGTGTGCAGGAGAAACATAACCTATGCACGATAAGAACACGCTGGATGGCTTACACAGGAGGCTACCATCTATCTCCTAACAGCTGTCCAGTGGGTCCCTTTCCACCAACCTTCTCTGAGTGCTCGGGATCCTTGTGATCTGACCATTAACTTTTTGTATGCAAGAGAAACATAACCTATGCACATTAAAGAACACACTGGATTGATTACAGAGGCTACCTCTGTCTCTTAACATCTATCCAGTGTATCCCTTTCCCCTAACCTTTTCTTAACTCTTAGTAACCTTGTGACCTGGCCATTTAACGTATTGTGTGCAGGAGAAACGTACCCTGTGCATGATAAGCAGCACGCTGGATGGCTTACACAGGAAGGTACCATTTGTTTCCTAACAGCTTTTCATTGGGTATCCTCCACCCATCATTCTCTGACTCCTGGAGTCCTTGTGACTTGATCATTTTGCTTATTGTGTGCAGGAGAAACATAACCTATGCACATTAAAGAACAAGCTGAATGGATTACACAAGAGGCTACCATCTGTCTCCTAACAGCTCCCCAATTGTTCCACTCCCCCAACTTTCTTTGTGTCCACGGATTCTTTGTGACCTGGCCATTTAGCTCATTGTATTAAAAAAAGTGCAGCTCAAGGGAAAAACATCAACCGAACTCTCTTACAGTCATCATTACGTATTGTGTTTTTTTACGCTGACCTATCAACGGAGACAAATGAACACCAACAGTTTCTAAAAGATGTGGAGAATTCACAAAATGAACTCAAGAAGAAGAGATTAACAGGATATATTTACTACCCATAATATTTTTTTCAGAAGTAAATTATAAAAAATTGTCCCCCTTCAGTTAAATATTTGAATTACAATATTTTTTAATATAATATCCTTGGACTCAGTTTCAAACCGTTATGACGTTGAGGAATTCTTTCGTATTTAACCTTATTATTTATTACTCTTGCGTGCAACATTGCGCGTTCATGTGCGTGTTCATTACGCTTCATTTTGTATAAACTGAAAATAATAAATAAATAAAAAAAAACTCAAGCAGCTGCTTGCAGCAGAGGTCTGACAGGAGCCTGTCAGTTGAATACGCCATAGTAGGTCTGTGAGGAAGGCGAGACCTCAGCAGAAAAACGACACAAATATTCATGCCTTATCCGAAGGTTGAACCCAGGTCCCTTTAATCAGTAACCAAGCGCACTAACCACTCGTCTACGGGATGGCTATAAACTGATAGATATGCTTATATGAAAATTTTGGATGTGTTATTATAGTTTACGGTTATTTATATTTTTTACGATTTCTAAAGGTTTTAAACAAATATTTACATTTCACAGACGAACAATGTCTCGAGTTGGAGATAACTTATTTGAAAGCTTAAAAATAAAAATCACAATATTACTTATTTTTGTAAGTAGAGAAATGTTAGTGTTAAATGTTTTTATATAAATATACATACGTCAAACGTTGAATGAATATTTCAGTGTGATATAATCGTTTTTAACTCGTTTTCTTTGAAAACGGGATAATAGTTTGGCTTTGCCGTCTGTAGATATCAATCATTTTTTGTTTACAGAGATAATTTAAAGATTCTTTTTTTTGCATAGGTATTCATGAAGTTTTGCGTTATGTACTTTCCGAATCTCTCCAAAGCTATAATTACGCCCTCTAGCGATGGAAACTTTTGAAAATTTTAAAATTTCAAACGAACTATTATTTATTTTAAAATTTCAAACGAATATTGCGAACGATGTATTTATGCTGGAAATTTGAAATTTTGGTAGTGGAAGTGATCACGGAATTTCCAGTGCCAACAATGAGTTGACCTCTTAGACCCAGATGGGATAGCAAAAAACACACATTTTTAGTTTTAGCAGATAATTTTTTGTTTTTATAGATAAAGAAAAAATTCTTCTGGGTTAGATAGGAATTGATAAAATATTATGATTCACACTTTTTAAATCTTCCGAAAACTATAATTGCGCCCTCTAACGATTGAGAAATGTGCAAATTCCAAAATTTCAAACAAATGTTGCAAACGACGTATTTAAGCTAGAAATTTTAAATTTTGGTGGTGTAATATGAACGCTACATGGTTTCCATTGGCAGCAATGAATTGACCTCTTAGACCCAAGGTGGGTGGGAAATGACAATTTTTTTTTTGTTTTAGCAGATAATTTTGTTTGTTCGAAATAAATGAAAAAATCTTTTTAGGGTTAGATAGGAATTGAAAAAATATTACGATTCCCACTTTCGGAATCTTTCGAATTACGCCTTGTAATAGTGAAAAAGATTGAAATTCCAAAATTTGAAACAAATATTGCAACGATGTATTAATGACAGAAATATGAAATTTTGGTGGTGGAATGTGAAATTCATGAAGTTTCCATTGGGAACAATGAAAATGATAATTAAAAAATTCATTTTCAGTTTGATTGGTACTGAAATATAATTCACATTTTTCAAATACTTAGTATTTTTAATGTAATTTATCTTCTGTAAATGATAGCTAGGTAGTCACTGGAAGGAGAGCTATGCACCAATCCCCTGTGATGATGCATAGAACCGGCCAGGCCTAGCACCGAATGTCCGACCCCGCCTTCTCGTGGTGCAGACCGTTAGTACCTTTCAAAAGAGATACTCTCTTGTGGAAGTGAACGGAAGGGGAGGGCTGCCAGATTAGTGTGGCCTACTGATCTGGACAACTAAGGCTACTTTTCTTTTTTTTTCTACCCTGCTGAGGAGTGGTCAACCACACAGGGTCCTGGTGCTGACCATATAAACCAACTGGACTGGACAGATATATGGCTCTGAGCTTGATTATGGATCCTGATTTATCTGCACTGGTGGGCTTCGGTGGAGGGAAAATCTTCCGCTGTGTTTTCTGTTTGTTTGTGGGTTGACAGCCCCAAGTGAATAGATTCACAGGATATGTTTATCAGCTGGTGGATAATCCTGAGCAGAAGTCATCGCAGGCACCTGTACTCTTTGCTTCTATTGGCATCGTCAAATTCTACATTGGAGGAAGTCTTCCAGTGCAGATGGCTTCAGCCTTTAGTGGTGGGAGAACGGGTCTTTGCCCCATGTCTGCGATTAGGGGGCTGTTTGATATTGCCGGCATTCCCTCTCTCAATAAACATAGTTACTTTAAACATCCCACTAACCATTTTCTCTCCATAGGTAGTTGGAATGTGAGGACTCTGCACAGAGGTTTTTCTCTTGATGTCCTCACACAAGAATTCCACAATTATAATTTAGATATTCTCGGCTTGCAAGAGACCAGATGGACAGATAAAGGTCAGATTCTTAAAAATAATCTTAAATTTCTCTTTTCAGGGAGGGACGACAATAAGCAATACCAAGGCGTTGGTCTGCTTCTCAGCAGACACGCTAGTGATGCTCTTCTAGGATATGAGTGCATTAATGAAAGGTTTCTTACAGCAAAATTTCAGACAAGCGTTAAAGACCTGAATGTTATCTGCTGTTATACCTCCACTGAGGATGCCGATGAGGATGAGAAGGATAGGTTTTATGAACAACTTCAGGATATTTTGAATTCTGTCAAGAAAGGAGATATTACCCTTGTTCTTGGTGACTTCAATGCCAAAGTTGGTACTGACTCTGACCTTTGGGCAGGAGTAATAGGCCCTTTTGGTATTGGTAGCAATGGCAATGGGCAACGTCTCCTACAGGTAAGTAAACCTAATGGTTTGAGAATAACTAACACTTATTACAAACAACGCAACATACATAAGTTCACATTTCACATGGGTTTCACCAGATCGGCTGCATAGGAATATGATTGATTATATATTAATTAACAGCAAATGGGCTTGTTCTGTTAGAAATACCAGGGCATATAGGGGAGCTGAAATTGGATCTGACCATTACCTTGTTAAAAATGTCTTACAACGTAAACTTAAAAAGTGTTGTGCTAGGGTTAAAAAATTTGCTTTTAATACTGAAGCTCTGAAAGACCCAGTTATAGCCAAAGCTTACCATGATAGGTTACTTAGTCATTATGACAGTCATGGTATGCTTACTACAGAAGTTGAGGAAGAATGGGATCATTTTAAACAGGCTTTTTTGGACACTAACAGTACTATTTTAGGAAAAAAGGAGCAGAAGAGACAGAATTATTTAAGTGATAAGGCACTTGAGCTTATTTCAGAAAGAAGGAACTGCAGGAATGTCCTTAATCAATACCCTACTAGTATTAATAGAAAGCATTACAGAGAGCTTAATAAACGTGTAAAAGATCAGTTAGCTGCGGATAACAATCTTTGGCATGATGGTTTGGCTGACAAAGCCGAGGAAGCAGTTAGACAGCACAACAGCAGAGAGCTGTACCAGATAGTTAATGTTTTGTGTGGTAAAAATCGGACAGGTATACAGGGATTGAAGGATAAACAAGGTAAGGTTATAGAAGGGGAGGATTCTGTCATGGCTAGGTGGGCTGAGCATTTCAGTGATATTCTGAACAATGCGTTTAGTTCTACTCCCATTGTTTGCAATGATGATAGATGCATTGGCAGCTTTAATGTTGGCCCTATAACACAATCTGAAGTTATTTTGGCTGTTTCTAAACTTAAACTTCATAAATCCCCAGGGGTAGATGAAATTACTACCGAAATGCTTAGAGCTGGAAATGTTTTGGTTACCACTTGGATGACTGAAATTCTGAATGTCTTTTATGATAAAGGCATGGTTCCTAAGGATTTTACCAGAGCTATTGTTATCCCTATTTTCAAAGAAAGGTTATCGCAGTTCTTGTGATAACTATAGGGATAATATAACTACTCTCTGTCCCAGGTAAAGTTATTTCATGATTGTGCTTAATAGAATTAAGAATCTGGTTGACAGTCAATTGCGTGATGAGCAATGTGGATTCAGAAGTGGTAGGGGATGTGTGGATCAGATATTTTCACTTAGGCAGATTCTTGAGAAATGTTTAGAATTTCAGAAACCTTTGGTTGCTAGCTTTGTTGATTTCAAAAAGGCTTTCGACTCTGTTGATCGTCATAATTTCTGGTTGATTGTGAAATCATATGGTATACCAGACAAGTTAGTTACCATAATGAAAGCTCTCTATAATAACACTGAGTCGTGTGTGAGAGTTGGTAAGGCTTGTAGCAATTGGTTTAGCATTACTTCTGGTGTTCGACAAGGGTGCATTTTGTCTCCTTTTCTCTTTAGTTTGGTTATTGATTATGTTATGCGAAATTCACTTCAAGGGAAAGATTTTGGCCTTAAATGGACTGGAGATACGAAAATTTCTGATTTAGATTATGCTGATGATTTAGTCCTTTTGGCAAATGATGTTGATGAGATGAACTCTTTCATTCGAGCTGTTGATGAGACTGGTAGTAGAGTAGGTTTGGTTATAAACAGAGAGAAAACTAAAGTGATGAAAATTGGTCAGGCAGGCTGTGATTCAGTTAATCTGAATGGTTGCAGTCTTGAGCAGGTGTCACAGTTTAATTATCTTGGGAGCTATGTAACAGGTACTGGTGATGTGCGGCATGAGATTAACAGACGAATAGGGATTGCTGCTGGGACTTTTAAGAATCTATGGACAGTGTGGAGAAATAGGCGTATACACCTAAATACTAAAATTAGGCTGTATAATAGTTTTGTTCTTTCCAGGGTTAGTTATGGTAGTGAAACTTGGACACTTTGTAAACAAGATACCAGGAGACTAGATGCTTTTGATTCTAGATGCTTACGCAGTATTTTGGGCATTAGGTGGTTCAACTTTGTAACTAATGACGAGGTTAGGCAAAGGAGTTTACAACCTCCTTTAAGCAGCATATTGTGCAGAGAGAGACTCCGTTGGTTTGGCCATGTTGCCCGTATGAATAATTATAGATTGGCGAATAGGGTTATGAACAGTGTGCCTAAAGGCCTCAGAAAGAAGGAGAGACCTAGGATGCGGTGGGTGGACAATGTCAAACAGGACCTTGTTAGAATTGGTGTGCAGTGGCCAGATGCAGTAGATGTAGCTCAGGATAGACTTGCTTGGAGAACTAAATTGCACGGTCTGGTTGGACCTCCGTAGCCCATGGCTGCTTGAGGATGATGATGATGATGATTACTGATATGATGATTGTTGTTGCTATTGCTTGTTATTTTACGTGATAACGAAATATAACTTTCTGTTATCGAGCTTTAGAAATAAATTGTATAAAATAAGGATTTGAAATATTAGTGGTAGTTTTTACGAGAAATTCCACTGACAGCAATAATCTGCCCATTTTTCTGAGATAGGTGTGGGAGATACAACTTTTTAGATTTAGGAATTAAAAAGACGAATACTTTTATGATGTATGATTAATAATGAAAAACCATTTGCATTTTCGCCACCATCCGCTAGCTCAAATTCACACTTTTAAGGAATGAAACAGTAGATAAAGGAAAAACTTCTTTCTGTTTGAAAACGAAGTTCTTATATACGCCAGAGGCGATATGCGTCCTATTACACTAGTTTGGCATTGATGTTTTTAAGTAAAGTTGACTAAGTCCACTTCAGAAATTTAAAGCAACAGGTAACTAATTAAAATGAATGGACAAAATATAATTTTTCCTCTTTAACATATAGAGAAGTTTTTCATTTTTAAATATTAACAATTGTTTTTCCATTTATATTTAATTTTACAAATACTGAAACTTATAATATTTTTGTATACTGTAGACTGATCACTATACTTATACTTCTCCAAAAGAATTGATGAAATCCAATGGAAAGCACTTCTGTGGCAGCTGTGGTGAATGATTTGATGCAGTGTTTCTCCTTTAGAATTACTGAGTTTGAGGCTAGACAATTCTGCTCTAGCTGTGGTAAAACGTTTGGGGTAATGTTCTCCAGAGAAATTTATCACTTCTATGAAAGGTACTTTTCTAGTAGCTGTGGTGAAAAGTTTAGTGTAATATTTTTCTCCCGAAGAACTGGTGAGTTTCATGAAAGGTACCGCTCCAATAGCTTTGGTGAGTGTTTGGTGTAACTTTTTTCTCCAGAGTAATCACTGAGTGTGATGAAAAGCACTTACGTTAGAACATGGTGCAATGAAAGGTTTGATGAGCTTTGAATGCTTTGATGAGTGTTTAGTGCAACTTTTTTCTCCAAAGTAATCACTGAGTGTGATGAAAAGCAGTTACGTTTGAACTTGGTGCAATGAAAGGTTTGATGAGCTTTGAATGCTTTGGTGAGTGATTGGTGTAACATTTTTTGCCAAAGTAATCACTGAGTGTGATGAAAAGCAGTTACGTTTGAACTTCGTGCAATGAAAGGTTTGATGAGCTTTGAATGCTTTGGTGACTGTTTAGTATAACTTTTTTCTCCAGATTAATGGCAGATATCTTTCTGCTGTGGTGGTTGGTTTGGTGTATCGTGCTTCTGTGGGTGCTGTGGTGAAGGAATAAGTGTGAACATTTCTTTGGAGGCTGTGGTGCGAGATTAAGAACAAAACATTTCTTTGTAGGCTCTGGTGTAAGATTGAGAACAGAAGATTTCTCTGGGGGATGTACCAAAGAATTTACTATGCAGCTCTTCTGTGGGAGCTGTGGATGGTGATTCGATATGAATTCTTTCAGTGTGGAATTCTCTGAAGAGTTTGGTGTTGAACACTTCTGTAACAGCTTTGACAGGGTGTTAGGTGTTAAACACTTCTGTGAGAGCTGTGGCTGGTATATATGTATGGAACACTTCTGTGAGAGCTGTGGCTGGTATATATGTATGGAACACTTCTGTGAGAGCTGTGGTGGGTTTATAGGTATAAAACCTATCTCTGAGAGCTGTGAGATAGAGATAAAACCTTTTTCTAAGAGCTGTAGCAGGATTCTAGGTATTAAACGCTTCTCTAAGAGCTCTGGTGAAGGGTTCTCAAAGGAGAGCTTCTGTGGGAGCTGTGGAGAAGAGTCCAGTGGAGAACACTTCTGTAGAATCTGTAGAAAAGCATTCGATGAAGAACTTTCATATGGAAGTTGTGAAGGAACTTTTATTAGAAAGCAATTGTTTGAAAATTCTAGTGAAGTGTTCCGTGAAAATTGTGTAGAGAGAATGAACGTAAAACATTTCTGTGGCGAATGATTCGATGTAAAACATTGCTGTGGCTGGGTGGTAAATTTGAGAGCTGCAGTGAACGATTTGTTAAGGAGCACTTCTGTGAGAGCTGAAGGGTAGTGTTAGGTGTAGAACATTCCTGTGAAACCTCTGATTGAAGTTTTAGCTCGCTTCCTCTTTCTGGGAGCTGTGTTACAGAGTTTGACTTAAAAAACTTTTCCAGAGGGAAAGTTGAATATCGTATAAAGCACTTTTCCAGAGGGAAAGCTGAATTTGGTTTGAAACACTTTTCCAGAGGGTAAGTTGATATTGGTATAAAGCACTTTTCCAGAGGGAAAGTTGAATTTGATGTAAAGCACTTTTCCAGAGGGAAAGTTGAAGTTGGTGTAGCACATTTCTTAGAGAAAAGTATTGAAATTGATGACGTTTACTGAATAAAATCACTCTGAATATTATTCTTTTTATTTCTATGACTTGATTCAAGCAGCTGTGATCGTGGAAACTGCTCATTTGTCATTTCATTCGAAACAATTGCTGATTTATAATTATTGACAGAACAAGAAGTGATAAGTGACATATAAGATACGTCGAGAATGTTACCAGGGTCAAAACGATTCGTTTGGTCATCTTGAAGAATAGAAGCTGAGCTATGCCCACTTTTGATTGTTTGAAATTCCAACATGTCTCGATCACTACTTTCACTTTCAGCTCTGACATCACGTTCCGTATCTTTATGAATTCTTGCTCTTTTAGTCTTGCATGTCACATTTGACTGCTGCTTGCATTCCCATTGCGTTGCTTTCACATTCTCAAGTTTGGTTTTGACATTCCAATAACACTCAATTTTCTTATGTTCTAAAGGTGTTGCTGATAGGATAGTGTGCTTTTCCTCATTTGCATTACAATCGTGATACTGGTGTTGGAGATATCGTGTGTTTTTTCTCATTACATCATAATCCTGACACTGGTGTTTGAGAGATCTGTGTTCAGAAGTTGTTGCTGAATCGATTGTGCGCATATCATCATATAGATCACAGTCCGAATACTGGAGTTGGGAAGATTTCTGATCAAACGGTGTTTCTGATTGGATTGTTTGCTTTTCGTCATTTACATCACAATCCTGATATTGGTGTCTGAGAGATTCAGGAGGTGTTTCTGATTGGATTATTTGCATTCCCTCATTTAAATCAGAATCCTGATCCCGATGTATGAGAGATATCTGTCCAAAAGGTATTGCTCATTGGATTGTGTGCTTTTCTTGATTTACATCAGAATCCTAATATTGGTGTCTGAGAGATTTATGTTCAGAAGGTGTTGTTGATTGGATTGCTGGCATTTCCTCGCTTACATCACAATCCTGATGAGGGTGTTTGAGAGGTTTATGTTTAGGTGTTACTGATTGGATTGTGTGCTTTTCTTTATTCACATCACAAACTTGATACCGGTGATCGAGAGATTTATATTTCTTTGATATGAACTGCATTCTTCTTCCACAGATATTCGTAGCAGTTTGAAGACTTGACGTCTTAGCAAAAGGTGTTGAAGTGTCCGTATTAACAGAGGTTTCCATTTGATTGAAGTTTGCTACTAAAGTTTTCTCCTTTTTGCTAGTATAGCAATGCATTTTAGATTGGTCCAGAGAATTACTTTTACTTCTGTAGCATTTAGTATCGATTTCGTTGAAATCTCGAACAGACTGCCTTTTGTGTTTAGGGTATATTTCAATAACCTTAAAACGTTTCTGGAAGTTTTGCATCTGAAACCATTACGATGATTTTCCATTTCTGCATTAGCATCCATGTAATCAGCATTCATTCTTGTGTTTCCTTGTTTTGCTGCTATTGTTAGACGTTTCTTAAAAGTTTCATTTTTCCAGAAAATATTTTCTTTTTCGTTTGAATTCGATTTTTCTTACTCGGATTTGACCCTGTTATTCTTCTTCTTTCTTTGTTTATTGTTGAGTGGAAGTTTCCTCTGAGCCTTTGAAGAAATATTGAGGTAGCCTTTGCATCTTTAGTTACAACTGGTTCTCCACATTTAGAACCTTTTTTTCATTTCTGATTATCATCCAAGTCCGATTTCTAATTATCTCTCAATTGTAGTTTCTGCTTATCTTCCAAGCCTGATTTCTGGTTGTCCCTCAAATGTAGTTTCTGTTTATCTTCTAAGTCTGATTCTCTAAGTTCCGATTATCTTTTAAGTCTGATTTCTGATTATTTTCCAAGTGTAAAATCTGATTGTCTCCGAAGTCTGATTTCTGATTATCTCCCAAGTCTGATTTTTGATTAACGCCCAAGTCTCGTTTCTGCCTATCTTCCAAGCCTAATTTCTGATTGATGATTATCCTCTAAGCGTGATTTCTGATTATTTTCGAATTCTGATATCTGACTTTCTGAACAAAATTCCTGATTATGTTCGAAATAAATATCTTCCAAATAAATATCTAAAGTGTAATTTCTGATTGTTTTCAAAGTCTGATTTCTGATTATTTTCGAATTTTGATATCTGACTTTCTGAACGTAATTCCTGATTATGTTCCAAATAAATATCTTGAGTATCTTCCAACGAGTTCCCGAACTTTTTTTTACTCACATTTTTAAGGTTACTTTCAGTGAACTGAACACTGCATTGAATGTGATTCATTCCTAAAGAAGAAGCTTTTGGCGAATTCAACCGTTCTGAATTTCGTTTCTTGGGTTTCTTCTTTTCCATTAACTGCACTTTTTTTCCCTTCTTCTTTCTCTTTAAATGAATTCTTTTTGCTTCTCTCTTCTTTTTATTCTTCTTTCTCTTCTTTTTCTTTTCGGTTTTTGCATTCAAAAATTCTGATCCATCATCTTGGGAAAGAAGGATCTTGGTTTTCTCATTCTTGGAGTATTTCTCTTTCAGTCCAATGATCTGAATGACAAGCCTTGCCACTGATTCAGAAGATAAACCCGCAGGAATTTCGAGAACCATCGTTTTGTTGTTTCTGTTCTGAAAACAAAAGGTAAATTTTAATGTTTTGAATTCCTTGTTATTGTTTAATGATTCACAGAACAGTAATGTTTAAATAAATAGGGATGTAAGAGTTGTTCAAATGAAAAGTACACAACCCCAATATCTGGGCTAATTTAGTACATAATTTTATTTTAACTTCTACGAGCATTTTATGACAGATACTAAAAGTAGTTTAAAAATATATATACTGTATATAAAATTTTATTTCATATAGAACATCTTTTTAACCTTTCCAGTTCTGTGGAATATTTTAGCCATTGGGAAAACCTACACAAGTCTAAATCACATATCCCCCCCCCAACCCCCACCAATTAAATGAAATTCTCCAGCCCTTCCCGAAACTTAATTCTCGTAACATTACCCCTTCCCGCAACTTAATTCTCGTAACATCACCCCTTCCCGACATTAAATCCTGGGTACGTCCGTGCGTGGATTCATCCAAATTTGAACAATTTGTACGCTGACATCTTAATTTGACTTTTGTTCTTCGCTGTTGATTGATTTCTTGGATCATGCTTTCTCAACCTTTTTAACCTGGAGGAATCCTTGAAATAATTTTCAGGTCTCAGGGAATCCCTGCATAAAAATTATTTATCTACAGCCAATTATTTTTGTGTATTATTTTCTTTAATCACGATCTCTCGCGAAATCCCGGTTGAGAAAAGTTGTCTTGGACTTGGTAGCAGTAATCGTAACGATATTCAGAAACTTAAAGAATTTTGAAACGAGGTAATAACGTTCGAAGCAGCCAGGACTTTTAGGTTGGGTTGTTTTTCCTCTGAGCGGCACTTTTTTTAAACACAATGGGCTAAATGGCCAGATCAGAATGACCCCGAGGGCTCAGAGAAGGTTGGGGGAGGGGACCCACTGGAACAACTGTTGGAAGAGAGATGTTATCCTATCAAGGCAATCTAGCGTGTCTTTAACCTGCGCAGGATATGGCTCTCCCTCACACGGTGTCACGTCTTAATGTCCCATGAGACAGACGGCTACCTTTCCAAGCCCATCGGTGTCCCCTACTAACCGAGGGCATGGCGGGAAGTTTTGCGGAAATAAATCTCAATGCTGGCCCAACTGGAACTCGAACTGGGAACTGCGGATTACGAGCCTGGCAAGCTGCCGACTGAGCCACCCCGTCGCCTTAAACCATTTGCAAAAACTGTCGGTTCCTTAAATTCCGGATATATAGCCTCTCAAGCAATGCTTTCCACAGAGGTTTTACAGGAGCCTGTCCATTTAAACGTCATAGTAGAAGGTCTATGACGATGGCGGGCCTTACGAGAACTTTTATTGTAGTTCAGTATTATCTTTTTTTTCAGTTGGGGTGGGGGTGGCTGAGTTACAACCGCCACCCCTAGATGAAATTAATAGAAATATGCAATGTTAAATTATGTTAAAAATATTAGTTGAAGTAACACATAAGTATTTTTTGTGCTTATTTTTACCGATGCTATCATTTATTTTTATTTATTATTACGAAAAACACTTTTTTTACGTGTATATAAAATAATGTGTTTTGGGTTTTTCCGGGTATCCCTAGTTGTATTATGATATGATGTAGAGCAAGTTTGTTTATTCGTGGCTGAACTCATTAATGAAAGTCGTGATATAAATACTTCTATCTTACAACACTGATCTGTTTTTCAACTGCCAGCACCCACGCCGAAATATTTTACTTCTGCCTTAATTAAATTAGCCCTTATTAGGAAAGTTTACCTCACTCTGAAACAATCTGACCCCTCCAGAGAAAACTTTCCCTCACCCTGAAACAATCTCGCCCCGCAGAGAAAAGTTTCCCTCACTCTGAAACAAACTCACTCCCTAGAGAAAAGTTTCCCTCACCCTGAAACAATCTCACCTCCAAAGAAAAGTTTGCCATACCTTGAAACAATCTCACCTCCCAGAGAAAAGTTTGCCTCACTCTAAAACGATCTCACGCCCCGAAGAAAAGTTATCTCAACCTCAAACAATTTCATTCCCTAAAGTTGGGATTCTCATCGTGGGGTATGCGGTAAAATGTTTTGGGGTACGACGTGAGAGCTCAAAAGTAGCTAGATCTGATTACCCAGAAAAATGTTTATAATTTTATCAGATTTGCTAAATTGTTCATGTCATTTTTTGTGTTGTTCGACATATGTAATTTATGAATACAATATTTAATGTGTGTGTATATATATATATGTTTTATTTTATTCCCATTGTTATACTATAACTATAATTTTACCTGATCTATACAAAGGGTACGCCAATCACATGCACATTTCTAGGGGGTACGTGAAGCATAAAATGTTGAGAACCACTGCCCTAGAAAATAGTTTGTCTCACCCTCAAACAATCTCACGCCCTAGAGAATAGTTTGCCTCACCCTCAAACAATCTCACGCCCGAGAGAAAAGTTTACCACACCCTGAAACAATCTCGCCCCCCAGTGAAAAAGTTTGCCTCACCCTACAAAAACTTCACACTCCATCAAAAAGTTTGACTCACCGAGAAACAATCTCACCCCAAGAGAAAAAGTTTCCCCCCACTAAAACAGTCTCGCCCAGAGGGAAAAGTGTGCCTGACCCTCAAACAACCTCATTCCCCAGCGAAAAGTTTGACTCACCAAGAAACACTTACACCCCCTAGAGAAAATTTTTCCCACCCTGAAACAATCTCACCTTCTAGAGAAAACGTTTTTCCCACCCTAAAACAATATCGCCCCCCCCCCCCGAGAAAAAGTCTTCAACCCTGAAATAATCTCGCCCCCCAGAGAAAAAGTTTGCCTCACCCTCAAGCTGTCTCACTCTCAAGCGAAAAGCTTGACTCACCCAGAAACAATTTCAACCCCAGAGAAAACGTTTTTCCCACCCTGAAACAATCTCACCTCCTAGAGAAAACGTTTTTCCCACCCTAAAACAATCTCGCCCCCCCCCCCCGAGAAAAAGTCTTCAACCCTGAAACAATCTCGCCCCCCAGAGAAAAAGTTTGCCTCACCCTTAAGATGTCTCACTCCCAAGCGAGAAGCTTGAGTCACCCAGAAACAATTTCAACCCCAGAGAAAAAGTTTTCCCACCCTGAAACAATGTCACCCACTAGAAAAAATGTTTTTTTACCCTGAAACAAACTCGCCCCCAAGATAAAAAGTTTTTTCCACCTTGAAACAAACTCGCCCCCAAGATAAAATGTTTTTTCCACCTTGAAACAATCTCGCCCCCCAGAGAAAAAGTCTGCCTCACTCTGAAACAATCTTAACCCCCATAGAAAACTGTCTCATCCTGAAACAATCTCACCCCAGCCCAGCAGAAAAATTTTTGCCGAGTCTTATGGCTGAAGTCAATGTAAATTATAATTTTATAAAAAAATATAATATTATAATATTATATTTTTGTAAAATCAAATTCTTTTAGGGCTGAAATGAGAGTGAGGGGGGAAAGAAAAAGGGTTTTTTCCCCCTCATTGAAAATTCTAGTAACTAGAAAGGAGGTGACAAAAGCGTTTAAAATACATACTTTGCACTTAATTTTTTAAATATTTCTTTTTAAAGACCACTGAAAGAAGGCCAAACAGCACACCGGAATGGCACAAGTTTAATTTCCCCCCACCCGCCCCACATTACAAACACCCCCTTAACTGTTACATCCGGGACGGAGCCTGCTTCTACCGCCAAATTTTTCAACTCCTATCATAAATAAAAAAAATCATTTCCAGTAGTTGTTTAGTTTTTCTCATTTCCTAACTTGAACGCACAAATCGGTGTGATTTAAAGCAACTGGAAGATTCAGAACGTATATATCCTAACATTTCGTAACCTATCGAAACGAAAAATAATATTTCATTTATCTCGAAGATAAAGGAAATTGAATATCTGCAGCAGTGTTTCCCAGAAAAAATTCCATCAAAAATCGATTTATGGACTATGCCGATATTGAAATTATGTTTAAAATACTAAGGTAAATCATGTTGTCAAAATCTTGAAGCTGCGAATTATTTTGTATTTGAAGCAGTGGAGCACTCAGGATTTAATCTTGGTCGGGTGAAGGGGGGGGGGGCGAGTGACCCCCTAAAGAGCGCTCGGTCCGCCCGATTCGTTCGCGTTGTGTTCACAGGGGCCGTGATTCCCGAGAGCTGTATTCAATGGTGATTTGATATGTAATGAAATGTTTAGGGTTATATGTCCCACCTTATGTGACTGCTAATTCATAAGTAGTATAGAAATAGATTGGATTGGATTGTTTTACCTCTGAGCGGCACTTTTTTGCACACCATGGGTTAAATGGCCAGGCCACAAGGACCCAGAAGGCTCAGAGAAGGTTGGGGGAGGGGACCCACTGGAACAGCTGTTGGGAGACAGATGGTAGCCTCCCGTCAAGGCCATCCAGCGTATTCATTAACGTGCACAGGGTATGGCTCTCCCGCACACGGGGCCACGGCTTAACGTCCCATCCGACGGACGGCGGCCTTTTCAAGCCCATCGGTGGCCCCTACTGACCGTGGGCAGTGCGGGGAAATTTTCCGGACATAAATCTCAACGCTGACCCAGCTGGGACTCGAACCTGGGAACTACAGATTACGAGCCTGGCGCATAACCGACTGAGCCACCCCCTCCCCTCTAGAAATAGAAGACACGACACAACATAAATGTAAAAAAATGAATTTTAATTAGGAAAAGATTTTTGGAAAATTTTCTATTGTTTTTTTTTCCTTTTTCTTTGGGGGGTGTTAGGGTCCCTTGGCCCTTCCTCTGGGTGCGCCACTGATTTGAAGTATTATATATAATATTATGAGGATTCCTATTGTGTGAAATTTTTCATGTGTGTGTTTCATGTTTCAAATGTTAAGATGTGTAAATTTCTATGTGCATATTTATATTATCTCTATACACTATAATATGTAATATAACAACCCGGAAATGCTCAGCTTGTGGGCTATTTATAGGAAAAGCAAATGTATATTTATTTGTAAAATAATGTTCAAGTTCAAAGTTCGAAAACTCAAGAAAAATTATCCCTTACAAAAAAAAGATATTTAGGTTTTACTTCAATTTTTAACCACATTTTTATGGGAAAGCTCTCCCTAAACCTCATCACCCTACCCTCGGTTACTAGGGGACACCGATGGTCTTGCAAAGGCTGCCGTCCGTGAGATGGGACGTAAAGCCGTGTATCAGTGCGCAGAAGAACCACACCTGGTGCACGTTAAAGAACACGCTGGATGGCCTTGACGGGACGCTCCCATCTGTCTCGTAACAGCGTCCAGTGGGTCCCCTCCTCCAACCTTCTCTGAGCGCTTGCAGTTCTTGTGACCTGGCCATTAGCCCATTGTGTGCAGGAAAAGTGCTGCTCAGAGGTAAAGTAATCCAACTCTTTAACGTGCACAGGATATGACACTTCTGCACATGGGGCCACGGCTTAACTTATCATCTGATGGTCAAAATGCCTTTCCAAACCCACTGGTGTCCCCTTTCTGAACGAGGGCAGGGTGAAAATCTCTTACATCATACCATGCATGGGGTAGTGCAGTAAGCGACGAATTAAAATTTGGTATACATATGTATAGAGAGAGAGAGCTGATTTGATTAAACATTATTTGTAAAATTCGACTGGTAGCTATTAGTTTTAAAATTCTAGTAATCAGTTTCAAAATATTCATAAATATTTCAATATAATCGTAATTAATGAATTATTTTATTTTATATGGTTTAAAAATAAATATACTTTAGTTCAATTTTAGGCAAATTAAATCGATTAAATTTTTATGCATGTTTAATTTCTCTTCTTTCTTTACTTCTATTGCTCAAGAACTGTCCGGGCCTGATGTATCACAATGGCCTTGGCATGGAATTCTCGGTTGGACTGTTTTACCTATGAGTGGCACCTTTTTTGCACACAATGGGCTAAATGGCCAGGTCACAAGGACCGACTGGTCAGGTATTGGGAGAGAAATGGTAGACGCCCATTAAGGCCATCCAGCGAGTTCTTTAACGTGCACAGTTTATGGCACTCCCGTACACAGAACCACGACTTAACGTCCCATCCGATGGTCGGCGGCCTTCCCAAACCCATCGGTGTCCCCTACAGACGAAGGGCAGGGGAAGTTTTGGGGAGATAAAGCTCAACTTGCGGAAATGAAATCTTGCGAAGTCGCAGCTAGGACTTGAACTGGAAACTGCGGATTACGAGCCTGGCGCGCTACCGACTGAGACACTCCCTTGCCCCTTTATAAGCACGAGGGATTGGGTTGGGTTGTTTTACCTCTGAGCGGCACTTTTTTGCACACCAAGGGCTAAATGGCCAGGTCACATGGACCCCGAAGTCTCAGAGAAGGTTGGGGGAGGGGACCCACTGGAACAGCTGTTGGGAGACAGATGGTAGACTCCCGTCAAGGCCATCCAGCGTGTTCTTCAACGTGCACAGGGTATGTCTCTCCCGCACACGGAGCCACGGCTTAACGTCCCATCCGACGGACGGCGGCCTTTCCAA
The DNA here is from genome assembly GCA_038380435.1 of Ryuthela nishihirai. NCBI lineage: Eukaryota > Metazoa > Arthropoda > Arachnida > Araneae > Heptathelidae > Ryuthela > Ryuthela nishihirai. The sequence goes on along the minus strand of JAWZYU010000006.1, from coordinate 109,709,540 downwards.
GCCTATCTGTGTCCCCTACTGACCGTGGGCAGGGCGGGGAATTTTGCGGAAATTAATCTCAACGCTGACCCAGCTATGACTCGAACCTGGGAATTACAGATTACGAGCCTGGAGCGCTACCGACTGAGCCAACCCCGCCCCAAGCACGAGGGAAACCGGTCTACAGCAGTGATGGGGAACATTTTCGAGCTCGCGTGCCAAAAATAGAGAAATAGGAGAATATTTTCTAATTCCCGGTGCCAACGTTACCAAATAATTTCAAATGCCATTTTTTATTATTATTAATCGTCTAAGATTACATCTCCGTTCATCTTACAATATAAATTAAACGAAACAAAATGCTAAGGATTTAAATGTAAGGATACGGAACACCAATATTTAGACTCGCCGTCATAGAAGGAAAACTTAAAAAACGAAACTTTTATTTGCCAAACCAAAATCATTCAATCACACGCATGACATCTCATGCTACTTTCCACCTGCAGTGCCCAGCCAACCCTTCCTATAACGGAAGGCCGATGGACCAAGTTATGACGTCAGCATATCTTGCAATACAGATAATTCTTATATATCCATTTCCATTATTATTACTGGTGTACTTTTGTAATAATATCTATATTAATGTTTATTTATAAATATACCATATTTAGAAAGGAAAATTATTAGGATTATGATAATTTCTCATAAATATCATTTAATAGTTAATTATATTGCTATTATTATTTCATTATGATAATTTCTAATAAATACGAATAATTTTCCTTCTCAATAAAGTATATTTATAAATAATTATTATTATTTATAAATAATAATTATATATATATAACTACGTATAATAATAATTATTATTATTATTATACGTAGTAGTATATCAGTAATAAAATTATAAATAAATTTCTAAGAATTTTTCGAGACATAGGACTACATACGATGACGTCACAACTTGGTTAGATCGGCCTTCTGTTATAGTAGGTATTAGCTCAGCGCATCACTGATGCTACGTCAACGTTATCATAATGAAGTGAATTTTCATTGGCTGAGAGATTAAAATGGCTCTCTCAGACGTATCATCAAACCGAAACTACATTTTAAGCAACGGCAATAGATTTAGAACGTCGATTTTTGATGCAACTTTTTGGGCAATGTGTAATCAGTTATTTGAGATGTTTTAAACATATGAGTAAAATATATATTAGTTTAAACATATTGAAACTAATAAGTAACAAATAAAGCAATTTAGTCGCAATCTTGCTACCAGTTGGGTTGTTTTACTTCTGAGCGGCATTTTTTTTGCACACAATGTACTAACTGGCCAGGCCACAAGGAACCCGAAGGCTCAGAGAAGGATGGGGGAGGGGACCCACTTAGCAGCTCTTTGGAGACAGATGGTAGTCTCCTGTTAAAGACATTCAGCCTGTTCTTTAACGTGTACAGGGTACGTGTCTCCTGCACCTGAGATCATGACTACACATCCCATGGGCTCGTAATCTGTAGTTCCCAGTTTCGAGTTCCAGCTGGGTCAGCGTTAAGATTTATCTCCGCAAAATTCCCCGCCCTGCCCACGGTCAGTAGGGGACACCGATGGTCTAGGAAAAGCCGCCGTCCGTCGGATGGGACGTTAAGCCGTGGCCCCGTGTGTGGGAGAGCCATACCCTGTGCACGTTAAAGAACTCGCTAGATGGCCTTGACAGGAGGCTACCATCTGTCTCCCAACAGCTCTTCCAGTGGGTCCCCTCCCCCAACCTTCTCGGAGCCTTTTGGATCCATGTGACCTGGCCATTTTGGCCATGGTGTGCAAAAAAGTGCCGCTCAGAGGTAAAACAATCCAAACCAAAACAACACATCCCATGTAACACATTGAGGCCTTTCCAAGACCATCGGTGTCCCCTACTGACCGTGGTCACGGCGGGGAGTTTTGCGGAGAAAAATCTCAACGCTGACCCAGCTGGGACACGAACCTGGGACTGCAGATTACGAGCCTGATTAGCTACCGACTCTCCTATTCCCCTTTGTAAGGTGAGAAACAAATCTAGAGACAGACGGACGACAAAGTGAAATCATTAACTTATTTTTTTATTTAAAACGAGCTAAAACACATTTCACTTTCAACTTACCTTCTACAGCAAATAGGATTCTATCAGAGTAACACGATAACAGCTTAATTTAAACGTTTTAAAACATTTAAAGTTCATTCCATTCGAATATTCCAAGCGAACGACCTTTCGGCACTTCGATGCTCGAGCATATTTATCATTGGCGCCGAAACCAGAACCGAAGCTGATAATACGAACACGTACAATGTTCCGTCAGCCAATCAGAACACAGAAGCATCAACGGATAGATATAACAAGAGCTAACGCCATTCTTTCACTGATAGGATTAAATTTGAAGAACCGAGCGCATGCGTTATCTTCAGATCTACGAGATGGCGTCGGAACAAGTGAAAAGTGAAAAGATTTCCAACTGCTCTGATAAGGACCCCGCAGGTTCAAAGAAAGTTGGGGAACGGGGGCTCAGTTGGTAGCGTACCAGGTTTGTAATCTGTAGTTACCTGGTTCTAGTCCAAGCTGGGCCAGCGTTCAGATTTATCTCCGCAAACTCCCTACCCACGGTCAGCAGAATACACCGGTGGTTGTGCGAGGGTGGCTCAGTCGGTAACGCGCCAGGCTCGTAATCTGTAGTTCCCAGGTTCGAGTCCCAGCTGGGTCAGCGTTGAGATTTATCTCCGCAAAATTCCCCGCCCTGCCCACGGTTAGTAGGGTACACCGATGGGCTTCAAAAGGCCGCAGTCCGTCGGATGTGACGTTAAGCCTGGCCCGGTGTGAGGGAGAGCCATACCCTGTGCACGTTAAAGAACACGCTGGATGGCCTTGACGGGAGGCTACCATCTGTCTCCCAACAGATGTTCCAGTGGGTCCCCTCCTCCAACCTTCTCTGAGCCTTCGGGGTCCATGTGACCTGGCCATTTAGCCCATGGTGTGCAAAAAAGTGCCGCTCAGAGGTAAAACAACCCAACGTTAAAGAACACGCTGGATGGCCTTGACGGGAGACTACCATCTGTCTCCCAACAGATGTTCCAGTGGGTCCCCTCCTCCAACCTTCTCTGAGCCTTCGGGGTCCATGTGACCTGGCCATTTAGCCCATGGTGTGCAAAAAAGTGCCGCTCAGTGGTAAAACAACCCAACGTTAAAGAACACGCTGGATGACCTTGACGGGAGGCTACCATCTGTCTCCCAATAGATGTTCCAGTAGGTCCCCTCCTCCAACCTTCTCTGAGACTTCGGGGTCCATGTGACCTGGCCATTTAGCCCATGGTGTGCAAAAAAGTGCCGCTCAGAGGTAAAACAATCCAACATTAAAGAACACGCTGGATGGCCTTGACGGGAGGCTACCATCTGTCTCCCACCAGCTGTTCCAGTGGGTCCCCTCCTCCAACCTTCTCTGAGCCTTCGGGGTCCATGTGACCTGGCCATTTAGCCCATGGTGTGCAAAAAAGTGCCGCTCAGAGGTAAAACAACCCAACGTTAAAGAACACGCTGGATGGCCTTGACGGGAGACTACCATCTGTCTCCCAACAGATGTTCCAGTGGGTCCCCTCCTCCAACCTTCTCTGAGCCTTCGGGGTCCATGTGACCTGGCCATTTAGCCCATGGTGTGCAAAAAAGTGCCGCTCAGTGGTAAAACAACCCAACGTTAAAGAACACGCTGGATGACCTTGACGGGAGGCTACCATCTGTCTCGCAATAGATGTTCCAGTAGGTCCCCTCCTCCAACCTTCTCTGAGCCGTCGGGGTCCATGTGACCTGGCCATTTAGCCCATGGTGTGCAAAAAAGTGCCGTTCAGAGGTAAAACAATCCAACATTAAAGAACACGCTGGATGGCCTTGACGGGAGGCTACCATCTGTCTCCCACCAGCTGTTCCAGTGGGTCCCCTCCTCCAACCTTCTCTGAGCCTTCGGGGTCCATGTGACCTGGCCATTTAGCCCATGGTGTGCAAAAAAGTGCCGCTCAGAGGTAAAACAACCCAACCCATCGAGTGCAGATAGAGAGAGTTAGAGGAGATAATTTGGGTCTTGAACCCGTAATTATCAGATTATTAGTGTGATGATGCTATTAGTGTTTCAGCAGATGGTCCGTATTTGAGTTAATTAGGTATAAATCAAAAATATTTGCAAAAGAGAAACGTTTACTATTCAAGATAGCAGTGTCAATGTAGAAGAGCGTACCCTTTTTGCACAGTGCTTTCCCCTATGACGTCACGGACCACGACCCTAACATGTCCCCACCATTATTATTTAGGGGCGGGGGTGGCTCAGTCGGTAGCGCGCCAGGCTCGTAATCTGTAGTTCCCAGGTTCGAGTCCCAGCTGATTCAGCGTTGAGATTTATCTCCACAAAAATTCCCCGCCCTGCCCACGGTCAGTAGAGGACACCGATGGGCTTGGAAAGGTCGCCGTCCGTCGGATGGGACGTTAAAGCCATGGCCCCTGTGCGGGAGATCCATACCCTGTGCACGTTAAAGAACACGCTGGATGGCCATCCAGCGTGTTCTATACAGGGCTACCATCTGTCTCCTAACAGCTGTTCCAGTGGGTCCCCTTCCCCAACCTTCTCTGAGCCTTCGGGGTCCATGTGACCTGGCAATTTAGTCCATGGTGTGCAAAAAATTGCCGCTCAGAAGTAAAACATCCGAACCCAACCCATCGAGTGCAGATAGAGAGAGTTAGAGGAGGTAATTTGGGTCTTGAACCCGTAATTATCAGATTATTAGTGTGATGACGCTATTAGTGTTTCAGCAAATGGTCCGTATTTGAGTTAATTAGGTATAAATTAAAAATATTTGTAAAAGAGAAACGTTTAATATTCAAGATAATAGTGTCAATGCAGAATAGCGTACCCCTTTTGCACAGTGCTTTCCCCTATGACGTCACGGACCACGACCCTAACATGCCCCCACTATTATCCCTCTTATTAATAATTCATATCTCATGTTTCATAATTCATATTTAATTAATCTCTCATCAAATGTTCCGTCCCCCTTTATTAAAAAACCCTGCCGATTACAAACTTCCAAATTTTTCCAAGTTCCGCGTCCGCCACTTTGTTTTCTCACGTCACCGCAAACTCAGGAGATTTTGCCGTTCGTCTGCCATCTTGGTTTCTACTCTCCTCCGAAATTCCCCCCCCCCCCCCAAGTCCCGAGACCGCCATTTTTAATCCTGACGTCACCACAAACTCATATTCTAAAGTCCGAAGCACACCACTATACGAAATAATTCTGTGGCGCCATCTGGTGTTTGACCGACATACACCTATTAAAAAAATGCTTTTTCACGACGGCTACATTTGATCCTAGGTTCCTCATCAGGTTGAAGAGCTTATCTGCGCCTTTATGCCACCGCTAGTTAATTGCTCAGAATGCTTAGATGTGTCTCTCAAGTGGGGATAAGCGCTCTTTATAAAACAACATAAATAATACCCACTCAAGCAGTTGCTTGCCACAAAGGTCTGACAGGAGCCTGTCAGTTTATATGCCATAGTAGAAGGTCTGAGAGGATGGCAGGACCTCAGCAGAAAAACGACACACACAGCCATGCCTTACCCGGGGTTCGAACCCAGGGATCATTAGCCAAGCGCGCTAACCACTCGGCCACGGGACGGCTAGAGAAAACAACATAGGAAAGTTATATTTCGTTCACGAGGTTTACATTGCATGCATTTATTTTCTTAACGTATGATTTTTTTTATTTTTACAACCATCGTATTTTTTATTTTTATGAACTACGAATTTTTTATTTCTTTATAACTCGCGAATTTCAGCGTAAATTAACCTATGTATTTTTAGGTCTCGTAAATTTTCCTACGTGTTTTTTATAACCTACGATTTCTTTATTTCTTTATAAGTTAACTCGCTAATTTTCCTCATAAATTAGCCTACGTATTTTCTATTCCTTATTAATTAAACACTTATCAAAACTGACGTCCCGTTTATTAATATACGCCTCTCCTTAATTAAAAGGTTTATTGAAAGTTCGTCTCCCTGATTAAAAATTTTTATTAACATGCTCCTCACTTTATTAAACACTTATCACATATTCGACTGCACCCCGTCCTTTGACGGGCATATTCAATGAGCAACCTGTAATCTCCTTATGCATTAAAAAGTCCCCCTTCATCAAAATTTCCACCTCCTTTGTTCAACACTTATCAAAGGTCCGCCTCCTGTATTAAACACTTATCAAAGGTTCCGCCTCCTGTATTAAACACTTATCAAAGGTTCCACCTCCTGTATTAAACACTTATCAAAGGTTCCGCCTTTTATATTAAACACTTATCAAAGGTTCCACATCCTTTATTAAACACTTATCAAAGGTTCCGTCTCCTGTATTAAACACTTATCAAAGGTTCCGCCTTTTATATTAAACACTTATCAAAGGTTCCACATCCTTTATTAAACACTTATCAAAGGTTCCGTCTCCTGTATTAAACACTTATCAAAGGTTCCACATCCTGTATTAAACACTTATCAAAGGTTCCACATCCTGTATTAAACACTTATGAAAGGTTCCGTCTCCTGTATTAAACACTTATCAAAGGTTCCATCTCCTATATTAAGCACTTATCAAAGGTTCCACCTCCTGTATTAAACACTTATCAAAGGTTCGACTGCACCCCGTCCTTTGACTGGCATCTTCAATGACCAACCTGTAATCTCCTTATACATTAAAAAGACCCCCTTCATCAAAATTTCCACCTCCTTTGTTAAACACTTATCAAAGGTTCCGCCTCCTGTATTAAACACTTATCAAAGGTTCCGTCTCCTGTATTAAACACTTATCAAAGGTTCTGTCTCCTGTATTAAACACTTATCAAAGGTTCCACATCCTGTATTAAACACTTATCAAAGGTTCCATCTCCTATATTAAACACTTATGAAAGGTTCCACCTACTGTATTAAACACTTATCAAAGGTTCGACTACACCCCGTCCTTTGACGGGCATATTCAATGACCAACCTGTAATCTCCTTATACATTAAAAAGTCCCTCTTCATCAAAATTTCCACCTCCTTTGTTAAACACTTATCAAAGGTTCCGCCTCCTTTGTTAAACACTTATCAATGGTTCCGCCTCCTGTATTAAACACTTATCAAAGGTTACACCTCCTGTATTAAACACTTATCAAAGGTTCTGCCTTCTGTATTAAACACTCATCAAAGGTTCCACATGTTGTATTAAACACTTATCAAAGATTCCGTCTCCTGTATTAAACACTTATCAAATGTTCCACATCCTGTATTAAACACATATAAAAGGTTCCATCTCCTGTATTAAACATTTATCAAAGGTTCCACCTCCTGTATTAAACACTTATCAAAGGTTCCGCCTCCTGTATTAAACACTTATCAAAGGTTCCGTTTCCTATATTAAACACTTATCAAAGGTTCCATCTCCTATATTAAACACTTATCAAAGGTTCCACCTCCTGTATTAAACACTTATCAAAGGTTCGACTGCACCCCGTCCTTTGACGGGCATCTTCAATGACCAACCTGTAATCTCCTTATACATTAAAAAGACCCCCTTCATCAAAATTTCCACCTCCTTTGTTAAACACTTATCAAAGGTTCCGCCTCCTTTGTTAAACACTAATCAAAGGTTCCGCCTCCTGTATTAAACACTTATCAAAGGTTCCGTCTCCTGTATTAAACACTTATCAAAGGTTCCACATCCTGTATTAAACACTTATCAAAGGTTCCACATCCTGTATTAAACACTTATCAAAGGTTCCGCCTCCTGTATTAAACACTTATCAAAGGTTCCATCTCCTATATTAAACACTTATCAAAGGTTCCACCTATTGTATTAAACACTTATCAAAGGTTCGACTACACCCCGTCCTTTGACGGGCATATTCAACGACCAACCTGTAATCTCCTTATACATTAAAAAGTCCCTCTTCATCAAAATTTCCACCTCCTTTGTTAAACACTTATCAAAGGTTCCGCCTCCTGTATTAAACACTTATCAAAGGTTCCGCCTCCTGTATTAAACACTTATCAAAGGTTCCACCTCCTGTATTAAACACTTATCAAAGGTTCGACTATACCCCGTCCTTTGACGGGCATATTCAATGACCAACCTGTAATCTCCTTTTACATTAAAAAGTCCCCTTCATCAAAATTTCCACCTCCTTTGTTAAACACTTATCAAAGGTTCCGCCTCCTTTGTTAAACACTTATCAAAGGTTCCGCCTCCTGTATTAAACACTTATCAAAGGTTCTGCCTCCTGTATTAAACACTTATCAAAGGTTCTGCCTTCTGTATTAAACACTCATCAAAGGTTCCACATGTTGTATTAAACACTTATCAAAGATTCCGTCTCCTGTATTAAACACTTATCAAATGTTCCACATCCTGTATTAAACACATATAAAAGGTTCCATCTCCTGTATTAAACACTTATCAAAGGTTCCGCCTCCTGTATTAAACACTTATCAAAGGTTCCGTCTCCTGTATTAAACACTTATCAAAGGTTCCGCCTCCTTTGTTAAACACTTATCAAAGGTTCCGCCTCCTTTGTTAAACACTTATCAAAGGTTCCGCCTCCTTTATTAAACACTTATCAAATGTTCCGCCTCTTGCATTAAACACTATTCAAAGGTTCCGCCTCCTGTATTAAACACTTATCAAAGGTTCGGCCTCGTGTATTAAACACTTATCAAAGGTTCCATCTCCTATATTAAACACTTATCAAAGGTTCCACCTCCTGTATTAAATACTTATCAAAGGTTCGACTGCATCCCGTCCTTTGACGGGCATCTTCAATGACCAACCTGTAATATCCTTATACATTAAAAAGTCCCCCTTCATCAAAATTTCCACCTCCTTTATTAAACACTTATCAAAGGTTCCGCCTCCTTTGCTAAACACTTATCAAAGGTTCCGCCTCCTGTATTAAACACTTATCAAAGGTTCCGTCTCCTATATTAAACACTTATCAAATGTTCCGCTTCTTGGAGCACACCTTCGATAGCCAACTTATAATCTCCCTATTCATTAAAAAGTACCCCCTTATCAAAAGTTCCGACCCCCTTTTATTAAACACTTATCAAAAGTTCTACCTCCCTGGAAAACCAAAACTTCTTGAAATTTCTCGAAGTCCCGCGACGCCCACTTGGTTTCTGGCACCCCCCCCCCCAATCCCCGCAAAAAATTTGCGAAACTCACATCCTGTGAGGTAATAGAACCTTCTAGAAAATGCTGCACATTCGAACCACCCCCACCCTCTAAAGTGAACTAGAAGGATTTCATTTCGGCTCAATTGCAAATTGAATGCTTTTAAATAAACATAGAGAGAATATTGAACTTATCCGGGTGGTGTCCCACTAATGAGAGTTGTTCCTCTTTATCTATTCAACATACTACCAGCAGGTGCATATCTATTATGTCCTTTTGTTTCCATGGAAATGCTTGTTTTCGGTGATAATGAAGTTTTTCATATTCGGAATTTTAATATTACTAACCGGTGATTTGAAAATGTAAATTGTAATATATACCCTAAAATAATAGTAACATATACCCTAAAAAAATAGTAATATAATACCCTAAAAATTGCAAAAATCATCTCATTTATCACTTAATTTGAAAGAAGTTGGTTTTGCTTTTACCATAAGAGTATAATCATCCATTGTATATAAACAAATATTATTTATTACTACTATATTCAAATAGTTCAGAAAATATTAAAATTACGTTGAGAATTTATAACAATAATAAGCAATAAATAAAAAAAATACCCCCTCAAGCAGCTGCTTGCCACAGAGGTCTGACAGGAGCCTGTCAGTTTATATGCCACAGTAGAAGATCTGACAGGATGGCAGGACCTCAGCAGAAAAACGACACATACATCCATGCCTTATCCGGGGCTCGAACCCAGGTCCCTTAGATCAGTAGCCAAGCGCGCTAACCACTCGGCCATGGGACGGCTAGATCAATTCAATTAATTGTTGATTAATTAGAACATATTTTAATATCAATTATTCGGTTTTCATCGACATATTCTACTACAGTCGCTCGAAAACGTATCCGAACACTATAGTTGATTACAGAATTCAGAAAAATATCTGGCAACGATTTTTTTTTTAGAAATTAGTGATCTGGCAACCTGCGTGTACAGTCCGTCAAAAGAATATCCAAACACTATAGTTGATTACAGAATTCAGGAAAAATATCTGGCAACGATTTCATTTTTAGAAATTAGTGATCTGGCAACCTTCGTGTACAGTCACACAAAAAAATTCCGAACATTATAGTTGATTAGAGTATTCAGAAAAAATATCTGGCAACGATTATTATTATTATTATAAATATATATATATTAATAGAAATTAGCAATCTGGCAACCTTCGTGTACAGTCACTCAAAAAAGTATGCGAACACTATGGTTGATTACAGAATTCCAAAAATATATCTGGCAACGATTTTTTTTTCTAGAAATTAGTGATCTCGCAACCTTCGTGTACAGTCACTCAAAAAAGTATCAAACACTATGGTTGATTAGAAAATTCAGAAAATATATCTGGCAACGATTTTTTTTAGAAATTAGTGATCTCGCAACCTTCGTGTACAGTCACTCAAAAAAGTATCAAACACTATGGTTGATTAGAAAATTCAGAAAATATATCTGGCAACGATTTTTTTTAGAAATTAGTGATCTCGCAACCTTCGTGTACAGTCACTCAAAAGTGTATCACAGGAAAGAGCTTTTAAAATTCTATACAAAACATATGAAAACTGAAAAGGCATTTTTTGGCCGATAAGTTCCTTACTTTCCGTGTTGCCACAAACTCTATTTCAACGAAACTCCTTTAGAGTGGACAAAAAATAACCATTTGATGTATTACCATTATGTGTTGATATGATTAATGGGCCTTTTAACAGTTTAATTAGCAAAAGGAAATTTAATGTGTTATAAGAAGAAATAGAGATGATACAATTATATATTGAGTAAGAATATAGGAGTAAAATCATTTTTTTCAAACTTTGGACGAACAGATACATCCGTGATATATCACTCTTCCGCGGAATTGAGAGGATGTTTAGATTGAACGAGCGATATCTTATTGTATTACTTCTTTTTATAAATCTTGTGGTGGCTGTTGTCCGATTATTTCTCCATTTCAACTTATATTAATATTGTATTTGTTGTGAAAACTGCTGTTCCACTATAACTTCTTAACTTGTTAACCAATCGCAACTTCACTAATTAAATAAATACCCCCTCAAGCAGCTGCTTGGCACAGAGATCTCACAAGAGCCTGTCAGTTTACATGTCATAGTAGAAGTACTTATTCATACTTATTCGACTCATCTTTACTGCAGTTATGACCATTAGTTTGCTTGTAAATTTCTCACCCTTAAAATAATGCCGTTTTAATAATTACGTAGCTCAGGTTACACGTGCTGTAACGACGCCAAAGCATTTTGGATCTAAGAAACTATCAGACAATGTCAATGTGTATGCCAAAGGTAACCAACATTTGCAGCTCAGAAACTTTAAAAACAAACTTTCGCTGAAAGAGGAGGGAAAATAAGTTCTGGGTCAAATTCAAGTTTAACTAAATTTTGAATTTGAGCAGAATTATTTTAGTAAGTAAAGAATAATGGGAACAAGATTGCTGAAGAACAAAATTTTTCAGTTGACACAAAGTAAGTTAAAACATAAATGATATTTTTATATAAAACCCTTATGACCGAAGTGTACTTTTAGAAGTAGTCTATTAATTTTTCTTATTTTGTTAAATTTCAAAGAAAGGCTTAAATGGGCTTGATTAATAACCCAAAAGAGTTAGGTTGTTTAACCCCTGAGCACACTCTTTTGCAAACAATGGAGAGCGGGATTGGCTCAGTCGGTTACGTGCCAGGCTCGTAATCTGCAGTTCCCAGGTTCGAGTCCCAGCTGGGTCAGCTTTGGGATCTTTCTCCGCAAAATTCACCGCCCTGCCCACGGTCAGTAGGGGACACCATTGAGCTTGGAAAGGCCGCCATCCGTCGGATGCGACGTTAAGCCGTGGCCCGTGTGCGGAAGAGTCATACACTGTGCATGTATAAGAACACGTTAGATGGCCTTGACGGGAGGCTACCATCTGTCTCCCAACAGCCGTTCCAGTGCGTCCCTCCCCGAAACTTCTCTGAGCTTTCGAGGTCCTTGTAACCTGACCATTTAGCCATTGTGTGCAAAAAAAGTGCTGCTCAGATGTGAAACAACCAACCAAAATTTTCAAACAATTGGCTAAATTACCAGGTCACAAAGACCCCAGGGACTCAGTGAAGGTTGTGGGGATGGAACCCACAGGGTAGTTCTTAGAAAAGAGATGGTAGGGTCTCCTCAAGGATATGCAGTGTGTTCTTTAACAAGCACAGTCTACTAATTTTATTTAGCTCATGGTGTGCAAAAAAAGTGCCGCTCAGATGTAAAACAATCCGACCCAACCCATGTATATCCGAATAACGAGATTCCGTTAGCGAAATGTCCATCTGGAGTACCTGGGATTCTAGAAATATATCATGAAACATTAAACGAGAGGAATATTTTTTATAATTAGATTCATAATAAATATTGTGGTTGTAAAAATTCAATTGCCGAAAAAGTGTATCATATGAAATTTCTTACGGTTTGAAAAAAAACATCAAATTTTTATAGTTGTTCGCGAAGTAAAATTAGATTATGTAACAGATTGTGCTGCCATAAGACATAAACTATTTAAATCTCAAAAATTACAATTTCAATCTCAAATATCAATTACAATTTCAAATCTCAATTACAATACAATTTCAAATCTCAATTTGAGATTCAAATCTTCATAACTATTTCAATCTAAAAATTATTCATATTATCTGATTATTCTGGCCTTTAAAAATACTTTAGTAGGCCGAATTATAGTAGATAAAGGAGTGAAATAAGTAGATTTTACTCATGAATAGAATACACTAGAAATCAGCACCAAGACTATTCAGACTCACTACGAGCAGTTATAGGTTATATTATAATATACTCATTATATATTGGTATCAATGAATTCGATTTTCATAGATTACTTAACAGAATATGAAATTAATGAAATAATTTTTCGTTTGCAAATAAGAATTGTAACGGGAGCAGATTGTATATCTGTGGAGATAATTAAAGAAATAAAAAAAAATATTTCGACTATTCTATGTCTTCTCTATAATTTATCTTTGCATTTTGGATATTTTCCAACACAACTTAAAAATTCAACTCTAGTACAGTCGCACAAAAAATATCCGAATATTATGGTTGATTACAGAATTCATAAAAAATATCTGGCAACGATTTTTTTAGAAATTAGTGATCTGGCAAACGTAACACGAAGGTTGCCAGATCACTGTACCTGTTTACAAAGGTGGTAAACATTTAGTTATTAATAATTACAGACCAATAGTTTTATTGTCGATGTTTGCAAAATATTAAAAAAACTGATTAAGATTAATTTTTAAATTTTATTGACAGAAATATTTTTTTTTTTCTAAAAATCTGTTTGGGTTTAACAAAGACACTGGAATATAGGATGCTACATTAAAATTAAAAATTTCAATCTACAGTGAAATAAATAAAAATTTAAATAGAGCAGTAATAATTTTGGGCATAAAGAAAGCGTTTCACTCGGTTTCAAATGATATATTATTATATAAATTTCACACTTTTATTATGATTTCAAACTTATTTAAAAAATAGAACTCAAAATGTTAAATTAGGGAATTATTACAGTAACGAAAAGAAAATTAAACATGTTGTTCCACAAGGATCTGTATTAGGTCCGATATTATTTAATATTTTCATATATGATCCTTGTAACCTGGAGCTAAAAGAGAAATTAATAGCATTTGCTGATGATACTGCTCTGATATATACAGCAGCTACTGAAAATATTATGATTGAAAAAATAAATCAAGACTTATGGAATATCTTAAATTGGTTGACGAAAATTAGGTTGGTTTTAAATGAAGAAAAAAACGAAATATGTGTATTTCCGATTGAGAGAAATTCAAAGAGATAATTTGAAACGAAATTAATTTAATATACACTTAAATGAATCGGTAATGGTATTCATCCAAGCCACTAGAAGGTGTTGAGTGCTATAAATACTTAGAAGTATACATTGATAGTAAACTAACTTGGAATAAGCATATTGATTCTTTAATAAATAAACTTAATACAATATTACCACAATTATGTTATATCAAACATTTTATAAATGATACAGTTTTAAAACTAATTTATAATGCATGGGTAAATCTTATTTAACATATGGATTAAAGTCTTGGGGTGGAGTATATCACAGCAATATTAAACCATTAATTAGAAATCAAAATAAAAAATTAGATGCATTTTAAGGTAAAGAAGGTATGATAGTGTTAGATACTTTTATAGTGAATTGCGTATATTACTTTTAACAAAAATATACATATACGATATGATTTTATATGTATTAAAAAGCGCTGGATTGAAAGTGATATTAGACATATAAATTATAACAAAAGAATAGTTAAACATGCAAATCTTATTTTATCTCTTCCTAAAAATACAACAACAAATACCGTGTACGTACACGAAGGTTGCCAGATCAGTAATTTCTAAAAAAATCGTTGTCAAATATTTTTTTCTGAATTCTGTAATCAACCATAATGTTCGGATATTTTTTTGAGCGACTGTACTTAACCTTTTAGTCAATTTTATATCATTCGAAGTAAACATTCAATTTGCAATACGTTTGCAGCTTCTAACTCCTCATAAAATTTACAGTCACGAATCTTATTATTTATGACCACTTTTGTCTCCACCTGCTGAGGTCCTGCCAACCTCTCGGACCTTCTACTTTGGCATATAAACTGACAGGCTCCTGTCAGACCTTTGTGACGAGAAGCTGCTCGAGAAGGTATTTTTTTTTGTCTCCACAAGTGGACATCTATCACAGCACGTTGCAGTGACTCCACGGAAAGGCGCGGAATGTATATAAGCAGCAATGAGCAGGATGTAGCACAGTACGTGGATGTAGGATTGGATTGGATTGTTTTATCTCTGAGCGGCACTTTTTTGCACACCATGGGCTAAATGGCCAGGCCACAAGGACCCCGAAGGCTCGGAGAAGGTTGGGAGAGGGAATCCATTGGAACAGCTGTTGGGAAACAGATGGTAGCCTCCCGTCAAAGCCATCCAGCGTGTTCTTTAACGTGCACAGGGTATGGCTCTCCAGCACACGGGGCCACGGCTTAACGTCCCATCCGACGG
This sequence comes from Ryuthela nishihirai, assembly GCA_038380435.1. NCBI lineage: Eukaryota > Metazoa > Arthropoda > Arachnida > Araneae > Heptathelidae > Ryuthela > Ryuthela nishihirai. Next base: position 109,694,229 of record JAWZYU010000006.1, on the reverse strand, counting down.
ACGGCGGCCTTTTCAAGCCCATCAGTGGCCCCTATGTGGATGTAGGATGTAGCACAGTACGAGGCACATGCAATGGGAGAAGTGGATGACTATCGCAGTTTGAACGAGGAGTAATTATCGGCACGAGGAAGGCAGGGACCAGCATCTTAGTAACTGTTGGGATTGTTGGCTGCTGAAGGCCTTTGTAGAAAATATGTGGTGAGAATAACTCGAATTAGGACACACATCCCCCAACGCGTAGGAAAGGGGGGGACATCACTCGTTGGCACTTAGATGAACGCTGGATGGCATGTGCTCTCTGGAACAACAGACGGCTCACGATAATCCAAAGATTGCAGACTACAACCAGGGTTCACAGAGAAACATTTCCGACCACACAATCCATCAGACAGTCTTTCGGATAGGTCTCGGAATTCAGAGGCTGTTCATGTGCCCATGTTGAATGACCGTCATAAACATCTCTGCGTGAAATTAGCACAGGAGCAATAGGACTGGATATTGGACGATTCTAGGTTCTAGTTCCACTATTCTGAAGGACAGATCATTATTGAATACCATGCAGTTCAACAGCTGCTGCCAGACTGAATTGGGGCAAGGGTGGCTCAGTAGGTAGCGCGATAGGCTTGTAATGTGCAGTTCACAGGTTCGAGTCCCAGCTGGGTCAGTGTTGAGATATATCTCCCCAAAACTACCCGCCATTACCACGGTCATTAGGGGACACCGATGGGCTTGGAAAGGCCGCGTCCGTCGGATGGTACGTTAAGCCGTGGCCCCATGTGTGGGAGAGCCATACCCTGTGCACGTTAAAGAACACGCTGGATGGCCTTCATGGAAGGCTACTAACTGTCTCCTAACAGCTGTTCCAATTGGTCCCCTCCCCCAATCTTCTCTGAGCCTTCTGGGTCTGTTCCCTGGCCATTTAGCCCATGGTGTGCAAAAAAGTGCTACTCAGAGATAAAATAACCCAACCCAGACTGAACGGTTGGCTAGACACAGGTCAGTTCCATAGGTATCCTGGTATGATGATTTTTCTCATTGATTGATGATCGATGGGAATGAGTGTCCGTGAGAACATTTGTTCTGAAAAGTAATTCCCATTGAGAACAGCCTCACCGCCATATCCTATCTAGACATTGTTTCGAAGCAAGTGGTGCCCTACGTTGATCAACAGATGTTATCACACACCACACTTCCAAAACATTTTCCTCCCCAAATTTTTGGGGCGGGGGTGGCTCAGTTGGTAGCGCGCCAGGCTCGTAATCTGTAGTTTCCAGGTTCGAGTCCCAGCTGGGTCAGGGTTGAGATTTATCTCCGCAAAATTCCCCGCTCTGCCCACGGTCAGTAGGGGACACCGATGGACTTGGAAAGGCCGCCGTCCGTCGGATGGGGCGTTAAGCCGTGGCCCCGTGTGCGGCAGAGCCATACCCTGTGCACGTTAAAGAACACGCTGGATGGCCTTGACGGGAGGCTACCATCTGTCTCTCAACAGCTGTTCCAGTGGGTCCCCTCCCCCAACCTTCTCTGAGCCTTCGGGGTCCATGTGACCTGGCCATTTAGCCCATGGTGTGCAAAAAAGTGCCGCTCAGAGGTAAAACAGAGGTAAAACAACCCAACCCAACTATACAGTATATATATAGGAGAAAGGTCTTTAATGAAAGTTTGTGATGCGGGATATGTCACAGGCTAACTGTACTTTTGATCCCTCACTCCACACATATACACATGTACACTACCATTATTCCTTGCCATAAAAAATCGATGGACACATCTCTAACGCACACGGACACTGCCGACAGATGGCGGCCTTTCCTAGCCCATCGATGTCTTCTACTGACTGAAGGCAGAAAGAAGAATTTTACGATAAACTCGACGCTGGCCCTAGCAGAGCTCGAACCTAGGAACTGCAAATTACGATTCTGGTGCGCTAAAGACTGAGCCACCCCCGCCCCATCTTTTCTGAATAATCCATATGTTTCCGACTGTACAAATAAAATACGCTGTCCATTATAAAACATCTTACGTATAGTTGATTTTACGATTTGTTATACAGAAATGTTTGTAATTCAGCTTTGGAGTGTTTTATTCTTTTAGTGGCTTGTAAATGGTAGCTAGGTGTAAACTGGAAGGAGAGCTGTGTACCAATCCCCAGTGATGATGCACAGAACCGGCCAGGTCTAGCACCTAATGTCCGACCCCGCCTTCTTGTGGTGCAGGCCGTTAGTACCTTTCAAAAGAGATATTCTCTTTTGGAAGGGAACGGAAGGGGAGGGCTGCCAGTTCAGTATGGCCTACTGATCTGGTCATCTATGGCCACTTTTTTCTTTTTTTTCAACCCTGCTGAGGAGTGGTCAACTTCACGGGGTCCTGGTGCTGACCATTTATACCTACTAGACTGGACTTGTTTATGGATTTGAGCTTGATTATGGATCCTGGACTTGCTGCACTGGTGGGCCTCTGTTGAGGGAGAGTCTGCCGCTGTGTTTTCTGTTTGCTTCTGGGTTGCCAGCTCTAAGTGAACAGAGGCATGGGATACCTTATATCAGCTGGTGGATAATCCTAATCAGAGGCCATCGCAGAACCTTACTTTGAACCTTACTTTGCTAGTTGGGCATCGTCAAGCCTAAACTGGAGTAATGTGTCTCAGGCAGGCCATATGGTTCTTGAAAAAGTCCACTTGAAAAGGTGGTGCCTGAAGTTCCTACCAGCATCGGTGACTTCAGCCTTTAGCGGAGGAGGAACAGGTCTTTGCCCCATGCCTGCGATCAGGGGGCTGTTTGATATTGTTGGCCCTACCAATCTCAATAAACATAATTTCTTTAAAAATCCTACTAATCATTTTCTCTCTGCAGGAACGTGGAACGTGAGGACATTACATAGAGATTATTCTCTTGATGTCCTCATGCAGGAATTCCAGCGCTATAACCTAGATATTCTAGGCTTGCAAGAGACCAGATGGACAGGTAAAGGTGAGATACTTAAAAATAACTTTAAATTTCTCTTTACAGGGAGGGAGGATGGAAAGCATCACCAAGGCGTGGGTCTGCTGCTCAGCAGACATGCTAGTGATGCTCTTCTAGGATATGAGTGCATTAATGAAAGGTTTCTTACAGCAAAATTTCAGACAAGCATTAAAGACTTGAATGTTATCTGCTGTTATGCCCCCACTGAGGATTCTGATGAGGATGAGAAGGATAGGTTTTACAGACAACTTCAGGATATTTTGAATTCTGTCAAGAAAGGAGATATTACCCTTGTTCTTGGTGACTTCAATGCCAAAGTTGGTACCGACTCTGACCTTTGGGGAGGAGTAATAGGCCCTTTTGGTGTTGGTAGCTGCAATGGCAATGGGCAACGTCTCCTACAGGTAAGTAAACTCAATGGTTTCAGAATAACTAACACATATTACAAACACCGCGACATACATAAACACACATGGGTTTCACCTGATGGGCTGCATAAGAATATGATTGATTATATATTAATTAACAGCAAATGGGCTAGTTCTGTTAGAAATACCAGGGCATATAGGGGAGCTGAAATTGGATCTGACCATTACCTTGTTAAAAGTGTCTTGCAACTTAAACTTAAAAAGTGTTGTGCTAGGGTTAAAAAATTTACCTTTAATACTGAAGCTCTGAAAGACCCAGTTATAGCTAAAGCTTACCATGATAAGTTACTTAGTCATTATGACAGTCATGGTTTGCTTAATACTGAAGTTGAGGAAGAATGGGGCCATTTTAAACAGGCTTTTTTGGAAACTAACAGTACTCTTTTAGGGAAAAAGGAGCAGAGGAGGCAGAATTATTTAAGTGATAAGGCACTTGAGCTTATTTCAGAAAGAAGGAACTGCAGGAATGTCCTTAATCAGTACCCTACTAGTCCTAATAGAAAGCATTACAAAGAACTTAATAAACGTGTGAAGGGTCAGTTAGCTACTGATAAGAATCTTTGGCTTGATGGCCTTGCTGACAAAGCTGAGGAAGCAGTTAGACAGCACAACAGCAGAGAGCTGTACCAGATAGTTAATGTTTTGTGTGGTAGAAAACGAACAGGTATACAGGGATTGAAGGATAAACAAGGCAAGGTTATAGAAGGTGAGGATTCTGTCATGGCTAGGTGGGCTGAGCATTTCAGTGATGTTCTAAACAATGTGGTTAGTTCTACTCCCATTGTTTGCAATGATGATAGATGCATTGTTGGCTTTAATGTTGGCCCTATAACACAATCTGAAGTTAGTTTGGCTATTTCTAAACTTAAACTTCATAAATCCCCAGGGGTTGATGAAATTACTACGGAAATGCTTAGAGCTGGGAATGTTTCAGTTACCATTTGGATGACTGAAATTTTGAATAACTTTTATGATAAAGGCATGGTTCCTAAAGATTTTACCAGAGCTATTATTATCCCTATTTTCAAAAAAGGTGATCGCAGTTCTTGTGATAACTATAGGGGTATCAGCCTACTCTCCGTTCCAGGTAAAGTTCTTTCCATGATTGTGCTTAATAGAATTAATAATCTGGTTGACAGGCAATTGCGTGATGAGCAATGTGGATTCAGAAGTGGTAGGGGATGTGTAGATCAGATATTTTCACTTAGGCAGATTCTTGAGAAATGTTTAGAGTTTCAGAAACCTTTGGTTGCTAGCTTTGTTGATTTCAAAAAGGCTTTTGACTCTGTTGATCGTCATAATTTGTGGTTGATTGTGAGATCATATGGTATACCAGACAAGTTAGTTAACATAATGAAAGCTCTCTATAATAACACTGAGTCATGTGTGAGAGTTCGTAAGTCTTGTAGCAATTGGTTTAGCATTACTTCTGGTGTTCGACAAGGGTGCATTTTGTCTCCTTTTCTCTTTAGTTTGGTTGTTGATTATGTTATGCGAAATTCACTTCAAGGGAAAGATTTTGGCCTTAAATGGGCTGGAGATACGAAAATTTCTGATTTAGATTATGCTGATGATTTAGCCCTTTTGGCAAATGATGTTGATGAGATGAACTCTTTCATTCGAACTGTCTATGAGACTGGTAGTACAGTAGGTTTGGTTATAAACAGAGAGAAAACTAAAGTGATGAAAATTGGTCAGGCAGGTTGTGATTCAGTTAATCTGAATGGTTGCAGTCTTGAGCACTTGTCACAGTTTAATTACCTTGGGAGCTGCGTAACTGATACTGGTGATGTGCGGCATGAGATTAACAGACGAATAGGTATTGCTGCCGGAACTTTTAAGAATCTATGGAGATTGTGGAGAAATAGGTGTATACACCTTAAGACTAAAATTAGACTGTATAATAGTTTGGTTCTTTCTAGGGTTAGTTATGGTAGTGAAACTTGGACGCTGTGTAAGCAAGATAACAGGAAACTAGATGCTTTTGATTCTAGATGCTTACGCAGTATCTTGGGTATTAGGTGGTTTAACTTTGTAACTAATGATGAGATTAGGCAAAGGAGTCTGCAACCTCCTTTAAGCAGCATATTGTGCAGAGAGAGACTCCGCTGGTTTGGCCATGTTGCCCGTATGGATAGTTATAGATTGGCGAATAAGGTTATGAACAGTTGGCCTAGAGGCCTCAGAAGGAGGGGGAGACCTAGGATGCGATGGGCAGACAATGTCAAACAGGACCTTGTTAGAATTGGTGTACAGTGGCCGGATGCAGCAGATATAGCTCAGGACAGATATGCTTGGAGAATTAAACTGCACGGTCTGGTTGGACCTCCGTAGCCCATGGCTGCTTGAGGATGATGATGATGATGATGATGATTCTTTTAGTGTTTGATGTTTAAAGAATGAGAATAGTAATTAGATCAAGGATTTCGGAGCTTTAATGAAAAGTAAATATACACCTAAAAAGTGAAACAAAATAAAATATGGAACATATCATAACTAGGCGAACGTCTCAGAAGCAGTACCATGTCTATTTCTCAGCTCTAATTTTTATAGTGTTATTTTCTTTTTCCTAAGGAAGTGAACTGAATAAAGGAAAAAAGTAAAAATTTTTTCTCTGATTCAAACTAATGCAGAAAACAAATGCTCTGTTATTACCATGCATTCTCTTTCACGAGAAAGAGCATTTGAAATTCTATACAAAATATATGACTACTGAAAAGGCAATTTTTGGCCGCTAAGTTCCTTACTTTCCGTGTGGCCACCAACTCTATTTCAACGAAATTCCTTTAGAGCAAACAGAAAAAAAACCATATGACGTATTACCATTATGTGTTGAAATCATGATTAATGGTCCTTTTAACAGCTAAATTAGCAAAAGGAAATTTAATGTGACTTAATAAATGAAATGTGTTATAAGAAGAAATAGAGATGATAGAATTGTACATTAAGTAAGAATTTTGGAGTATACTCTATTTTCAAATTTTGGACATATCGCTAAGATACATCCGTGATATACAACTTTACCATAATGAACGGAATATACTGGATTAAACGAGCGATATCATATTGTATTACTTCTTTTTATAAATCATGTGGTAGTTGTTGTCCAATTATTTCTCCATTTTCACACTATTAAGATTGTATTTGTTGTGAAAACTGCTGTTCCACTATAACCTCTTAACTTGTTAACCAATCGCAACGAGAGTAATTAAATAAAAAAACCCTCAAGCAGCTGCTTGGCACAGAGATCTGACAAAGGCCTGCCAGTTTACATGTCATAGTAGAAGTTCTGTGAGGATGGCAGGATCTCAGCAGAAAAACAACACGAACATCCATACCTTACCCGGAACTCGGCGCTGCAATACAGAGGCTTACTGCAGTTCCACCTCGTAGCTTTTCATGGCACGGTATCTTTTTAATAAACGAATCCATAATCAAATTGACTTCGCCTCACCCTTATTTCTTACATCTATTTTCATTAAAAGTAAGAACGGTTTACTTTGATATTACATTTTCAAATCCCACACCTAACTTTGTTTGAATCACGTGGCATTTATAGAATCCAGCCTCTGGAATCTTTTTCTTAGAGCCATTCCGTTCGAAACAATTGTTCCTATTGGAGTTTTTGCTTTTTCCGTATTTGAAAGTGATTTACAAATCCAAAGTGTTTAAAAAATACAAGCAAAGAATTCTTAAACAGTAACGTAAACAGGAAATATAGGTGGTGTTAAATTAACATAAAATGTCTGATGGGATTGGAGGTAAAACTGCTAGCAGAATTTCACCGGGTATCAAATGGCACAGTCGCTCAAAAAAATATCCGAATATTATGGTTGATTACAAAATTCAGAAAAAATATCTGGCAACGGTTTTTGGAAATACGTGATCTGGAAACCTTCCTTTACGTACACGAATGAATTCTGTAATCAACTATAGTGTTCGGATACTTTTTTGAGCGACTGTACTAATATTTCTAAATTCGAATATAAATGTGTCATTTGCAATATTACTTCAAGTTTACCGTTTTCTATACCTAGCATTCTCAAAAAAATATATTAAAGATTTTTGAACCATCGAAAACTATGAATCAACATTGTTCGTAGCGCACATTCAATTCAAAAAAATATTTTTTTCAAAATTTTCAAAATTTTTGCGTTTACCCACCATTCGTGGAGTGAAGGGACAAATTGGTGATGCAATATAAACAAATTGGTGATGCAATATAAACAAATTGGTGATGCAATATAAACAAATTGGTGATGCAATATAAACAAATTGGTGATGCAATATAAACAAATTGGTGATGCAATATAAACAAATTGGTGATGCAATATAAACAAATTGGTGATGCAATATAAACAAATTGGTGATGCAATATAAACAAATTGGTGATGCAATATAAACAAATTGGTGATGCAATATAAACATATTGGTGATGCAATATAAACATATTGGTGATGCAATATAAACAAATTGGTGATGCAATATAAACAAATTTGTGATGCAATATAAACAAATTGGTGATGCAATATAAACAAATTGGTGATGCAATATAAACAAATTGGTGATGCAATATAAACAAATTGGTGATGCAATATAAACATATTGGTGATGCAATATAAACATATTGGTGATGCAATATAAACAAATTGGTGATGCAATATAAACAAATTGGTGATGCAATATAAACAAATTGGTGATGCAATATAAACAAATTAGTGATGCAATATAAACAAATTGGTGATGCAATATAAACAAATTGGTGATGCAATATAAACAAATTGGTGATGCAATATAAACAAATTGGTGATGCAATATAAACAAATTGGTGATGCAATATAAACAAATTGGTGATGCAATATAAACAAATTGGTGATGCAATATAAACAAATTGGTGATGCAATATAAACAAATTGGTGATGCAATATAAACATATTGGTCGTCGCACTCCATCACTACATTATCAGATTTGTAGTCCAAATTAGACTTTTCACATTATTCGTTTAAAAGTTTGAAATTTCCAATTTTTTTACCGTAGAGGGCACGATTAATATTTTTTGAATTTCCAAAGCATTAAATCGTAAGTTTACCAATACTTATCAAACTCCAAAATAAATATCAATTTATACCAAAAAAATTATTCATATTTCATATCAAAAATGTCAAGCATTTAGCATAATTTAATCCCTTGAATCATTAGCTTTATATTTTGCAGTTTTCATACTGCAAAATTTTGCAGCATTCATCTGCAATCATTTTGTAGGTTTCATCCTCTGGCGCAATTATAGGGATTCTGAAAGTGCTCATCGAAATAATTCATCGATACCTATTAAACTCAAAAATAATTTTTAATATATCTCTAAAAAGGAGAACGTTCTATTTCTACACAGGGACAAATAACAAATTCAAAATATTAGCTCGTTTCCTCTTTATTTATGTATTCTCGAAACGAGCTACCACCAAATAAGGCACCACTAATAATCCTAGATACCACCAAATAAGGAGACCTCTGATCTTATTTAGATTTCAAGAAAGGTAATTGAGAAAAATTACTTAACAATGAAATTTCGATGATTAAAACTTCTAAACTTCACCAAAATACGCATTTAATGTGTCATAAAATAATATTATTTATTTATTATGCTACGTCAGCAGTGTATAACAATTTTGGAATGGCATGGTAATGTAAAAAGCTATTGCGAACGAGGCCTTACTTGAATACGACCGCAAATATTACAATATTCAAACTTTAGGATATATAGCCTTTTCCTCAAGAAGGAACAATCAGAAACATATGTAATTTATCTCTTCTAACAAATCACCATCTTCACATTACATCAAAAATTTATTAATGGGGATATAATCGTTTTGAATTTATAATTCGGAAATAAGGTGGAACAGAATTTTGACTAAGAAAAATCATTTTCATTTGAGATAGTAAATGTCTTTTGCTCAGTTTAATTTGTGATAACGAAAGAATGTCCTAAATGAAATTTTTTATCTTATTAAAAGTTTATTTAATTTCACATTTTCTAACGATTTTACTTATTTTTTCCTTTTCTTTCACAGTGTTTGCAATGAGAATCTAAAGTCGTGGTGCCAGCGTACAGATGTATCACACGTGTCGAAGAAATTTGCAGTTGGGTTGGTTTGTTTTACCTCTGAGTAGCACTGTTTTGCACACCATGGGCTAAATGGCCAGGCAACATGGACCCCGACGGCTCAGAGAAGGTTTGGGGAGAAGACCCATTGGAGCAGCTGTTGGGAGACAGGTGGTAGCCTCCCGTCAAGGCCATCCAGCCTCTTCTTTAACATGCACAGCGCCTCGCCTTAAAGTCCCATCCGACGGACGGCGGCCTTTCCAAGCCCATCGGTGTCACCTGCTGACCGTGGGTAGAACGGGGAATTTTTCGGAGATAAATCTCAATGCTGACCCAGCTGGGACTCGAAACTGAGGAAAGAGATTACTACAGATTACGAGCCTGGCGCGGTACCGACTGAGCCATCCCATCTCCAAAATTTGCAGTACTCGGTAACTCATTCATGAAGATCTTCGGTATATCCAGAGATGAGGATGGAAATATTTGGTTAGAAGATGTAACCGACCATGGGCTGTTACTGATATCTGCTAACTCTACAGAATAACGTCTTTGGTTTTAAGTGTGATCCCAATTCCTTTCTGTGGAATACCATCAGATATTGAGGAAAACTTCAGTGATGAAAGTGGTCTTTTCTATCACTTAATGTACCGAAACCTATGACCATGTAGTCTGCATAATATATATTATACACGGTGTCCCTGAATTCATGGCCCAAAAGTGAGGGGATGGTAGTACACACCGAACCCACCAATATTCGTCATAGAATATGCGGTCGCAAACACAGCCCGGTGCCGGTAGGGGGTGTAGACGAGGCGGCACGGCTTAAAAGCGCTGGAACGGCCAAACCCCAGCATTCCCAGCGTCGACCACACACGAGATAGAGCAGTTTACGAACGCAGAGAAAGCCGATATGCACCTGATGTACGGCGTAGCGAGGCAATGGTCGAGAGGCGCAAAGACTCTACCGTGAGCGATATGATATGCGCCGTGTGCCCGATCATAAAATATTTGCGCGAATGCACCGCCACCTGTCTGCGGCAAGCACCTACCACCTCAGTCGACATGATGCCAGACGAGCACGGACGGTCAGAACGCCAGCTTTCAGAGAGGACATCTTGCGTATGGTGACAGATAACCCAGGTACAAGCACGGGATCCGCCGCCCGTAGCCTGGGTGTGCGTCGGAACAGTGTCTGGCGAGTACTGCAGTACTCGTCAGAGCAGGCATTGACAGCTGTTGATTATCCCCTGCGCACGGATTTCGCCCAGTGCCGCACATCATAATATCTCTGCGCATGTGCTCTTTACGGATGGCCAGAACCCCCATGGTACACTTCCAAATTTGAAACAGCAATGGTTGGCCGTCAATGTCTGGGCGGGGATTGTGCATGACTACTTAATTGAACCCTACCTATTGCCAGACTGCCTCGTTGGCCGAACGTACCGTATTTTTCTGCAACATGTTTTGTCGGAATTGCTTCAGCATGTTTCAGCCGCAATCGGCGCCCGTATATGGTTACAGCACGTAGGGGTACCCGCCCATTTCAGCATGGACGTGCGTCAACATCCAAATACCACATTTGGGAACCGATGGATTTGGCGCGGTGGTACCATTCTGTGGCCCCCCAGATCGACCGATTTTCTGGTAGCGATTTCTTTCTGTGGGAACATTTGAAGAGTGTTGTGTACGAGTGTTGTGTACTGTGTACGAGTGTGTACACAACACTCGTACACAGTGTTGTGTACGAGTGTTAAGTGTTGCGTACAACAGTCGCACACCGCGAACTGTTGTGTGCAGTTCGCGGAGGATCTGGTAGCCCGACTGTCCATCGCAGCCACCGATGTGCTTGAACAAGCCCGGTGTTTACGAGCAGGTATGCCGATCACTACTTCGCCGTTGTGCCACCTGTATCAACGTTGGTGAGCGGACGTTTGACCATTTGTTGTAATGATCTCCAATAAATATCACTCTGGAAACCTCTGTGTCTGTCCTTCATTTCCGACCCCTCACTGCGTTTGCGGCCTCATATTCTATGACGAATATTGGTGGGTTCGGTGTGTACTGCCATCCCCTCACGTTTGAGTCGTGAATTCAGGGACACCCTGTATATTAGCTACTGCATAGTATTTATCAGCTTGTGAATATAATATGAAATCTTGATATTTAGCTATCGAAATTACTTTTACGGGAAAAAGACTAATCTGCACTATATGGGGGCGGGGTGGCTCAGTCGGTAGCGTGCCAGGCTCGTAATCTGTAGTTCCCAGGTTCGAGTTCCAGCTGGGACAGCGTTGAGAATTATATCCGCGAAAATTCCCCGCTTTGCCCACGGTCAGTAGGGGACACCGATGGGCTTGGAAAGGCCGACGTCCGTCGGATGGGACGTTAAGCCGTGGCCCCGTATGCGGGAGAGCCATACCCTGTGCACGTTAAAGAACATGCTGTATGGCCTTGACGGGAGGCTACCATCTGTCTCCCAACAGCTGTTCCAGTGGGTTTCCTCCCCCAACCTTCTCTGAGCCTTCGGGGTCCATGTGACCTTGCCATTTAGCCCATGGTGTGCAAAAAAGTGCCGCTCAGAGGTAAAACAACCCAACGTTAAAGAACACGCTGGATGGCTTTGACGGGATGCTACCATATGTCTCCCAACAGCTGTTCCAGTGGGTCTCCTCCCCCAACCTTCTCTGAGCCTTCGAGGTCCATGTGACCTGGCCATTAACCCATGGTGTGCAAAAAAGGGCCGCTCAGAGGTAAAACAACCCAACGTTAAAGAACACGCTGGAAGGTCTTGACGGGAGGCTACCATCTGTCTCCCAACAGCTGTTCCAGTGGCTCCGCTCTCACAACCTTCTATGAGACTTCGGGGTCCATGTGACCTGGCCATTTAGCCCATGGTGTGCAAAAAAGTGCCGCTCAGAGGTAAAACAACCCAACCCAACGAAACTCGTTTAGAGTGGACAAAACAATGGCACTGTCGATGCTAGTGGCTCGACATATTACCATTATGTGTTGAATTCATGAATAATGGGCCTCTTAACAGCTAGATTAGCAAACGGAAATTTATTTAGACGTAATAAATGAAATGTGTGATAAGAAGAAATAGAGATGATACAAATATCCATTACCTATGAATTTTGGGTAAATTATTCTTTTTTTCAAAACTTTGGACATATCGCAGAGATACATCCGTGATATATTAGTCTTATCAATGCATTTCACGAAGTTATGGATTGAACGAGAGATATCATATTGTATTACTTCTTTTTATAAATCTTATGGTAGTTGTTGTCCAATTATTTCTCCATTTCCCTTTATATTATGATTGTATTTGTTGTGAAAATTCCTCTTCCACTATAACTTCTTAACTTGGTAAACAATCCCAACGAGAGAAAATAAATAAATACCCCCTCAAGCAGCTGCTCGACACAGAGATCTGACAAGAGCCTGTCAGTTTATATGTCATAGCAGAAGATCGGTAAGGATGGCAGGATCTCAGCAGAAAAACAATACGAACATCCGTGCCTTGCCCAGGACCCGGCACTGCTATACACAAGCTTATTGCAGTTCGACCTCGTAGCTTTTGATGGCACGATCCCTTTTTAATGAATGAATCCATAATCAAATTGACTTCGCCTCACACTTATTTCTTACATCTATTGTTATTGAAAGTAAGAACGGTTTGCTCTGATATTGCATTTACAAATCCTACACCTCACTTTGCTTGACTTGAATCATGTGGCATTTATAGTATCCAGTTTTTGGATTCTTTTTCTCAGAGACATTCCGTTCGAAACCATTGTTCACATTGGGGTTTTTGCTTTTTCCGTATTTGAAAGCGTTTTACAAATGCAAAGTATTTAACAAATACAAACAAATAATTCTTAAAAAGTTACCTAAACAGGAACTATAGGTGGTGTTAAATTAATATAAATGCCTGATGGGATTCGAGGTAATACTGCTAGCAGAATTTCACAGGGTATGAAATGGTACATGTATAAGCGATAGGAGTTATTAAAATGTAAATGAATTTCAGTAAAAATTTTATCTTTTAAAGTGGCATAAAAGTAAAAAATGAAACGGAAAAAAATGTTGAATTAATGAAAATGGTCAATTTTCAGCAATAAAATGTATCAAGCTCAACAGGGTTTTAAAAAATCTAGATCTTGCTTAAAAAACCACTAAGTTGACTACGATGATTACATCTGTTAGATAGAGAGAAGATGACCGGGTTTGGGCTAAAGCAGTGCTACTAAATTATGAACAACTCCTTGGAGATCTTGGAGATTAACGTATATGGAGATTGAGGTGTTTAATTATGAACAACTCCTTGGAGAATAACGTTCAGAAAGAGAGCATTCCAATTATTAAATCTTTCAAAAAATATTTCATTCCGTCAGGACCGGCGTTATTTATTTTGCAGCCCAGAGCGAGCAGGGACTCTGCTGCCCCTTTATCGAAGTCAAATTTTACATAATAGTGATTAATTTGACTAAATATAATGTCGTTTAAAAGGGAAATTCAACTGTGAAACTTATTCGAATCAACACTACTGCAGGTATGGTCATTAGTTTACTTGTAAAGTTGCCACCCTTAAAATAAAAATGCCGTTTTGATAATTACGTAGCTCAGGTTGCACGTGCTGTAACGCCGCCAAAGCATTTCGGATCTAAGAAACTATCAGACAATGTCAATGTGTATGCCAAAGATTTGCAGCTCATAAACTTTAAAAAGAAATCTTCCCTGAAATAGGGGATGGGGTGGCTCAGTCGGTACCGCGCCAGGCTCGTAATCTGTAGTTCCCAGGTTCGAGTCACAGCTGGGTCAGCGTTGAGATCTATCTCCGCAAAATTCCCCGCCCTACCCACGGTCAGTAGGGGACACCGATGGGCTTGGAAAGGCCGCCGTCCTTCGGATGGGATGTTAAGCCGTGGCCGTGTGCGGGAGAGCCATACCCTGTGCACGTTAAAGAACATGCTGGATGGCCTTGACCGGAGGCTACCATCTGTCTCCCAACAGCTGTTCCAGTGGGTCCTCTCCCCCAACCTTCTCTGAGCCTTCGGGGTCCATGTGACCTGGCCATTTAGCCCATGGTGTGCAAAAACGTGCCGCTCAGAGGTAAAACAACCCAACCCTGAAATAGTAGGGAAAATAAGCTCTGGATCTAAATCAAGTTTAACTGAATTTTGAATTTGAGCAGAATTATTTAAGTAAGTAAAAAATAATGGAAACAAGAATGCTGAAGAACAAAATTTGTCAGTTGAGCACAAAACCAAGTTAAAGCATAAATGATATTTTTGTATAAATCCCTTATGAATGAAGCGTACTTTTAGAAGTTAGTCTATTAACTTTTCTTATTTTCCCCAGTTTCCAAGAAACGCTTAAATGGGAACGATTAATATCTCATAAGAGTTAGAAGTTACTAAGTTTTGAATATGATATTGTACTTAGCCGTCCCATGGCTTAGTGGTTAGCGCGCTTGGTTACTGATTTAAGGGATATGGGTTCGAGTCCCGGGTAAGGCATGACTGTTTGTGTCGTTTTTCTGCTGAGGGACTGCCATTCTCTCAGACCTTCTTTTATGCATATAAACTGCCAGGCTTCTGTCAGACATCTGTGGCAAGCAGCTACTTGAGGGGGTATTTTATTTATTGTACTGATAAAAAAAAACTAGGTTGTTTAAACCCTGAGGGCAGTATTTTCCAAACAATGGTGGGCGGGGATGGCTCAGTCGGTAGCGTGAAAGGCTATTAATCTGCAGTTCCCAGGTTCGACTCCGAGCTGGGTCATCGTTGAGATTTATCTCCGCAAAATTTTCCCGCCCTGCCCACGGTCAGTAGGAGACACCGATGGGCTTGGAAAGGCCACCGTTCGTCGGATGGCACGTTAAGCCGTGGTCCCGTGTGCGGGAGAGCAATACTCTGTGCACGTTAAAGAACATTCTGGATGGCCTTGACGGGAGGCTGCCATCTGTCTTCCAACAGCTGTTCCAGTGGGTCCCCTCCCCCAACCTTCTCTGAGCCTTCGGGGTCCATGTGACCTGGCCATTTAGTCCATGGTGTGCAAAAAAGGGCCGCTCAGATGTAAAACAACCCAACAACAACCTGCACTCTATGTAGAGTTTTGTTTCAGAAAAGAATTCAGCTCTGCTATTACCTGACTCATTGTGTAAGTTTTCAAATCTCTAATCCAATAAAGATACCGGTAAGTGAAACCTCTTAAAAGTTTTGTACATTTTCTATTGGATGATTTTGAAAGCTGAATGTCATGATCAGATAACCTTTGCCCTGCCAAATGGTTCACCATCCACAGAGTGCTCATCAATAGCATGCATGGCACTGGGAAGGAGTGTAAAAAGAAATCTGCAAACATCATGTGGAAATGACTTCTGTGACTAAGGGGGTCAGTTCCCTGAGAAGCGGACAGTTGGAAGCACCACACCATGGCTGCTTGGTAGTGGCCAAGGAGATCACGTGAGCGGAAGTGACTAGAGGGGGAGAAGAAGGGAAGACGACGGCAACTCTCGAGAGGCAACGGACGGCAACGGCTCGACGGCAACGGACGAGAATACACACTACTATTCTTTCCCAAGCTGCAACCTTGTGAAAGAAAAGGCAAGGAGTGTCTAAGAGAAGAGAGCTAGCTTCCATAGACGTGATGTAAACTTTTCGATTGCAGCGCCCTCTAAACATGGCAAATTCGTGCATTGCAGTGAAGACACCTAGCCAGGGGGAGGAGCAAGTTCTCTGCATTATTTTTGCACTGCCGAGCAAAATTTTCAATTGCTAATCCACGTGACTAATTTTATATATACTTTGAATCCGAAAAATGTTCGTTTCCAAAATTTCCCCTTCACGAGGCATCATCATAATCCTGTTTTCGTTCAGAGAGAAAGTAAAAATGATTAATCAAAATTATTTTCATTAATAAAATCCCATTTTGTAAAACAGGTAGCAGCTATGCTCAACAAGAAAATTTTAATAATTCGAACAATGTACAGTATTTAATATATTAAAATATATTGAAATTTATGTGTCAATGCACGACAACATGCTTTATACAATTATATTTTATGCAATTGCAGATATTTTCAATAAATATCACATTGATATTTTTACTTGTCTAAACGCTCAATAGATGGCAGTAGGCACTTCCAGTATCCACCATAAAAAAGAATTACACTATTAGAGCAAAGTGCAGAAGCTTA
Organism: Ryuthela nishihirai; assembly: GCA_038380435.1. Classification (NCBI taxonomy): domain Eukaryota; kingdom Metazoa; phylum Arthropoda; class Arachnida; order Araneae; family Heptathelidae; genus Ryuthela; species Ryuthela nishihirai. The sequence continues at coordinate 109,677,536 of JAWZYU010000006.1, read as the reverse complement.
TATACATCGATATGCTCCAGGGAACCCAAAACTGCAACATACATTGACTTAAACATTCGTAAAATGATTAAATGTATTAATTTACATAATAATATTAAAAATTCTTCAAAATTGCTAAAATAAACATACAACGGTTTCTCCAGGTATCGTAAAATGCACTTCGGAAGGGGATAAAACACTCATTGAATAACTTCAGGGTCAGCTATTACTCTGCGCAAATAGCCATGCTTGTTAGACAGGTTGAAACACTAATTAAATCACATTAAATATATCAAGATTAAGACAAACCATAGCTGGAGCGAGCTAAAATTATTGCAATGCGCATGCGCAGATCGCCCTTTACATTTGTTTTCCTGCCAACACACCAATTTGCTACGTTCAGCTTCGGCAAAATTCCGCCAAAAGGCGCCACTTACGCTTCTGCGAAGCTGGCCTTCTTCTCCTTGGACCTTTGGAATAGGGGTCAGAGGGACTCGGCTGGCAGCCAAGAGGACATTGGGGAAGTACGATTGTCTCTCGTGTAGTGAGTTGGGATGGGTTGTTTTACCTCTGAGCGGCACTTTTTTGCACACCATGGGCTAAATGGCCAGGTCACATGGACCCCGAAGGCTCAGAGAAGGGTGGGGGTGGGGACCCACTGGAACAGCTGTTGGGAGACGGATGGTAGCCTCCCGTCAAGGCCATCCAGCGTGTTCTTTAACGTACACAAGGTATGGATCTCCCGCACACGGAGCCACGGCTTAACGTCTCATCCGACGGACGGCGACCTTTCCAAGCCCATCGGTGTCCCCTACTGACCGTGGGGAGGGCGGGGAATTTTTCCGGAGAAAAATCTCAACGCTGACCCAGCTGGGACTCGAACCTGGGAACTACAGATTACGAGCCTCGCGCGCTACCGACTGAGTCCCCCCCCCCTCTGGTGTAGTGAGAGTGCATTGTTTTTATCGAGGAACGGCGTCAGTAACCGCCGAAGCCCGCAGCATCCTGTAAGCAGGAAGTGTCCTATGTTTTCATGTGCTGGGTGTAATAGTCTGTGTTAATAAACGTTTGCTAAATTTACTCAGTGTCGGTAGTGCACTCTTTCCTGATTCCGTGGGGCGCGGGTGGCTGAGTCGGTAGCGTGCCAGGCTCGTAATCTGTAGTTCCCAGGTTCGAGTCCCAGCTGGGTCAGCGTTGAGATTCATCTCCGGAAAATTCCCCGCCCTGGCCACGGTCAGTAGGGGACACCGATGGGCTTGGAAAGGCCGCCGTCCGTCGGATGGGACGTTAAGCCGTGGTCCCGTGTGCGGGAGAGCCATACCCTGTGCACGTTAAAGAACACGCTGGATGGTCTTGACAGGGGCGCTACCATCTGTCTCCCAACAGCTGTTCCAGTGGGTACCCTCCCCCAATCTTCTCTGAGCCTTCGGGGTCCATGTGACCTGGCCATTTATCCCACGGTGTGCAAAAAAGTGCCGCTCAGAGGTAAAACAACCCAACCCAACCCTGATTCCGTATATGCTCGAGACACTTTGTTTCAGACTCAAGTGTGTGATATAACAGATAGTGGCTGACAGCAGCGAGAGACGATTGCAACACTGAACCTTAGATATTGGATCCAATTCAAATAATTGGGCTAGCCTACAGACTAGAACACTCCGATTATTTTGTGTATAGTTTACTACAGTGTGAATGTGTCATTAGAAGCTTTTGATGCTGTAAATACGCTGCACATTTTGAATATCTGTCATAACAGTATATAGTGTACTTGTCACTACCTCGAATTATATACATTGAAGTTTGTATTATGTACATTAAGAGTATTAAATACTCTACGATTCACGTCTTCTCATTGGGTAATTCTTCTCACGGGGTATTCCTTTGGATTTTATTAAAATCTCGTTACGTGTATTCCCGTAGTTTTGGATATGGACGAAATTGTTCACCCAGATTAAAACGAAAAATGTAATAATAAATGGTTGAGAGTGATCCAACCCATTTTGAAATTGATTCTAATTCAAACATAAACTTTTACTGAATTTGTGTAGAATGAAGTTTATACAGTGGTGATTTTTACAATTTGAAACTGAAATATAGTACGTAAATATAATTACCTTACTGGTTGCCAACCTCCTATACCAAAATTCTGTGTTAAATATCAGAGCAAAGCTTGTTGATGCTCCAAAAAACAACGGATTTCAATAAGTATATAATAGTAAGCATTATGAAAAAATGATGTTGAATGTAAATTTGTTACAGTCGCTGAAAGAAATTATACGAACATTATGGTTGGTTAGAGAATTCAGAAAAAATATCTCGCAAAGAATTTTTTAGAAATTAGTGATCTGACATCCTTCGTCAACTTACCTTCACAACTTAGTTTTGTGCTCAACTGCCAAATTTTGTTCTTCAGCAATCTTGTTTCCATTATTCTTTACTTACTGAAATAATTATGCTCAAATTTAAAATTTAGTTAAACTTGATTTAGATTCAGAGCTTATTTTCCCTACTATTTCAGGGAAGGATGGTTTTTAAAGTTTCTGAGCTGCAAATGTTGGATACCTTTGGCATAAACATTGACATTGTGTGATAGTTTGTTAGATCCGAAATGCTTTGGCGGCGTTACAGCACGTGCAACCTGAGCTACGTAATTATTAAAGCGGCATTTTTATTTTAAGAGTGGCAAATTTACAAGTAAACTAATGACCATACCTGCAGTAAAGTTGACTCGAGAAAGTTTGACAGTTAAATTTCTCTTTTAAACGACATTATATTTAGTCAAATTAATCACTATTATGTAAAATTTGACTTCGATAAAGGGGCCGCAGAGTCTCTGCTCGCTCTGGGCTGCAAAATAGATAACGCCGGTCCTGACGGAATGAAATGTTTTCTCAAAGATTTAATAATTGGAATGCTCTCTTTCTGAACGTTATTCTCCAAACAGATGTTCATAATTAAACACCTAATCTGCATATACGTTAATCTCCAAGGAGTTGTTCATAATTTCATAGCACTGTTTTAGCCCAAATCCGGTCATCCTCTCTCTAGCTAACAGATGTACAGTCGTTGCAGAAAGTATCCGAACACTATGGTTGATTACAGTATATAGAAAAAATATCTGGCAATTTTCGTGTACGTACACGAAGGTTGCGTGATCACTAATTTTTTTCCTGTGTAGTACACGAAGGTTGCAGATCACTAATTTCTGAAAAAAATCTTGGCCAGTTGTTTTTTCTGAATTCTGTAAGCAAATATAGTGTTCAGATAATTTTTTGAGCGAATGTACAGTAGAAAAGTTTCGCGTTTAGGGATTTTTTTTCATGTTATTCGTTGTTTTACCTCTGAGCAGGACTGGGCTAAATGGCTATGTCGCAAGGACCCCGAGAGCTCAAAGAAGGTTGGGTAGAGGGGACCCACTGGACAGCTTTTGGGAGACAGATGGTAGCTTCTGCTGAAGGCGATCTAATGTGTTCCTTAATGTACACAGTGCCGATTGACGGAGGACTTTCCAAGTCCATCGGTGACACCTACTGACCAAGGGCAGGAAGAGAGTTTTGCGGAGATAAATCTCAATGCTGACCAAGCTCGTACTGCAATCTGGGAACTATAGATTATGAACCTTGCTATGGATTGTGAGGCTTCATTTCCAACTATACAGTATATATATATACAGGGTGAATCTGAAAAACTGGGCAAAACTTTACGGGGTGGTAGAACGCAGCTGTACGAGTAATATTCGTCATAGAATGTATGGTCGGAACGCAAGCGGTGAGAAGTTAGAAGGTAGTTTTCCACTGTCACATTTAACGAATGAACACAAGAAGGAGAGGAGATACTTCAGAAAACATTTTATTTCACTTGCATTCCCGTCCGCCGCACCGTACACAAAGTACATATCCGCCATTTCGTGGTTAGTATAACTAGCCATCCTCTCGGCAATCCACGGTAGAAATGCCGTTGGGTGCGAGGACCGACCCTTTTATACCATTTCCAACGCCACCTAGCGGCTCGCCGTTTGCGTTCCGACCATACATTCTATGACGAATATTGCTCGTAAAGCTGCGTTCTACCATCCCGTAAAGTTTTACCCACTTTTTCAGATTCACCCTGTATACCAGAAAGGTCTTAAATGAAAGTTTCTGATGCGGGAACAACTGTACTTCTAACCCTCACCCCACCCATATATACATATACACTACCATTTCTCCTTGCCATAAAAAAGATGGACACATCTATAACACAGAGGTCCACTGCCAAAAGACGGCGGCCTTTCCTAGCCCATCGATGTCTGCTACTGACTTAAGAGCAGGAAGGAGAATTTTTCGATAAATCTCAACGCTGGCCCAGGCGGAGCTCGAACCTGAGTACTGCAGATTACGATCCTGGTGCACTATAGCCCTTTCTGATTATTCACAAAAGATGGGGCATCTTTTGTGAATAATCAGAAAGTTTACGACCGTTCAAAAGAATGCTGTCCATATAAAATATGTTACATATGGTTGATATTACGATTTGTTATATAGAAATGTTTCTAATTCAGCTTTCGAGTGTTTTATTCTTTTACTGTTTGATATTTAAAGAATGAGAATAGTAATTAGATCAATGATTTCGGAGCTTTAATCAAAAGTAAATATACACCTAAAAAACGAAAGAAAATAAAATATGGAACTAGGCCAACATCTAAGAAGCAATAGCATGTCTATTTCTTAGCTCTAATTTTTATAGTGTTATTTCCTTTTTCCTAAGTTAGTGAACTGAATAAATGAAAAAAGTAAAAATTTTCTCTGTTATTCAAACTAATGTAGATAAAAAAAAGCTCCGTTATTACCATTCATTCTCTTTCAGAAGAAAGAGCATTAAAAATTCTATACAAAACATTTAAACTGAAAAAGCAATTTTTGGCCGCTAAGTTCGTTACTTTCCGTGTTGCCTCAAACTCCATTTCAACGAAACGCCTTTAGAGTGGACAAAAAAATGGCCTGTCGATGCTAATGGCTCGACATATAACCATTATGTGTTGAAATCATGATTAATGGGCTTTTTAACAGCTAAATTAGCAAACTAAAATTTATTTTGACGTAATAAATGAAATGTGTGATAAGAAGAAATACTACAAATGTCCATTAAGTATGAATTCAGGGTAAAATCTATTTTTCAAACTTTGGACATATCGCAGAGATACATCCGTAATATATCACTCTCATGTTGGAGTATATCTGAGTGTGGATTGAACGAGCAATATCATATTGTATTACATCTTTTTATAAATCTTGTGGTAGCTGTTGTCCAAATATTTCTCCACTTCCCCCCTTATATTGAGATTGTATTTGTTCTGAAAACTGCTTTTTCACTACAACTTCTTAACTTGTTAAACAATCTTAACGATAGAAAATAAATAAATACCCCCTCAAGCAGCTGCTTGGCACAGAGATCTGACAAGAGCCTGTCAGTTTATATGTCATAGTATAAGGTCTGTGAGGATGGCAGGATCTCAGCAGAAAAACAATACGAACATCCGTGCCTTGCACGCGACTCGGCACTGCTATACACAAGCTTACTGCAGTTCCACCTCGTAGCTATTGATGGCACGATCCCTTTTTAATGACTGAATCCATAATCAAATTGACTTCGCCTCACCCTTATTTCTTACATCTTTTGTTATAGAAAGTAAGAACGGTTTGCTTTGATATCGCATTTAGAAATCCTGCACCTCACTTTGCTTGACTTGAATCATGTGGCATTTATAGAATCCACTTTTTGGATTCTTTTTCTCAGAGACATTCCGTTCGAAACCATTGTTTACATTGGGGTTTTTGCTTTTTCCGTATTTGAAAGCGTTTTACAAATGCAAAGTGTTTAACAAATACAAGCAAAAATTCTTAAACAGTTTACCTAAACAGGAACTATAGGTGGTTGGGTTGGGTTGTTTTACCTCTGAGCGGCACTTTTTTGCACACCATGGTCTAAATGGCCAGGTCACAAGGACCCCGAAGGCTCAGAGAAGGTTGGGGAGGGGACCCACTGGAACAGCTGTTGGGAGACAGATGATAGCCCCCCGTCAAGGCCCTCCAGCCTGTTCTTTAACGTGCACAGGGTATGGCTCTCCCGCACACGGGGCCACGGCTTAACGTCCCATCCGACGGACGGCGGTCTTTCCAAGCCCATCGGTGTCCCCTACTGACCGTGGGCAGGGCGGGGAATTTTGCGGAGATAAATCTCAACGCTAACCCAGCTGGGAATCCAATCTGGGAACTACAGATTACGAGCCTGGCGCGCTACCGACTGAGCCACCCCCCGCCCCACTATAGACGTTAAATTAACATATATGCCTGATGGGATTCGAGGCAATACTGCTAGCAGAATTTCACAGGGTATCAAATGATACACGTATAAGCGATAGGAATTATTAAAATGTACTTTAGAAATGAATTTCAGTAAAAATTTCATCTTTTAAAGTGCCTTAAAACTGAAAAATGAAACGGAAATAAAATTTCAAATTAATGAAAACGATCAATTTTCAGCAATAAAATGTTTCAAGCTCAACAGGGTTTTAAAAAATCTAGATCTAGCTTGAAAAACCACTAAGTTGACCACGATGATTACATCTGTAAGCTAGAGAGAAGATGAACGGATTTGGGCTACAGCAGTGCTACGAAATTATGAACAACTCCTTGGAGATCTTCGAGATTAACGTATATGGAGATTGAGGTGTTTAATTATGAACAACCTTTTGGAGAATAACGTTCAGAAAGAGAGCATTCCAATTATTAAATCTTTCAAAAAACATTTCATTCCGTCAGGACCGGCGTTATCTATTTTGGAGCCCAGAGCCAGCAGGGACTCTGAGGCCCCTTTATCGAAGTCAAATTTTACATAATAGTGATTAATTTGACTAAATATAATGTCGTTTAAAAGAGAAATTCAACTGTCAAACTTACTCGAGTCAACTTTACTGCAGGTATGGTCATTAGTTTACTTGTAAATTTGCCACCCTTAAAATAAAAATGCCGTTTTAATAATTACGTAGATCAGTTTGCACGTGCTGTAACGACGCCAAAGCATTTTGGATCTAAGAAACTATCAGACAATGTCAATTTGTATACCAAAGATAACCAACATTTGCAGCTCAGAAACTTTAAAAAGAAATCTTCCCTGAAATAGTAGGAAAAATAAGCTCTGGATCTAAATCAAGTTTAACTAAATTTTTAATTTGAGCAGAATTATTTCAGTAAGTAAAGAATAATGGAAATAAGATTGCTGAAGAACAAAATTTGTCAGTTGAGCACAAAACTAAGTTAAAGCATAAATGATATTTTTATATAAATCCCTTATGAATGAAGCGTACTTTTAGAAGTTAGTCTATTAATTTTTCTTATTTTCTTCAGTTTCCAAGAAACGCTTAAATGGGAACGATTAATAACCCATAAGGTTAGAAGTTATTAAGTTTTAAATATGATATTGTACTTAGCCGTCCCATGGCCTAGTGGTTAGCGCGCTTGGCTACTGATTTAAGGGATCTGGGTTCGAGCCCCGGGTAAGGCATGACTGTTTGTGTCGTTTCTCTGCTGAGGGCCTGCCATTCTCTCAGACCTTCTTCTATGGCATATAAACTGACAGGCTCCTGTCAGACCTTTGTAGCAAGCAGCTACTTAAGGGGTGTTTTATTTTTTGTACTGATAAAAAAAAACCAGGTTGTTTAAACCCTGAGGGCAATATTTTGCAAACAATGGTGGGCGGGATGACTCCATCGGTAGCGTGCCAGGCTCTTAATCTGCAGTTCCCAGGTTCGACTCCGAGCTGGGTCATCGTTGAGATTTATCTCCGCAAAATTCCTCCGCCCTGCCAACGGTCAGTAGGGGACACCGATGGACTTGGAAAGGCCGCCGTCCATCGGATGGGACGTTAAGCTGTGGCCCCGTGTTTGGGAGAGCCATACCCTGTGCACGTTAAAGAACACGCTGGATGGCCTTGACGGGAGGCTACCATCTGTCTCGCAACAGCTGTTCCAGTGGGTCCCCTCTCCAAACTTTCTCTGAGTCTTCGGGGTCCTATTGACCTGGCGATTTAGCCCATTGTGTGCAAAAAAGTGCCGTTCAGAGGTAAAACAACCCAACCTTCTGTTACAGGAGGTGTTTTATTGGGGCATTCAAAGACATGTTGCTCAGATGTAATACAACCTAACGTAGTACCCTGTAAATGAAAGCATAATTACTACCGTTCTAATTATAGCGTAAATAATTTGGTAAGGAAATATTTCCTTCATTATTAGCGAAACTTGGTTTAACATATGGAGTCTAATACGTATCCTATGGATGCCATTATATTAGAATTAAACATAAATTCACACAGAAATATCATCGAACTGCGGTTTATAACTGGAATCTCGCTTTAACTAATATCCAGATATTATTACACTATTGTGAATTCAGAATTAAACAAAAATGAAAACTTATTATCGGGAAACACAAATAAATATCACTAATAAAAATACATATATAATATTTGGAACAAGAGGGCTTATGATCGCCAAGCATATTCAGACCTAGGGGGACAGGAGCCTCGGGCTACCCCACCGCCCTTTAAGAATGATACTAACCGTAATGGACGAGGAACATTGGTAAACATTTGCATATTTCGAGTATTTCTCCATCAAAATTTTAATACAAATAATATGCACAATATCCTCATGCAATGTTTGCTGCCAGGACTTTTAAGAATCCATGGAGAATGTGGAGAAATAGGTCGATACACCTAAAGACTAAAATTAGACTGTATAATAGTTTGGTTCTCTCTACAGTTAGTTCGGGTAGTAAAACTTGGAACCTATGGAAATAAGATAACAGGAAACTTGATGTTTTTGATTCTTGATGCTTACGAGTATCTTGGGCATTATGTCGTTAAACGTGGTAACTAATGATGAGGTTAGGCAAAGGAGTTTGCAACATCCTTTAAGCAGCGTATTGTGCATTGAGAGAGACTCCGTTGGTTTGGCCATGTTGCCCGTAGAGGTAATTATAGATTGACAAATAAGGTTATGAACAGTGTGCCTAAAGGCTTCAGAAAGAGTGGTAGGCCTAAGATGCGATTGGCGGACAATGTCAAACAGGATCTTATTAGAACTGGTGTGCAGTGGCCAGATGCAGTAGATGTAGCTCAGGACAGACTTCCTTGGAGAACTAAATTGCACGGTCCGGTTGGATTTCCGTAGTCCATGGCTGATTGAGAATGAGGTTTGGTTGTTTTACCTCTGAGCGGCACTTTTTTGCACACCATGGGCTAAATGGCCAGGTCACAAGGACCCCGAAGGCTCACAGAAGGTTGGAGGAGGGGACCCATTGGAACAGCTGTTGGGAGACAGATGGTAGCCTCCCGTCAAGGCCATCCAGCGTGTTCTTTAACGCGCACAGGGTATGTCTCTCCCGCGCACGGGGCCACGGCTTAACGTCCCATCCGACGGACGGCGGCCTTTCCAAGCCCATCGGTGTCCCCTACTGACCGTGAGCAGGGCGGGGAAATTTTGCGGAGATAAATCTCAACGCTGACCCAGCTGGGGCTCGAACCTAAGAACTACAGATTACGAGCCTGCCACGCTACTGACTGAGCCACCCCCGCCCTTCAGAATGAGGATGATGATTTGTACATATCACTGCTATACACAAGCTTACTGCAGTTCCACCTCGTAGCTTTTGATGGCACGATCCCTTTTTAATGAATGAATCCATAATCAAATTGACTTCGCCTCACCCTTATTTCTTACATCTATTTTTATTAAAAGTAAGAACGGTTTGCTCTGATATTACATTTTCAAATCCCACACCTAACTTTGCTTGAATCACGTGGTATTTATAGAATCCATATATCCAGGGTCATCGTTGAAATTTATCTCCGCAAATTCCCCCGCCCTGCCAACGGTCAGTAGGGGACACCGATGGGCTTGGAAAGGCCGCCGTCCGTCGGATGGGACGTTAAGCCGTGGTCCCGTGTGCGGGAGAGCCATACCCTGTGCACGTTAAAGAACACGCTGGATGGCCTTGACGGGAGACTACTATCTCTCTCCCAACAGCTGTTCCAGTGGGTCCCCTCCCCAAACCTTCTCTGAGCCTTCGGGGTCCTGTTGACCTGGCCATTTAGCCCATTGTGTGGCCATTTAGCCCATTGTGTGTAAAAAAGTGCCGTTCAGAGGTAAAACAACCCAACCTTCTTTAATAGGAGGTGTTTTATTGGGGCATTCAAAGACATGTTGCTCAGATGTAATACAACCTAACATAGTACCCTGTAAATGAAAGCATAATTACTACCGTTCTAATTATAGCGTAAATAATTTGGTAAGGAAATATTTCATTTACTATTAGCGAAACTACGTTTAACATATGGAGTCTAGTACGTATCCTATGGATGCCATTATATTGGAATTAAACATAAATTCACACAGAAATATCATCGAACTGCGGTTTATAACTGAAATATCGATTTAACTAATATCCAGATATTATTACACTATTGTGAATTCAGAATTAAACAAAAATGAAAACTTATTATCGGGAAACACAAATAAATATCACTAATAAAAATACATATATAATATTTGGAACAAGAAGGCTTATGATCGCCAAGCACATTCACACCTAGGGGGACAGGAGCCTCGGCCTATGCCACCTGGGACGGGGGTGGCTCAGTCGGTAGCGCGCCAGGCTCGTAATCTGTAGTTCCCAGGTTCGAGTCCCAGCTGGGTCAGCGTTGAGATTTATCTCCGCAAAATTTTCCCGCCCTGCCCACGGTCAGTAGGGGACACCGATGGGCTTGGAAAGGCCGCCGTTCGTCGAATGGGACGTTAAGCCGTGGCCCCGTGTGCGGGAGAGTGCCATACTCTGTGCACGTTAAAGAACACTCTGGATGGCCTTGACGGGAGGCTGCAATCTGTCTCCCAACAGCTGTTCCAGTGGGTCCCCTCCCCCAACCTTCTCTGAGCCTTCGGGGTCCATGTGACCTGGTCATTTAGGCCATGGTGTGCAAAAAAGTGCCGCTCAGAGGTAAAACAACCCAACAACAACCTGCGCTCTATGTAGAGTTTTGTTTCAGAAAAGAATTCTGCTCTGCTATTACCTGACTCATTGTGTAGATTTTCAAATCACTAGTCCAATAAAGGTACCGGTAAGTGAAACCTCTTAAAAGTTTGTATATTTGCTATTGGATGATTTTGAAAGCTGAATGTCATGATCAGATAACCTTTGCCCTGCCAAATGGTTCACCATCCACAGAGTGCTCATCAATAGTATGCAGGGCACTGGGAAGGAGTGTAAAAAGAAATCTGCAAACATCATGTGGAAATGACTTCTGTGACTAAGGGGGTCAGGTCCCCGAGAAGCGGACAGTTGGAAGCACCACACCATGGCTGCTTGGTAGTGGCCGACGGAGATCATGTGAGCGGAAGTGACCAGAGGGGGAGAAAAAGGGAAGACGACGGCAACTCTGGAGAGGCAACGGACGGCAACGGCTCGACGGCAACGGACGAGAATACACACTACTATTCTTTCCCAAGCTGCAACCCTGTGAAAGAAAAGGCAAGGAGTGTCTAAGAGAAGAGAGCTAGCTTCCAAGACGTAATGTAAACTTTTCGACTGCAGCGCCCTCTAAACATGGCAAATTCGTGCATTGCAGTGAAGACACCTAGCCAGGGGGAGGAGCGAGTTTTCTGCATTATTTTTGCACTGCCGAGCAAAATTTTCAATTGCTAATCCACGTGACTAATTTTATATATACTTTGATTCCGAAAAATGTTCGTTTGCAAAATTTCCCCTTCACGAAGCACCATCATAATCTTGTTTTCGTTCAGAGAGAAAGTAAAAATGAGTAATGAAATTATTTTCATTAATAAAATCCCATTTTGTAAAACAGGTAGCAGCTATGCTCAACAAGAAAATTTTAATAATTCGAACAATGTACAGGATTTAATATATTATAATAAATTGAGATTTATGTTTCAATGCACGATAACATGAATTATACAATTATATTTTATGCAATTGCAGACATTTTCATTAAATATCACATCGAGATTTTAACTTTTATAAACGCTCAACAGATGGCAGTAGGCACTTCCAGTATCACCCATAAAAAAGAATTACACTATTAGAGCAAAGTGCAAAAGCTTATATACATTGATATGCTCCAGGGAACACAAAACTGCAACATACATTGACTTAAATAAACGTAAGATGATTAAATGTATTAATTTACATAATAATTTTAAAAATTCTGCAAAATTGCTAAAATAAACATACAACGGTTTTTCCAGGTATCGTAAAATGCACTTCTGAAGGGGATAAAACACTCATTGAATAACTTCAGGGTCAGCTATAACTGTGCGCAAATAGTCATGGGTGTTAGACAGGTCGAAACACTAATTAAATCACATTAAATATATCAAGATTACGACAAACCATAGCTGCAGAGAGGTAAAATTATTGCAATGCGCATGCGCAGATCGCCCTTTACAGTTTTTTTCGTTCCTACACACCAATTTGCTATGTTCAGCTTCGGCAAAATTCCGCCAAAAGGCGCCACTTACGCTTCTGCGAAGCTGGCCTGCTTCTCCTTGGACCTTTGGAATAGGGGTCAGAGGGACTCGGCTGGCAGCCAAGAGGACAGTGGGGAAGTACGATTTTCTCTCGTGTAGTGAGTTGGGTTGCTTTACCTCTGAGCGGCACTTTTCTGCACACCATGGGCTAAATGGCCAGGTCACATGGACCCCGAAGGCTCAGAGAAGGTTGGGGGAGGGGACCCACTGGAACAGCTGTTGGGAGACAGATGGTAGCCTCCCGTCAAGGCCATACAGCGTGTTCTTTAACGTACACAAGATATGGCTCTCCCGCACACGGGGCCACGGCTTAACGTCCCATCTGACGGGCGGCGGCCTTTCCAAGCCCATCGGTGTCCCCTACTGACCGTGGGCAGGGCGGGGAATTTTTGCGGAGATAAATCTCAACGCTGACCCAGCTGGGAGTCGAACCTGGGAACTACAGATTACGAGCCTGTCGCGCTACCGACTGAGCCACCCCCGCCCTCTGGTGTAGTGAGAGTGCATTGTTTTTATCGAGGAACGGCGTCAGTATACGCCGAAGCCCGCAGCATCCTGTAAGCAGGAAGTGTCCTATGTTTTCGTGTGCTGGGTGTAATAGTCTGTGTTAATAAATGTTTGCTAAATTTACCCAGTGTCAGTAGTGCACTCATTCCTGATTCCGTATATGCTCGCGACCCTTTGTTTCAGACTCAAGTGTCGGCGCACTGATATAACAGATAGTGGCTGACAGCAAGGAGAGACGATTGCAACACTGAACCTTAGATATTGGATCAAATTCAAATAATTGGGCTAGCCTACAGACTAGAACACTCCGATTATTTTGTGTATAGTTTACTACAGTGTGAATGTGTCATTAGAAGCTTTTGATGCTTGTTTTTGATGCTGTAAATACGCTGCACATTTTGAATATCTGTCATAACAGTATATAGTGTACTTGTCACTACCTCGAATTATATACATTGAAGTTTGTATTATGTATATTAAGAGTATTAAATACTCTACGATTCACGTCTTCTCATTGGGTAATTCTTCTCACGGGGTATTCCTTTGGATTTTATTAAAATCTCGTAACGTGTCCGTAAATTCCCGTTGTTTCGGATATGGACGAAATTGTTCACCCAGATTAAAACGAAAAATGGAATGATAAATGGTTGAGAGTGATCCAACCCTTTTTGAAATTGATTCTAATTCAAACATAAACTTTTTGCTGAATTTGTGTAGAATGAAGTTTATACAGTGGTGATTTTTATAATTTGAAACTGAAATATAGTACGTAAATATAATTACCTTACTGGTTGCCAACCTCCTATACCAAAATTCTGCGTTAAATATCAGAGCAAAGCTTGTTGATGCTCCAAAAAAGAACGGATTACAATAAGTATATAATAGTAAGCATTATGAAAAAATGATGTTGAATGTAAATTTGTTACAGTCGCCGAAACAAATTATACGAACATTATGGTTGGTTAGAGAATTCAGAAAAAATATCTGGCAAAGAATTTTTTCGAAATTAGTGATCTGACATCCTTCGTCAACTTACCTTCACAACTCAGTTTTGTGCTCAACGGCCAAATTCTGTTCTTCAGCAATCTTGTTTCCATTATTCTTTACTTACTGAAATAATTCTGCTCAAATTTAAAATTTAGTTAAACTTGATTAAGATTCGGAGCTTATTTTCCCTACTATTTCAGGGAAGGATTGTTTTTAAAGTTTCTGAGCTGCAAATGTTGGACACCTTTGGCATACACATTGACCTTGTCTGATAGTTTGTTAGATCCGAAATGCTTTGGCCGCGTTACATCACGTGGAACCAGAGCTACGTAATTATCAAAACGGAATTTTTATTTTAAGAGTGGCAAATTTACAAGTAAACTAATGACCATACCTGCAGCAAAGTTCACTCGAGAAAGTTTGACAGTTGAATTGCTCTTTTAAACGACATTATATTTTGTCAAATTAATCCCTATTATGTAAAATTTGACTTCGATAAAGGGGCCGCAGAGTCTCTGCTCGCTCTGGGCTGCAAAATAGATAACGCCGGTCCTGACGGAATGAAATGTTTTCTGAAAGATTTAATAATTGGAATGCTCTCTTTCTGAACGTTATTCTCCAAACAGATGTTCATAATTAAACACCTCAATTTGCATATACGTTAATCTCCAAGGAGTTGTTCATAATTTCATAGCACTGTTTTAGCCCAAATCCGGTCATCCTCTCTCTACCTAACAGATGTACAGTCGTTGCAGAAAGTATCCGAACACTATGGTTGATTACAGTATATAGAAAAAATATCTTTAACTTTCGTGTACGTACACGAAGGTTGCGTGATCACTATTTTTTTTCCTGTGTAGTACACGAAGGTTGCCAGATCACTAATTTCTGAAAAAAATCTTGGCCAGTTGTTTTTTCTGAATTCTGTAATCAACTATAGTGTTCAGATAATTTTTTGAGCGAATGTACAGTAGAAAAGTTTCTCGTTTAGGGATTTTTTTTCATGTTATTCGTTGTTTTACCTCTGAGCAGGACTGGGCTAAATGGCTATGTCGCAAGGACCCCGAGAGCTCAAAGAAGGTTGGGTAGAGGGGACCCACTGGACAGCTTTTGGGAGACAGATGGTAGCTTCTGCTGAAGGCGATCTAATGTGTTCCTTAATGTACACAGTGCCGACTGACGGAGAAATTTCCAAGTCCATCGGTGACACCTACTGACCAAGGGCAGGAAGAGAGTTTTGCGGAGATAAATCTCAATGTTCTCCCAGCTCATACTGCAATCTGGGAACTATAGATTATGAACCTTGCTATGGATTGTAAGGCTTCACTTTCAACTACGGAGGAATTTCCAAGTACATCGGTGACACCTACTGACCAAGGGCAGGAAGAGAGTTTTGCGGAGATAAATCTCAATGTTCTCCCAGCTCATACTGCAATCTGGGAACTATAGATTATGAACCTTGCTATGGATTGTAAGGCTTCACTTTCAACTACGGAGGAATTTCCAAGTACATCGGTGACACCTACTGACCAAGGGCAGGAAGAGAGTTTTGCGGAGATAAATCTCAATGTTCTCCCAGCTCATACTGCAATCTGGGAACTATAGATTATGAACCTTGCTATGGATTGTAAGGCTTCACTTTCAACTACGGAGGAATTTCCAAGTACATCGGTGACACCTACTGACCAAGGGCAGGAAGAGAGTTTTGCGGAGATAAATCTCAATGTTCTCCCAGCTCATACTGCAATCTGGGAACTATAGATTATGAACCTTGCTATGGATTGTAAGGCTTCATTTTGAACTACGGAGGACTTTCGAAGTCCATCGGTGACACCTACTGACCAAGGGCAGTAAGAGAGTTTTGCGGAGATAAATCTCAATGTTCTCCCAGCTCATACTGCAATCTGGGAATTATAGATTATGAACCTTGCTATGGATTGTAAGGCTTCATTTTCAACTACGGAGGAATTTCCAAGTCCATCGGTGACACCTACTGACCAAGGGCAGGAAGAGAGTTTTGCGGAGATAAATCTCAATGCTGACCAAGCTCGTACTGCAATCTGGGAACTATAGATTATGAACCTTGCTATGGATTGTGAGGCTTCATTTTCAACTACGGAGGAATTTCCAAGTCCATCGGTGACACCTACTGACCAAGGGCAGGAAGAGAGTTTTGCGGAGATAAATCTCAATGCTGACCAAGCTCGTACTGCAATCTGAGAACTATAGATTATGAACCTTGCTATGGATTGTAAGGCTTCATTTTCAACTACGGAGGAATTTCCAAGTACATCGGTGACACCTACTGACCAAGGGCAGGAAGAGAGTTTTGCGGAGATAAATCTCAATGCTGACCAAGCTCGTACTGCAATCTGGGAACTATAGATTATGAACCTTGCTATGGATTGTAAGGCTTCATTTTCAACTACGGAGGAATTTCCAAGTACATCGGTGACACCTACTGACCAAGGGCAGGAAGAGAGTTTTACGGAGATAAATCTCAATGCTGACCAAGCTCGTACTGCAATCTGGGAACTATAGATTATGAACCTTGCTATGGATTGTAAGGCTTCATTTTCAACTACGGAGGAATTTCCAAGTACATCGGTGACACCTACTGACCAAGGGCAGGAATAGAGTTTTGCGGAGATAAATCTCAATGCTGACCAAGCTCGTACTGTAATCTGGGAACTATAGATTATGAACTTTGCTATGGATTGTGAGGCTTCATTTTCAACTATACAGTATATATATATATACAGGGTGAATCTGAAAAACTGGGCAAAACTTTACGGGGTGGTAGAACGCAGCTATACGAGTAATATTCGTCATAGAATGTAGGGTCGGAACGCAAGCGGTGAGAAGTTAAAAGGTAGTTTTCCACTGTCACATTTAAAGAATGAACGCAAGAAGGAGAGGAGATACTTCAGAAAACATTTTATCTCACTTGCATTCCCGTCCGCCGCACCGTACACAAAGTACATATCCGCCATTTCGTGGTTAGTATAACCAGCCATACCCTCGGCAATCCACGGTAGAAATGCCGTTGGGTGCGAGGACCGACCCTTTTATACCATTTCCAACGCCACCTAGCGGCTCGCCGTTTGCGTTCCGACCATACATTCCATGACGAATATTGCTCGTATAGCTGCGTTCTACCATCCCGTAAAGTTTTGCCCACTTTTTCAGATTCACCCTGTATACCAGAAAGGTCTTAAATGAAAGTTTCTGATGCGGGATATCTCAAAGGCTAACTGTACTTTTGATCCCTCACCCCACCCATATATACATATACACTACCATTTCTCCTTGCCATATGTAGGGGACACCGATGGGCTTGGAAAGGCCGCCGTCCGTCGGATGGGACGTTAAGCCGTGGCCCCGTGTACGGGAGAGCCATACCCTGTGCACGTTAAAGAACACGCTGGATGGCCTTGACGGGAGGCTACCATCTGTCTCCCAACAGCTGTTGCAGTGGGTCCCCTCCCCCAACCTTCTCTGAGCCTTCGGGGTCCATGTGACCTGGCCATTTAGCCCATGGTGTGCAAAAAAGTGCCGCTCAGAGGTGAAACAGCCCAACCCAACCTCCTTGCCATAAAAAAGATGGACACATCTATAACACAGAGGGCCACTGCCAACAGACGGCGGCCTTTCCTAGCCCATCGATGTCTGCTACTGACTAAGAGCAGGAAGGAGAATTTTACGATAAATCTCAACGCTGGCCCAGGCGGAGCTCGAACCTGAGTACTGCAGATTACGATCCTGGTGCACTATAGCCCTTTCTGATTATTCACAAAAGATGGGGCATCTTTTTTGAATAATCAGAAAGGCACAGAGATCTGACAAGAGCCTGTCAGTTTATATGTCATAGTATAAGGTCTGTGAGGATGGCAGGATCTCAGCAGAAAAACAATACGAACATCCGTGCCTTGCACGCGACTCGGCACTGCTAGAGAAATTTCCAAGTCCATCGGTGACACCTACTGACCAAGGGCAGGAAGAGAGTTTTGCGGAGATAAATCTCAATGCTCTCCCAGCTCGTACTGCAATCTGGGAACTATAGATTATGAACCTTGCTATGGATTGTGAGGCTTCATTTCCAACTATACAGTATATATATATACAGGGTGAATCTGAAAAACTGGGCAAAACTTTACGGGGTGGTAGAACGCAGCTGTACGAGTAATATTCGTCATAGAATGTATGGTCGGAACGCAACCGGTGAGAAGTTAAAAGGTAGTTTTCCACTGTCACATTTAAAGAATGAACACAAGAAGGAGAGGAGATACTTCAGAAAATATTTTATTAATAGAAATGTAACTTGCATGCCCTTCCGCCGCACCATACACAACGTGCATATCCGCCATTTCGTGGTTAGTATAACCAGCCATCCTCTCGGCAGTCCACGGTAGAAATGCCGTTCTGTGCGAGGACCGACCCTTTTATACCATTTCCAACGCCACCTAGCGGCTCGCCGTTTGCGTTCCGACCATACATTCTATGACGAATATTGCTCGTATAGCTGCGTTCTACCATCCCGTAAAGTTTTGCCCACTTTTTCAGATTCACCCTGTATACCAGAAAGGTTTTAAATGAAAGTTTCTGATGCGGGATATCTCAAAGGCTAACTGTACGTCTAATCCCTCACCCCACCCATATATACATATACACTACCATTTCTCCTTGCCATAAAAAAGATGGACACATCTATAACACAGAGGGCCACTGCTAACAGACGGCGGCCATTCCTAGCCCATCGATGTCTGCTACTGACTAAGAGCAGGAAGGAGAATTTTACGATAAATCTCAACGCTGGCCCAGGCGGAGCTCGAACCTGAGTACTGCAGATTACAATCCTGGTGCACTATAGCCCTTTCTGATTATTCACAAAAGATGGGGCATCTTTTGTGAATAATCAGAAATTATTATAGCTAAGAAATAGACTCTAATCAGAATAATTAGAGCTAAGAAATAGACATGCTATTGCATTATATAATTATATGAAATAAAATAATATAATGCAATATATAATAATAATGTATAATATATATATATATTATACATTATATAAAATATGTTACATATGGTTGATATTACGATTTGTTATATAGAAATGTTTCTAATTCAGCTTTCGAGTGTTTTATTCTTTTACTGTTTGATATTTAAAGAATGAGAATAGTAATTAGATCAATGATTTCGGAGCTTTAATGAAAAGTAAATATACACCTAAAAAACGAAAGAAAATAAAATATGGAACTAGGCCAACATCTAAGAAGCAATAGCATGTCTATTTCTTAGCTCTAATTTTTATAGTGTTATTTCCTTTTTCCTAAGGTAGTGAACGGAATAAATGAAAAAAGTAAAAATTTTCTCTGTGATTCAAACTAATGTAGATAAAAAAAAGCTCCGTTATTACCATTCATTCTCTTTCAGAAGAAAGAGCATTAAAAATTCTATACAAAACATTTAAACTGAAAAAGCAATTTTTGGCCGCTAAGTTCGTTACTTTCCGTGTTGCCTCAAACTCCATTTCAACGAAACGCCTTTAGAGTGGACAAAAAAATGGCCTGTCGATGCTAATGGCTCGACATATAACCATTATGTGTTGAAATCATGATTAATGGGATTTTTAACAGCTAAATTAGCAAACGAAAATTTATTTTGACGTAATAAATGAAATGTGTGATAAGAAGAAATACTACAAATGTCCATTAAGTATGAATTCAGGGTAAAATCTATTTTTCAAACTTTGGACATATCGCAGAGACACATCCGTAACATATCACTCTCATGTTGGAGTATATCTGAGTGTGGACTGAACGAGCAATATCATATTGTATTACATCTTTTTATAAATCTTGTGGTAGCTGTTGTCCAAATATTTCTCCACTTCCCCCCTTATATTGAGATTGTATTTGTTCTGAAAACTGCTTTTTCACTACAACTTCTTAACTTGTTAAACAATCTCAACGATAGAAAATAAATAAATACCCCCTCAAGCAGCTGCTTGGCACAGAGATCTGACAAGAGCCTGTCAGTTTATATCTCATAGTATAAGGTCTGTGAGGATGGCAGGATCTCAGCAGAAAAACAATACGAACATCCGTGCCTTGCACGCGACTCGGCACTGCTATACACAAGCTTACTGCAGTTCCACCTCGTAGCTATTGATGGCACGATCCCTTTTTAATGAATGAATCCATAATCAAATTGACTTCGCCTCATCCTTATTTCTTACATCTTTTGTTATAGAAAGTCAGAACGGTTTGCTTTGATATCGCATTTAGAAATCCTGCACCTCACTTTGCTTGACTTGAATCATGTGGCATTTATAGAATCCACTTTTTGGATTCTTTTTCTCAGAGACATTCCGTTCGAAACCATTGATCACATTGGGGTTTTTACTTTTTCCGTATTTGAAAGCGTTTTACAAATGCAAAGTGTTTAACAAATACAAGCAAAAATTCTTAAACAGTTTACCTAAACAGGAACTACAGGTGGTTGGGTTGGGTTGTTTTACCTCTGAGCGGCACTTTTTTGCACACCATGGTCTAAATGGCCAGGTCACAAGGACCCCGAAGGCTCAGAGAAGGTTGGGGAGGGGACCCACTGGAACAGCTGTTGGGAGACAGATGATAGCCCCCCGTCAAGGCCCTCCAGCGTGTTCTTTAACGTGCACAGGGTATGGCTCTCCCGCACACGGGGCCACGGCTTAACGTCCCATCCGACGGACGGCGGTCTTTCCAAGCCCATCGGTGTCCCCTACTGACCGTGGGCAGGGCGGGGAATTTTGCGGAGAAAAATCTCAACGCTAACCCAGCTGGGAATCCAACCTGGGAACTACAGATTACGAGCCTGGCGCGCTACCGACTGAGCCACCCCCCCGCCCCACTATAGATGTTAAATTAACATAAATGCCTGATGGGATTCGAGGCAATACTGCTAGCAGAATTTCACAGGGTATCAAATGATACACGTATAAGCGATAGGAATTATTAAAATGTACTTTAGAAATGAATTTCAGTAAAAATTTCATCTTTTAAAGTGCCTTAAAACTGAAAAATGAAACGGAAATAAAATTTCAAATTAATGAAAACGATCAATTTTCAGCAATAAAATGTTTCAAGCTCAACAGGGTTTTAAAAAATCTAGATCTAGCTTGAAAAACCACTAAGTTGACCACGATGATTACATCTGTCAGCTAGAGAGAAGATGAACGGATTTGGGCTACAGCAGTGCTACGAAATTATGAACAACTCCTTGGAGATCTTCGAGATTAACGTATATGGAGATTGAGGTGTTTAATTATGAACAACTTTTTGGAGAATAACGTTCAGAAAGAGAGCATTCCAATTATTAAATCTTTCAAAAAAACATTTCATTCCGTCAGGACCGGCGTTATCTATTTTGGAGCCCAGAGCCAGCAGGGACTCTGAGGCCCCTTTATCGAAGTCAAATTTTACATAATAGTGATTAATTTGACTAAATATAATGTCGTTTAAAAGAGAAATTCAACTGTCAAACTTACTCGAGTCAACTTTACTGCAGGTATGGTCATTAGTTTACTTGTAAATTTGCCACCCTTAAAATAAAAATGCCGTTTTAATAATTACGTAGATCAGGTTGCACGTGCTGTAACGACGCCAAAGCATTTTGGATCTAAGAAACTATCAGACAATGTCAATTTGTATACCAAAGATAACCAACATTTGCAGCTCAGAAACTTTAAAAAGAAATCTTCCCTGAAATAGTAGGAAAAATAAGCTCTGGATCTAAATCAAGTTTAACTAAATTTTTAATTTGAGCAGAATTATTTCAGTAAGTAAAGAATAATGGAAATAAGATTGCTGAAGAACAAAATTTGTCAGTTGAGCACAAAACTAAGTTAAAGCATAAATGATATTTTTATATAAATCCCTTATGAATGAAGCGTACTTTTAGAAGTTAGTCTATTAATTTTTCTTATTTTCTTCAGTTTCCAAGAAACGCTTAAATGGGAACGATTAATAACCCATAAGGTTAGAAGTTATTAAGTTTTAAATATGATATTGTACTTAGCCGTCCCATGGCCTAGTGGTTAGCGCGCTTGGCTACTGATTTAAGGGATCTGGGTTCGAGCCCCGGGTAAGGCATGACTGTTTGTGCCGTTTTCCTGCTGAGGGCCTGCCATTCTCTCAGACCTTCTTCTATGGCATATAAACTGACAGGCTCCTGTCAGACCTTTGTAGCAAGCAGCTACTTAAGGGGTGTTTTATTTTTTGTACTGATAAAAAAAAACTAGGTTGTTTAAACCCTGAGGGCAATATTTTGCAAACAATGGTGGGCGGGATGACTCCATCGGTAGCGTGCCAGGCTCTTAATCTGCAGTTCCCAGGTTCGACTCCGAGCTGGGTCATCGTTGAGATTTATCTCCGCAAAATTCCTCCGCCCTGCCAACGGTCAGTAGGGGACACCGATGGACTTGGAAAGACCGCCGTCCATCGGATGGGACGTTAAGCTGTGGCCCCGTGTTTGGGAGAGCCATACCCTGTGCACGTTAAAGAACACGCTGGATGGCCTTGACGGGAGGCTACCATCTGTCTCGCAACAGCTGTTCCAGTGGGTCCCCTCTCCAAATCTTCTCTGAGTCTTCGGGGTCCTATTGACCTGGCCATTTAGCCCATTGTGTGCAAAAAAGTGCCGTTCAGAGGTAAAACAACCCAACCTTCTGTTACAGGAGGTGTTTTATTGGGGCATTCAAAGACATATTGCTCAGATGTAATACAACCTAACGTAGTACCCTGTAAATGAAAGCATAATTACTACCGTTCTAATTATAGCGTAAATAATTTGGTAAGGAAATATTTCCTTCATTATTAGCGAAACTTGGTTTAACATATGGAGTCTAATACGTATCCTATGGATGCCATTATATTAGAATTAAACATAAATTCACACAGAAATATCATCGAACTGCGGTTTATAACTGGAATCTCGCTTTAACTAATATCCAGATATTATTACACTATTGTGAATTCAGAATTAAACAAAAATGAAAACTTATTATCGGGAAACACAAATAAATATCACTAATAAAAATACATATATAATATTTGGAACAAGAGGGCTTATGATCGCCAAGCATATTCAGACCTAGGGGGACAGGAGCCTCGGGCTACCCCACCGCCCTTTAAGAATGATACTAACCGTAATGGACGAGGAACATTGGTAAACATTTGCATATTTCGAGTATTTCTCCATCAAAATTTTAATACAAATAATATGCACAATATCCTCATGCAATGTTTGCTGCCAGGACTTTTAAGAATCCATGGAGAATGTGGAGAAATAGGTCGATACACCTAAAGACTAAAATTAGACTGTATAATAGTTTGGTTCTCTCTACAGTTAGTTCGGGTAGTAAAACTTGGAACCTATGGAAATAAGATAACAGGAAACTTGATGTTTTTGATTCTTGATGCTTACGCAGTATCTTGGGCATTATGTCGTTAAACGTGGTAACTAATGATGAGGTTAGGCAAAGGAGTTTGCAACATCCTTTAAGCAGCGTATTGTGCATTGAGAGAGACTCCGTTGGTTTGGCCATGTTGCCCGTAGAGGTAATTATAGATTGACAAATAGGGTTATGAACAGTGTGCCTAAAGGCTTCAGAAAGAGTGGTAGGCCTAAGATGCGATTGGCGGACAATGTCAAACAGGATCTTATTAGAACTGGTGTGCAGTGGCCAGATGCAGTAGATGTAGCTCAGGACAGACTTCCTTGGAGAACTAAATTGCACGGTCCGGTTGGATTTCCGTAGTCCATGGCTGAATGAGAATGAGGTTTGGTTGTTTTACCTCTGAGCGGCACTTTTTTGCACACCATGGGCTAAATGGCCAGGTCACAAGGACCCCGAAGGCTCACAGAAGGTTGGAGGAGGGGACCCATTGGAACAGCTGTTGGGAGACAGATGGTAGCCTCCCGTCAAGGCCATCCAGCGTGTTCTTTAACGCGCACAGGGTATGTCTCTCCCGCGCACGGGGCCACGGCTTAACGTCCCATCCGACGGACGGCGGCCTTTCCAAGCCCATCGGTGTCCCCTACTGACCGTGAGCAGGGCGGGGAAATTTTGCGGAGATAAATCTCAACGCTGACCCAGCTGGGGCTCGAACCTAAGAACTACAGATTACGAGCCTGCCACGCTACCGACTGAGCCACCCCCGCCCTTCAGAATGAGGATGATGATTTGTACATATCACTGCTATACACAAGCTTACTGCAGTTCCACCTCGTAGCTTTTGATGGCACGATCACTTTTTAATGAATGAATCCATAATCAAATTGACTTCGCCTCACCCTTATTTCTTACATCTATTTTTATTAAAAGTAAGAACGGTTTGCTCTGATATTACATTTTCAAATCCCACACCTAACTTTGCTTGAATCACGTGGTATTTATAGAATCCAATCTTTGGAATCTTTTTCTCAGAGCCATTCCGTTCGAAACCATTGTTCACATTGGGGTTTTTGCTTTTTCCGTATTTGAAAGTGTTTTACAAATGCAAAGTGTTTAACAAAGAATTCTTAAACAGTTGCCTAAACAGGAACTATAGGTGGTGTTAAATTAACATAAATGCCTGATGGGATTCGAGGCAATACTGCTAGCCGAATTTCACAGGGTATCAAATGATACACGTATGAGCGATAGGAGTTATTAAAATGTACTTTAGAAATGAATTTCAGTAAAAATTTTACCTTTTAAAGTGGCATAAAAGTAAAAAATGAAATGAAAAAATGTTGAATTAATGAAAACGATCGATATTGAGCAATAAAATGTTTCAAGGTAAACAGGGTTTTAAAAAATCTAGATCTAGCTTGAAAATCCACTAAGTTGACCACGATGATTACATCTGTTAGCTAGAGAGAAGATGAACGGATTTGGACTAAAACAGTGCTACGAAATTATGAACAACTCCTTGGAGATCTTGGAGATTAACGTATATGAAGATTGAGGTGTTTAATTATGAACAACTCTTTGGAGAATAACGTTCAGAAAGAGAGCATTCCAATTATTAAATCTTTCAAAAAACATTTCATTCTGTCAGGACCGGCGTTATCTATTTCGCAGCCCTGAGCGAGCAGGGACACTGCGGCCCCTTTATCGAAGTCAAATTTTACATAATAGTGATTAATTTGACTAAATATAATGTCGTTTAAAAGAGAAATTCAACTGTCAAACTTACTCGACTCAACATTACTGCAGGTATGGTCATTAGTTTACTTGTAAATTTGCCACCCTTAAAATGCCGTTTTAATAATTACGTAGTTCAGGTTGCACCTGCTGTAACGAAGCCAAAGCATTTTGGATCTAAGAAACTATCAGACAATGTCAATGTGTATACCAAAGATAACCAACATTTGCAGCTCAGAAACTTTAAAAAAGAAATCTTCCCTGAAATAGTAGGAAAAATAAGCTCTGGATCTAAATCAAGTTTAACTAAATTTTTAATTTCAGCAGAATTATTTCAGTAAGTAAAGAATAATGGAAATAAGATTGCTGAAGAAAAAAATTTGTCAGTGAGCACAAAACTAAGTTAAAGCATAAATGATATTTTTATATAAATCCCTCATGAATGAAGCGTACTTTTAGAAGTTAGTCTATTAATTTTTCTTATTTTCTTCAGTTTCCAAGAAACGCTTAAATGGGAACGATTAGTAACCCATAAGGTTAGAAGTTACTAAGTAGTAAATGTGATATTGTACTTAGCCGTCCCATGGCCTAGTGGTTAGCGCGCTTGTCTACTGATTTAAGGGATCTGGGTTCGAGCCCCGGGTAAAGCATATCTGTTTGTGTCGTTTTTCTGCTGAGGGCCTGCCATCCTTTCAGACCTTCTTCCATGACTTATAAACTGAGAGGCTGCTGTCAGACCTCTGTGGCAAGCAGCTGCTTGAGGGGGTACTTATTATTATTTATTGTACTGATAAAAAAACTAGGTTGTTTAAACCCTGAGGGCAATATTTTGCAAACAATGGTGGGCGGGGATGGCTCAGTCGGTTGCGTGCCAGGCTCTTAATCTGCAGTTCCCAGGTTCGACTCCGAGATGGGTCATCGTTGAAATTTATCTCCGCAAATTCCCGCGCC
Source organism: Ryuthela nishihirai (assembly GCA_038380435.1). NCBI lineage: Eukaryota > Metazoa > Arthropoda > Arachnida > Araneae > Heptathelidae > Ryuthela > Ryuthela nishihirai. The sequence continues at coordinate 109,651,365 of JAWZYU010000006.1, read as the reverse complement.
CTGCCAACGGTCAGTAGGGGACACCGATGGGCTTGGAAAGGCCGCCGTCCGTCGGATGGGACGTTAAGCCGTGGTCCCGTGTGCGGGAGAGCCATACCCTGTGCACGTTAAAGAACACGCTGGATGGCCTTGACGGGAGACTACTATCTCTCTCCCAACAGCTGTTCCAGTGGGTCCCCTCCCCAAACCTTCTCTGAGCCTTCGGGGTCCTGTTGACCTGGCCATTTAGCCCATTGTGTGTAAAAAAGTGCCGTTCAGAGGTAAAACAACCCAACCTTCTGTTATAGGAGGTGTTTTATTGGGGCATTCAAAGACGTGCTGCTCAGATGTAATACAACCTAACATAGTACCCTGTAAATGAAAGCATAATTACTACCGTTCTAATTATAGCGTAAATAATTTGGTAAGGAAATATTTCATTTACTATTAGCGAAACTACGTTTAACATATGGAGTCTAGTACGTATCCTATGGATGCCATTATATTGGAATTAAACATAAATTCACACAGAAATATCATCGAACTGCGGTTTATAACTGAAATATCGATTTAACTAATATCCAGATATTATTACACTATTGTGAATTCAGAATTAAACAAAAATGAAAACTTATTATCGGGAAACACAAATAAATATCACTAATAAAAATACATATATAATATTTGGAACAAGAAGGCTTATGATCGCCAAGCACATTCACACCTAGGGGGACAGGAGCCTCGGCCTATCCCACCTGGGATGGGGGTGGCTCAGTCGGTAGCGCGCCAGGCTCGTAATCTGTAGTTCCCAGGTTCGAGTCCCAGCTGGGTCAGCGTTGAGATTTATCTCCGCAAAATTTTCCCGCCCTGCCCACGGTCAGTAGGGGACACCGATGGGCTTGGAAAGGCCGCCGTTCGTCGGATGGGACGTTAAGCCGTGGCCCCGTGTGCGGGAGAGTGCCATACTCTGTGCACGTTAAAGAACACTCTGGATGGCCTTGACGGGAGGCTGCAATCTGTCTCCCAACAGCTGTTCCAGTGGGTCCCCTCCCCCAACCTTCTCTGAGCCTTCGGGGTCCATGTGACCTGGTCATTTAGGCCATGGTGTGCAAAAAAGTGCCGCTCAGAGGTAAAACAACCCAACAACAACCTGCACTCTATGTAGAGTTTTGTTTCAGAAAAGAATTCTGCTCTGCTATTACCTGACTCATTGTGTAGGTTTTCAAACCACTAATCCAATAAAGGTACCGGTAAGTGAAACCTCTTAAAAGTTTGTATATTTGCTATTGGATGATTTTGAAAGCTGAATGTCATGATCAGATAACCTTTGCCCTGCCAAATGGTTCACCATCCACAGAGTGCTCATCAATAGCATGCAGGGCACTGGGAAGGAGTGTAAAAAGAAATCTGCAAACATCATGTGGAAATGACTTCTGTGACTAAGGGGGTCAGTTCCCCGAGAAGCGGACAGTTGGAAGCACCACACCATGGCTGCTTGGTAGTGGTCAACGGAGATCACGTGAGCGGAAGTGACCAGAGGGGGAGAAAAAGGGAAGACGACGGCAACTCTGGAGAGGCAACGGACGGCAACGGCTCGACGGCAACGGACGAGAATACACACTACTATTCTTTCCCAAGCTGCAACCTTGTGAAAGAAAAGGCAAGGAGTGTCTAAGAGAAGAGAGCTAGCTTCCATAGACGTAATGTAAACTTTTCGAGTGCAGCGCCCTCTATACATGGCAAATTCGTACATTGCAGTGAAGACACCTAGCCAGGGAGAGGAGCGAGTTTTCTGCATTATTTTTGCACTGCCGAGGAAAATTTTCAATTGCTAATCCACGTGACTAATTTTATATATACTTTGAATCCGAAAAATGTTCGTTTCCAAAATTTCCCCTTCACGAGGCACCATCATGATCTTGTTTTCGTTCAGAGAGAAAATAAAAACGAGTATTCAAAATTATTTTCTTTAATAAAATCCCATTTTGTAAAACAGGTAGCAGCTATGCTCAACAAGAAAATTTTAATAATTCGAACAATCTACAGGATTTAATATATTATAATAAATTGAGATTTATGTTTCAATGCACGATAACATGAATTATACCATTATATTTTATGCAATTGCAGACATTTTCATTAAATATCACATCGAGATTTAAACTTTTATAAACGCTCAACAGATGGCAGTAGGCACTTCCAGTATCAACCATAAAAAAGAATTACACTATTAGAGCAAAGTGCAAAAGTTTATATACATTGATATGCTCTAGGGAACACAAAACTGCAACATACATTGACTTAAATAAATGTAAGATGATTAAATGTATTAATTTACATAATAATTTTAAAAATTCTGCAAAATTGCTAAAATAAACATACAACGGTTTTTCCAGGTATCGTAAAATGCACTTCGGAAGGGGATAAAACACTCATTGAATAACTTCAGGGTCTGCTATTACTGTGCGCAAATAGCCATGCTTGTTAGACAGATTGAAACACTAATTAAATCACATTAAATATATCAAGATTAAGACAAACCATAGCTGCAGAGAGCTAAAATTATTGCAATGCGCATGCGCAGATCGCCCTTTACATTTGTTTTCCTGCCAACACACCAATTTGCTACGTTCAGCTTCGGCAAAATTCCGCCAAAAGGCGCCACTTAGCTCTTGCGAAGCTGGCCTGCTTCTCCTTGGACCTTTGGAATAGGGGTCAGAGGGACTCGGCTGGCAGCCAAGAGGACAGTGGGGAAGTACGATTGTCTCTCGTGTAGTGAGTTGGGTTGCTTTACCTCTGAGCGGCACTTTTCTGCACACCATGGGCTAAATGGCCAGGTCACATGGACCCCGAAGGCTCAGAGAAGGTTGGGGGAGGGGACCCACTGGAACAGCTGTTGGGAGACAGATGGTAGCCTCCCGTCAAGGCCATCCAGCGTGTTCTTTAACGTACACAAGGTATGGCTCTCCCGCACACGGGGCTACGGCTTAACGTCCCATCCGACGGGCGGCGGCCTTTCCAAGCCCATCGGTGTCCCCTACTGACCGTGGGCAGGGCGGGGAATTTTTGCGGAGATAAATCTCAACGCAGACCCAGCTGGGAGTCGAACCTGGGAACTACAGATTACGAGCCTGTCGCGCTACCGACTGAGCCACCCCCGCCCTCTGGTGTAGTGAGAGTGCATTGTTTTTATCGAGGAACGGCGTCAGTATACGCCGAAGCCCGCAGCATCTGTAAGCAGGAAGTGTCCTATGTTTTCGTGTGCTGGGTGTAATAGTCTGTGTTAATAAATGTTTGCTAAATTTACCCAGTGTCAGTAGTGCACTCATTGCTGATTCCGTATATGCTCGCGACCCTTTGTTTCAGACTCAAGTGTCGGCGCACTGATATAACAGATAGTGGCTGACAGCAAGGAGAGACGATTGCAACACTGAACCTTAGATATTGGATCAAATTCAAATAATTGGGCTAGCCTACAGACTAGAACACTCCGATTATTTTGTGTATAGTTTACTACAGTGTGAATGTGTCATTAGAAGCTTTTGATGCTTGTTTTTGATGCTGTAAATACGCTGCACATTTTGAATATTTGTCATAACAGTATATAGTGTACTTGTCACTACCTCGAATTATATACATTGAAGTTTGCATTATGTATATTAAGAGTATTAAATACTCTACGATTCACGTCTTCTCATTGGGTAATTCTTCTCACGGGGTATTCCTTTGGATTTTATTAAAATCTCGTAACGTGTCCGTAAATTCCCGTTGTTTTGGATATGGAGGAAATTGTTCACCCAGATTAAAACGAAAAATGGAATGATAAATGGTTGAGAGTGATCCAACCCTTTTTGAAATTGATTCTAATTCAAACATAAACTTTTTGCTGAATTTGTGTAGAATGAAGTTTATACAGTGGTGATTTTTATAATTTGAAACTGAAATATAGTACGTAAATATAATTACCTTACTGGTTGCCAACCTCCTATACCAAAATTCTGCGTTAAATATCAGAGCAAAGCTTGTTGATGCTCCAAAAAAGAACGGATTACAATAAGTATATAATAGTAAGCATTATGAAAAAATGATGTTGAATGTAAATTTGTTACAGTCGCCGAAACAAATTATACGAACATTATGGTTGGTTAGAGAATTCAGAAAAAATATCTGGCAAAGAATTTTTTCGAAATTAGTGATCTGACATCCTTCGTCAACTTACCTTCACAACTCAGTTTTGTGCTCAACGGCCAAATTCTGTTCTTCAGCAATCTTGTTTCCATTATTCTTTACTTACTGAAATAATTCTGCTCAAATTTAAAATTTAGTTAAACTTGATTAAGATTCGGAGCTTATTTTCCCTACTATTTCAGGGAAGGATTGTTTTTAAAGTTTCTGAGCTGCAAATGTTGGACACCTTTGGCATACACATTGACATTGTCTGATAGTTTGTTAGATCCGAAATGCTTTGGCCGCGTTACATCACGTGGAACCAGAGCTACGTAATTATCAAAACGGAATTTTTATTTTAAGGGTGGCAAATTTACAAGTAAACTAATGACCATACCTGCAGCAAAGTTCACTCGAGAAAGTTTGACAGTTGAATTGCTCTTTCAAACGACATTATATTTAGTCAAATTAATCACTATTATGTAAAATTTGACTTCGATAAAGGGGCCGCAGAGTCTCTGCTCGCTCTGGGCTGCAAAATAGATAACGCCGGTCCTGACGGAATGAAATGTTTTCTGAAAGATTTAATAATTGGAATGCTCTCTTTCTGAACGTTATTCTCCAAACAGATGTTCATAATTAAACACCTCAATTTGCATATACGTTAATCTCCAAGGAGTTGTTCATAATTTCATAGCACTGTTTTAGCCCAAATCCGGTCATCCTCTCTCTAGCTAACAGATGTACAGTCGTTGCAGAAAGTATCCGAACACTATGGTTGATTACAGTATATAGAAAATATATCTGCAACTTTCGTGTACGTACACGAAGGTTGCGTGATCACTATTTTTTTTCCTGTGTAGTACACGAAGGTTGCCAGATCACTAATTTCTGAAAAAAATCTTGGCCAGTTGTTTTTTCTGAATTCTGTAATCAACTATAGTGTTCAGATAATTTTTTGAGCGAATGTACAGTAGAAAAGTTTCTCGTTTAGGGATTTTTTTCATGTTATTCGTTGTTTTACCTCTGATCAGGACTGGTCTAAATGGCTATGTCGCAAGGACCCCGAGAGCTCAAAGAAGGTTGGGTAGAGGGGACCCACTGGACAGCTTTTGAAAGACAGATGGTAGCTTCTGCTGAAGGCGATCTAATCTGTTCCTTAAAGTACACAGTGCCGACTGAATGAAGGAGGAATTTCCAAGTCCATCGGTGACACCTACTGACCAAGGGCAGGAAGAGAGTTTTGCGGAGATAAATCTCAATGTTCTCCCAGCTCATACTGCAATCTGGGAACTATAGATTATGAACCTTGCTATGGATTGTAAGGCTTCATTTTAAACTACGGAGGAATTTCCAAGTTCATCGGTGACACCTACTGACCAAGGGCAGGAAGAGAGTTTTGCGGAGATAAATCTCAATGTTCTCCCAGCTCATACTGCAATCTGGGAACTATAGATTATGAACCTTGCTATGGATTGTAAGGCTTCGTTTTCAACTACGGAGGAATTTCCAAGTTCATCGGTGACACCTACTGACCAAGGGCAGGAAGAGAGTTTTGCGGAGATAAATCTCAATGTTCTCCCAGCTCATACTGCAATCTGGGAACTATAGATTATGAACCTTGCTATGGATTGTAAGGCTTCACTTTCAACTACGGAGGAATTTCCAAGTACATCGGTGACACCTACTGACCAAGGGCAGGAAGAGAGTTTTGCGGAGATAAATCTCAATGTTCTCCCAGCTCATACTGCAATCTGGGAACTATAGATTATGAACCTTGCTATGGATTGTAAGGCTTCACTTTCAACTACGGAGGAATTTCCAAGTACATCGGTGACACCTACTGACCAAGGGCAGGAAGAGAGTTTTGCGGAGATAAATCTCAATGTTCTCCCAGCTCATACTGCAATCTGGGAACTATAGATTATGAACCTTGCTATGGATTGTAAGGCTTCACTTTCAACTACGGAGGAATTTCCAAGTACATCGGTGACACCTACTGACCAAGGGCAGGAAGAGAGTTTTGCGGAGATAAATCTCAATGTTCTCCCAGCTCATACTGCAATCTGGGAACTATAGATTATGAACCTTGCTATGGATTGTAAGGCTTCACTTTCAACTACGGAGGAATTTCCAAGTACATCGGTGACACCTACTGACCAAGGGCAGGAAGAGAGTTTTGCGGAGATAAATCTCAATGTTCTCCCAGCTCATACTGCAATCTGGGAACTATAGATTATGAACCTTGCTATGGATTGTAAGGCTTCATTTTCAACTACGGGGGAATTTCCAAGTACATCGGTGACACCTACTGACCAAGGGCAGGAAGAGAGTTTTGCGGAGATAAATCTCAATGTTCTCCCAGCTCATACTGCAATCTGGGAACTATAGATTATGAACCTTGCTATGGATTGTAAGGCTTCACTTTCAACTACGGAGGAATTTCCAAGTACATCGGTGACACCTACTGACCAAGGGCAGGAAGAGAGTTTTGCGGAGATAAATCTCAATGTTCTCCCAGCTCATACTGCAATCTGGGAACTATAGATTATGAACCTTGCTATGGATTGTAAGGCTTCGTTTTCAACTACGGAGGAATTTCCAAGTACATCGGTGACACCTACTGACCAAGGGCAGGAAGAGAGTTTTGCGGAGATAAATCTCAATGTTCTCGCAGCTCATACTGCAATCTGGGAATTATAGATTATGAACCTTGCTATGGATTGTAAGGCTTCATTTTCAACTACGGAGGAATTTCCAAGTACATCGGTGACACCTACTGACCAAGGGCAGGAAGAGAGTTTTGCGGAGATAAATCTCAATGTTCTCCCAGCTCATACTGCAATCTGGGAATTATAGATTATGAACCTTGCTATGGATTATAAGGCTTCATTTTCAACTACGGAGGAATTTCCAAGTACATCGGTGACACCTACTGACCAAGGGCAGGAAGAGAGTTTTGCGGAGATAAATCTCAATGTTCTCCCAGCTCATACTGCAATCTGGGAACTATAGATTATGAACCTTGCTATGGATTGTAAGGCTTCACTTTCAACTACGGAGGAATTTCCAAGTACATCGATGACACCTACTGACCAAGGGCAGGAAGAGAGTTTTGCGGAGATAAATCTCAATGTTCTCCCAGCTCATACAGCAATCTGGGAACTATAGATTATGAACCTTGCTATGGATTGTAAGGCTTCACTTTCAACTACGGAGGAATTTCCAAGTACATCGGTGACACCTACTGACCAAGGGCAGGAAGAGAGTTTTGCGGAGATAAATCTCAATGTTCTCCCAGCTCATACTGCAATCTGGGAACTATAGATTATGAACCTTGCTATGGATTGTAAGGCTTCACTTTCAACTACGGAGGAATTTCCAACTACATCGGTGACACCTACTGACCAAGGGCAGGAAGAGAGTTTTGCGGAGATAAATCTCAATGTTCTCCCAGCTCATACTGCAATCTGGGAACTATAGATTATGAACCTTGCTATGGATTGTAAGGCTTCACTTTCAACTACGGAGGAATTTCCAAGTACATCGGTGACACCTACAGACCAAGGGCAGGAAGAGAGTTTTGCGGAGATAAATCTCAATGTTCTCCCAGCTCATACTGCAATCTGGGAACTATAGATTATGAACCTTGCTATGGATTGTAAGGCTTCACTTTCAACTACGGAGGAATTTCCAAGTACATCGGTGACACCTACTGACCAAGGGCAGGAAGAGAGTTTTGCGGAGATAAATCTCAATGTTCTCCCAGCTCATACTGCAATCTGGGAACTATAGATTATGAACCTTGCTATGGATTGTAAGGCTTCATTTTCAACTACGGAGGAATTTCCAAGTACATCGGTGACACCTACTGACCAAGGGCAGGAAGAGAGTTTTGCGGAGATAAATCTCAATGTTCTCCCAGCTCATACAGCAATCTGGGAACTATAGATTATGAACCTTGCTATGGATTGTAAGGCTTCATTTTCAACTACGGAGGAATTTCCAAGTACATCGGTGACACCTACTGACCAAGGGCAGGAAGAGAGTTTTGCGGAGATAAATCTCAATGTTCTCCCAGCTCATACTGCAATCTGGGAATTATAGATTATGAACCTTGCTATGGATTGTAAGGCTTCACTTTCAACTACGGAGGAATTTTAAAGTACAACGGTGACACCTACTGACCAAGGGCAGGAAGAGAGTTTTGCGGAGATAAATCTCAATGTTCTCCCAGCTCATACAGCAATCTGGGAACTATAGATTATGAACCTTGCTATGGATTGTAAGGCTTCATTTTCAACTACGGAGGAATTTCCAAGTACATCGGTGACACCTACTGACCAAGGGCAGGAAGAGAGTTTTGCGGAGATAAATCTCAATGTTCTCCCAGCTCATACAGCAATCTGGGAACTATAGATTATGAACCTTGCTATGGATTGTAAGGCTTCACTTTCAACTACGGAGGAATTTCCAAGTACATCGGTGACACCTACTGACCAAGGGCAGGAAGAGAGTTTTGCGGAGATAAATCTCAATGTTCTCCCAGCTCATACTGCAATCTGGGAACTATAGATTATGAACCTTGCTATGGATTGTAAGGCTTCATTTTCAACTACGGAGGAATTTCCAAGTACATCGGTGACACCTACTGACCAAGGGCAGGAAGAGAGTTTTGCGGAGATAAATCTCAATGTTCTCCCAGCTCATACAGCAATCTGGGAACTATAGATTATGAACCTTGCTATGGATTGTAAGGCTTCACTTTCAACTACGGAGGAATTTCCAAGTACATCGGTGACACCTACTGACCAAGGGCAGGAAGAGAGTTTTGCGGAGATAAATCTCAATGTTCTCCCAGCTCATACTGCAATCTGGGAACTATAGATTATGAACCTTGCTGTGGATTGTAAGGCTTCACTTTCAACTACGGAGGAATTTCCAAGTACATCGGTGACACCTACTGACCAAGGGCAGGAAGAGAGTTTTGCGGAGATAAATCTCAATGTTCTCCCAGCTCATACTGCAATCTGGGAACTATAGATTATGAACCTTGCTATGGATTGTAAGGCTTCATTTTGAACTACGGAGGACTTTCCAAGTACATCGGTGACACCTACTGACCAAGGGCAGGAAGAGAGTTTTGCGGAGATAAATCTCAATGTTCTCCCAGCTCATACAGCAATCTGGGAACTATAGATTATGAACCTTGCTATGGATTGTAAGGCTTCACTTTCAACTACGGAGGAATTTCCAAGTACATCGGTGACACCTACTGACCAAGGGCAGGAAGAGAGTTTTGCGGAGATAAATCTCAATGTTCTCCCAGCTCATACTGCAATCTGCGAACTATAGATTATGAACCTTGCTATGGATTGTAAGGCTTCACTTTCAACTACGGAGGAATTTCCAAGTACATCGGTGACACCTACTGACCAAGGGCAGGAAGAGAGTTTTGCGGAGATAAATCGCAATGTTCTCCCAGCTCATACTGCAATCTGGGAACTATAGATTATGAACCTTGCTATGGATTGTAAGGCTTCACTTTCAACTACGGAGGAATTTCCAAGTACATCGGTGACACCTACTGACCAAGGGCAGGAAGAGAGTTTTGCGGAGATAAATCTCAATGTTCTCCCAGCTCATACTGCAATCTGGGAACTATAGATTATGAACCTTGCTATGGATTGTAAGGCTTCATTTTCAACTACGGAGGAATTTCCAAGTACATCGGTGACACCTACTGACCAAGGGCAGGAAGAGAGTTTTGCGGAGATAAATCTCAATGTTCTCCCAGCTCATACAGCAATCTGGGAACTATAGATTATGAACCTTGCTATGGATTGTAAGGCTTCACTTTCAACTACGGAGGAATTTCCAAGTACATCGGTGACACCTACTGACCAAGGGCAGGAAGAGAGTTTTGCGGAGATAAATCTCAATGTTCTCCCAGCTCATACTGCAATCTGGGAACTATAGATTATGAACCTTGCTATGGATTGTAAGGCTTCACTTTCAACTACGGAGGAATTTAAAAGTACATCGGTGACACCTACTGACCAAGTGCAGGAAGAGAGTTTTGCGGAGATAAATCTCAATGTTCTCCCAGCTCATACTGCAATCTGGGAACTATAGATTATGAACCTTGCTATGGATTGTAAGGCTTCACTTTCAACTACGGAGGAATTTCCAAGTACATCGGTGACACCTACTGACCAAGGGCAGGAAGAGAGTTTTGCGGAGATAAATTTCAATGTTCTCCCAGCTCATACTGCAATCTGGGAATTATAGATTATGAACCTTGCTATGGATTGTAAGGCTTCATTTTCAACTACGGAGGAATTTCCAAGTACATCGGTGACACCTACTGACCAAGGGCAGGAAGAGAGTTTTGCGGAGATAAATCTCAATGTTCTCCCAGCTCATACAGCAATCTGGGAACTATAGATTATGAACCTTGCTATGGATTGTAAGGCTTCACTTTCAACTACGGAGGAATTTCCAAGTACATCGGTGACACCTACTGACCAAGGGCAGGAAGACAGTTTTGCGGAGATAAATCTCAATGTTCTCCCAGCTCATACTGCAATCTGGGAACTATAGATTATGAACCTTGCTATGGATTGTAAGGCTTCGTTTTCAACTACGGAGGAATTTCCAAGTACATCGGTGACACCTACTGACCAATGGCAGGAAGAGAGTTTTGCGGAGATAAATCTCAATGTTCTCCCAGCTCATACTGCAATCTGGGAACTATAGATTATGAACCTTGCTATGGATTGTAAGGCTTCACTTTCAACTACGGAGGAATTTCCAAGTACATCGGTGACACCTACTGACCAAGGGCAGGAAGAGAGTTTTGCGGAGATAAATCTCAATGTTCTCCCAGCTCATACTGCAATCTGGGAACTATAGATTATGAACCTTGCTATGGATTGTAAGGCTTCACTTTCAACTACGGAGGAATTTCCAAGTACATCGGTGACACCTACTGACCAAGGGCAGGAAGAGAGTTTTGCGGAGATAAATCTCAATGTTCTCCCAGCTCATACTGCAATCTGGGAACTATAGATTATGAACCTTGCTATGGATTGTAAGGCTTCATTTTCAACTACGGAGGAATTTCCAAGTACATCGGTGACACCTACTGACCAAGGGCAGGAAGAGAGTTTTGCGGAGATAAATCTCAATGTTCTCCCAGCTCATACTGCAATCTGGGAACTATAGATTATGAACCTTGCTATGGATTGTAAGGCTTCACTTTCAACTACGGAGGAATTTCCAAGTACATCGGTGACACCTACTGACCAAGGGCAGGAAGAGAGTTTTGCGGAGATAAATCTCAATGTTCTCCCAGCTCATACTGCAATCTGGGAACTATAGATTATGAATCTTGCTATGGATTGTAAGGCTTCATTTTCAACTACGGAGGAATTTCCAAGTACATCGGTGACACCTACTGACCAAGGGCAGGAAGAGAGTTTTGCGGAGATAAATCTCAATGTTCTCCCAGCTCATACTGCAATCTGGGAACTATAGATTATGAACCTTGCTATGGATTGTAAGGCTTCACTTTCAACTACGGAGGAATTTCCAAGTACATCGGTGACACCTACTGACCAAGGGCAGGAAGAGAGTTTTGCGGAGATAAATCTCAATGTTCTCCCAGCTCATACTGCAATCTGGGAACTATAGATTATGAACCTTGCTATGGATTGTAAGGCTTCATTTTCAACTACGGAGGAATTTCCAAGTACATCGGTGACACCTACTGACCAAGGGCAGGAAGAGAGTTTTGCGGAGATAAATCTCAATGTTCTCCCAGCTCATACTGCAATCTGGGAACTATAGATTATGAACCTTGCTATGGATTGTAAGGCTTCACTTTCAACTACGGAGGAATTTCCAAGTACATCGGTGACACCTACTGACCAAGGGCAGGAAGAGAGTTTTGCGGAGATAAATCTCAATGTTCTCCCAGCTCATACTGCAATCTGGGAACTATAGATTATGAACCTTGCTATGGATTGTAAGGCTTCACTTTCAACTACGGAGGAATTTCCAAGTACATCGGTGACACCTACTGACCAAGGGCAGGAAGAGAGTTTTGCGGAGATAAATCTCAATGTTCTCCCAGCTCATACTGCAATCTGGGAACTATAGATTATGAACCTTGCTATGGATTGTAAGGCTTCACTTTCAACTACGGAGGAATTTCCAAGTACATCGGTGACACCTACTGACCAAGGGCAGGAAGAGAGTTTTGCGGAGATAAATCTCAATGTTCTCCCAGCTCATACTGCAATCTGGGAACTATAGATTATGAACCTTGCTATGGATTGTAAGGCTTCACTTTCAACTACGGAGGAATTTCCAAGTACATCGGTGACACCTACTGACCAAGGGCAGGAAGAGAGTTTTGCGGAGATAAATCTCAATGTTCTCCCAGCTCATACTGCAATCTGGGAACTATAGATTTTGAACCTTGCTATGGATTGTAAGGCTTCACTTTCAACTACGGAGGAATTTCCAAGTACATCGGTGACACCTACTGACCAAGGGCAGGAAGAGAGTTTTGCGGAGATAAATCTCAATGTTCTCCCAGCTCATACTGCAATCTGGGAACTATAGATTATGAACCTTGCTATTTATTGTAAGGCTTCACTTTCAACTACGGAGGAATTTCCAAGTACATCGGTGACACCTACTGACCAAGGGCAGGAAGAGAATTTTGCGGAGATAAATCTCAATGTTCTCCCAGCTCATACTGCAATCTGGGAACTATAGATTATGAACCTTGCTATGGATTGTAAGGCTTCACTTTCAACTACGGAGGAATTTCCAAGTACATCGGTGACACCTACTGACCAAGGGCAGGAAGAGAGTTTTGCGGAGATAAATCTCAATGTTCTCCCAGCTCATACTGCAATCTGGGAACTATAGATTATGAACCTTGCTATGGATTGTAAGGCTTCATTTTCAACTACGGAGGAATTTCCAAGTACATCGGTGACTTGGGTTGGGTTGTTTTACCTCTGAGCGGCACTTTTTTGCACACCAAGGGCTAAATGGCCTGGTCACATGGACCCCGAAGGCTCAGAGAAGGTTGGGGGAGGGGACCCACTGGAACAGCTGTTGGGAGACAGATGGTAGCCTCCCGTCAAGGCCATCCAGCGTGTTCTTTAACGTGCACAGGGTATGGCTCTCCCGCACACGGGGCCACGGCTTAACGTCCCATCCGACGGACGGCGGCCTTTCCAAGCCCATCGGTGTCCCCTACTGACCGTGGGCAGGGCGGGGAATTTTGCGGAAATAAATCTCAACGCTGACCCAGCTGGGACTCGAACCTGGGAACTACAGATTACGAGCCTGGCGCGCTACCGACTGAGCCACCCCCGCCCCACATCGGTGACACCTACTGACCAAGGGCAGGAAGAGAGTTTTGCGGAGATAAATCTCAATGTTCTCCCAGCTCATACTGCAATCTGGGAACTATAGATTATGAACCTTGCTATGGATTGTAAGGCTTCACTTTCAACTACGGAGGAATTTCCAAGTACATCGGTGACACCTACTGACCAACGGCAGGAAGAGAGTTTTGCGGAGATAAATCTCAATGTTCTCCCAGCTCATACTGCAATCTGGGAACTATAGATTTTGAACCTTGCTATGGATTGTAAGGCTTCGTTTTCAACTACGGAGGAATTTCCAAGTACATCGGTGACACCTACTGACCAAGGGCAGGAAGAGAGTTTTGCGGAGATAAATCTCAATGTTCTCCCAGCTCATACTGCAATCTGGGAACTATAGATTATGAACCTTGCTATGGATTGTAAGGCTTCATTTTCAACTACGGAGGAATTTCCAAGTCCATCGGTGACACCTACTGACCAAGGGCAGGAAGAGAGTTTTGCGGAGATAAATCTCAATGCTGACCAAGCTCGTACTGCAATCTGAGAACTATAGATTATGAACCTTGCTATGGATTGTAAGGCTTCATTTTCAACTACGGAGGAATTTCCAAGTACATCGGTGACACCTACTGACCAAGGGCAGGAAGAGAGTTTTACGGAGATAAATCTCAATGCTGACCAAGCTCGTACTGCAATCTGGGAACTATAGATTATGAACCTTGCTATGGATTGTAAGGCTTCATTTTCAACTACGGAGGAATTTCCAAGTACATCGGTGACACCTACTGACCAAGGGCAGGAAGAGAGTTTTGCGGAGATAAATCTCAATGCTGACCAAGCTCGTACTGTACTCTGGGAACTATAGATTATGAACCTTGCTATGGATTGTGAGGCTTCATTTTCAACTATACAGTATATATATATACAGGGTGAATCTGAAAAACTGGGCAAAACTTTACGGGGTGGTAGAACGCAGCTATACGAGTAGTATTCGTCATAGAATGTAGGGTCGGAACGCAAGCGGTGAGAAGTTAAAAGGTAGTTTTCCACTGTCACATTTAAAGAATGAACGCAAGAAGGAGAGGAGATACTTCAGAAAACATTTTATCTCACTTGCATTCCCGTCCGCCGCACCGTACACAAAGTGCATATCCGCCATTTCGTGGTTAGTATAACCAGCCATACCCTCGGCAATCCACGGTAGAATTGCTGTTGGGTGCGAGGACCGACCCTTTTATACCATTTCCAACGCCACCTAGTGGCTCGCCGTTTGCGTTCCGACCATACATTCCATGACGAATATTGCTCGTATAGCTGCGTTCTACCATCCCGTAAAGTTTTGCCCACTTTTTCAGATTCACCCTGTATACCAGAAAGGTCTTAAATGAAAGTTTCTGATGTGGGATATCTCAAAGGCTAACTGTACTTTTGATCCCTCACCCCACCCATATATACATATACACTACCATTTCTCCTTGCCATATGTAGGGGACACCGATGGGCTTGGAAAGGCCGCCGTCCGTCGGATGGGGCGTTAAGCCGTGGCCCCGTGTACGGGAGAGCCATACCCTGTGCACGTTAAAGAACACGCTGGATGGCCTTCACAGGAGGCTACCATCTGTCTCCCAACAGCTGTTGCAGTGGGTCCCATCCCCCAACCTTCTCTGAGCCTTCGGGGTCCATGTGACCTGGCCATTTACCCATGGTGTGCAAAAAAGTGCCGCTCAGAGGTGAAACAGCCCAACCCAACCTCCTTGCCATAAAAAAGATGGACACATCTATAACACAGAGGGCCACTGCCAACAGACGGCGGCCTTTCCTAGCCCATCGATGTCTGCTACTGACTAAGAGCAGGAAGGAGAATTTTACGATAAATCTCAACGCTGGCCCAGGCGGAGCTCGCACCTGAGTACTGCAGATTACGATCCTGGTGCACTATAGCCCTTTCTGATTATTCACAAAAGATGGGGCATCTTTTGTGAATAATCAGAAAGTTTACGACTGTTCAAAAGAATGCTGTCCATATAAAATATGTTACATATGGTTGATATTACGATTTGTTATATAGAAATGTTTCTAATTCAGCTTTCGAGTGTTATATTCTTTTAATGTTTGATGTTTAAAGAATGAGAATAATAATTAGATTAAGGATTTCTGAGCTTTAATGAAAAGTAAATATACACCTAAAAAATGAAACAAAATAAAATATCGAACATGTCGTAACTAGGCCACACATCTAAGAAGCAATAGCATGTCTATTTCTTAGCTGAAATTTTTACATTGTTATTTCGGTTTTAACTAAGGTAATGAACTGAATAAATGAAAAAAGTAAAATTTTTCTGTCCGATTCAAACTAATGTAGATAAAAAAAAGCTCTGTTATTACCATGCATTCTCTTTCACAAGAAAGAGTATTAAAAATTCTATACAAAACATTTAAACTGAAAAAGCAATTTTTGGCCGCTAAGTTCGTTCCTTTCCGTGTTGCCTCAAACTCCATTTCAACGAAACTACTTTAGAGTGGACAAAAAAATGGCCTGTCGATGCTAATGGCTCGACATATAACCATTATGTGTTGAAATCATGATTAATGGGCTTTTTAACAGCTAAATTAGCAAACTAAAATTTATTTTTACGTAATAAATGAAATGTGTGATAAGAAGAAATAGAGATGATACAAATGTCCATTAAGTATGAATTCAGGGTAAAATCTATTTTTCAAACTTTGGAAATATCGCAGAGATACATCCGTGATATACCACTGATCTTCACGGAAGAAAGGAACCGTGGTTTGAACGAGCAATATAATATTGTATTACATCTTTTTATAAATCTTGTGGTAGCTGTTGTCCAAATATTTCTCCACTTCCCCTTATATTCAGATTGTATTTGTTCTGAAAACTGCTTTTTCACTATAACTTCTTAACTTGTTAAACAATCTCAACGAGATAAAATAAATAAATACCCCCTCAAGCAGCTGCTTGGCACAGAGATCTGACAAGAGCCTGTCAGTTTATATGTCATAGTATAAGGTCTGTGAGGATGGCAGGATCTCAGCAGAAAAACAATACGAACATCCGTGCCTTGCACGCGACTCGGCACTGCTATACACAAGCTTACTGCAGTTCCACCTCGTAGCTTTTGATGGCACGATCCCTTTTTAATGAATGAATCCATAATCAAATTGATTTCGCCTCACCCTTATTTCTTACATCTATTGTTATTGAAAGTAAGAACGGTTTGCTTTGATATCGCATTTAGAAATCCTACTCCTCACTTTGCTTGACTTGAATCACGTGGCATTTATAGAATCCAGTTTTTGGATTCTTTTTCTCAGAGACATTCCTTTCAAAACCATTCTTTACATTGGGGTTTTTGCTTTTTCCGTATTTGAAAGCGTTTTACAAATGCAAAGTGTTTAACAAATACAAGTAAACAATTCTTAAACAGTTACCTAAACAGGAACTATAGGTGGTTGGGTTGGGTTGTTTTACATCTGAGCGGCACTTTTTTGCACACCATGGTCTAAATGGCCAGGTCACAAGGACCCCGAAGGCTCAGAGAAGGTTGGGGAGGGAACCCACTGGAACAGCTGTTGGGAGACAGATGATAGCCCCCCGTCAAGGCCCTCCAGCGTGTTCTTTAACGTGCACAGGGTATGGCTCTCCCGCACACGGGGCCACGGCTTAACGTCCCATCCGATGGACGGCGGCCTTTCCAAGCCCATCGGTGTCCCCTACTGACGGTGGGCAGGGCGGGGAATTTTGCGGAGATAAATCTCAACGCTAACCCAGCTGGGAATCCAACCTGGGAACTACAGATTACGAGCCTGGCGCGCTACCGACTGAGCCACCCCCGCCCCACTATAGATGTTAAATTAACATAAATTCCTGATGGGATTCGAGGCAATAATGCTAGCAGAATTTCGCAGGGTATCAAATGATACACGTATAAAGCGATAGGAGTTATTAAAATGTACTTTAGAAATGAATTTCAGTATAAATTTCATCATTTAAAACTGAAAATTTGAAATTAATGAAAACGATCAATTTTGAGCAATAAAATGTTTCAAGCTCAACAGGGTTTTAAAAAATCTAGATTAGCTTCAAAAACCACTAAGTTGACTACGATGATTACATCCGTTAGCTAGAGAGAAGATGAACGGATTTGGGCTACAGCAGTGCTACGGAATTATGAACAACTCCTTGGAGATTTTGGAGATTAACGTATACGAAGATTGAGGTGTTTAATTATGAACAACTCTTTGGAGAATAGCGTTCAGAAAGAGAGCATTCCAATTATTATATCTTTCAAAAAATATTTCATTCCGTCAGGACCGGCGTTATCTATCTTGCAGCCCTGAGCGAGCAGGGACTCTGCGGCCCCTTTATCGAATTCAAATTTTACAAATAGTGATTAAGTTCACTAAATATAATGTCGTTTAAAAGAGCATTTCAACTGTCAAACTTACTCGAGTCAACACTACTGCAGGTATGGTCATTAGTTAACTTGTAAATTTGCCACCCTTAAAATAAAAGTGCCGTTTTAATAATTACGTAGTTCAGGTTGCACGTGCTGTAACGACGCCAAAGCATTTTGGATCTAAGAAACTATCAGACAATGTCAATGTGTATACCAAAGATAACCAACATTTGCAGCTCAGAAACTTTAAAAAGAAATCTTCCCTGAAATAGTAGGAAAAATAAGCTCTGGATCTAAATCAAGTTTAACTAAATTTTGAATTTCAGCAGAATTATTTAAGTAAGTAAAGAATAATGGAAATAAGATTGCTGAAGAAAAAAATTTGTCAGTGAGCACAAAACTAAGTTAAAGCATAAATGATATTTTTATATAAATCCCTCATGAATGAAGCGTACTTTTAGAAGTTAGTCTATTAATTTTTCTTATTTTCTTCAGTTTCCAAGAAACGCTTAAATGGGAGAAACTAAGTTAGAACTAATTAGAAGTTACTAAGTTTTGAATATGATATTGTACTTAGCCGTCCCATAGCTTAGTGGTTCGCGCGCTTGACTACTGATTTAAGGGATCTGGGTTCGAGCCCCGGGTAAGGCATGACTGTTTGTGTCGTTTTTCTGCTGAGGGCCTGCCATCCTCTCAGACCTTCTTCCATGGCTTATAAACTGAGAGGCTGCTGTCAGACCTCTGTGGCAAGCAGCTGCTTGAGGGGGTATTTATTATTATTTATTGTACTGATAAAAAAAAACTAGGTTGTTTAAACCCTGAGGGCAATATTTTGCAAACAATGGTGGGCGGGGATGGCTCAGTCGGTAGCGTGCCAGGCTATTAATCTGCAGTTCCTAGGTTCGACTCCGAGCTGGGTCATCGTTGAAATTTATCTCCGCAAATTCCCCCGCCCTGCCACGGTTAGTAGGGGACACAGATGGGCTTGGAAAGGCCGCCGTCCGTCGGATGGGACGTTAAGCCGTGGTCCCGTGTGCGGGAGAGCCATACCCTGTGCACGTTAAAGAACACGCTGGATGGCCTTGACGGGAGACTACCATCTGTCTCCCAACAGCTGTTCCAGTGGGTCCCCTCCCCAAACCTTCTCTGTGCTTTCGGGGTCCATGTGACCTGGCCATTTAGCCCATTGTGTGCAAAAAAGTGCCGTTCAGAGGTAAAACAACCCAACCCAACCTTCTGTTATAGGAGGTGTTTTACTGGGGCATTCAAAGACTTGTTGCTCAGATGTAATACAACCTAACATAGTACCCTGTAAATGAAAGCGTAATTACTACCGTTCTAATTATAGCGTAAATAATTTGGTAAAGAAATATTTCCTTTGTTATTAACGACAGTACGTTTAACGTATGGAGTCTAGTACGCATCCTGTGGATGCTATTATATTGGAATTAAACATAAATTCACACAGAAATATCATCGAACTGCGGTTTATAACTGGAATCTCGCTTTAACTAATATCCAGATATTATTACACTATTGTGAATTCAGAATTAAACAAAAATGAAAACTTATTATCGGGAAACACAAATAAATATCACTAATAAAAATACATATATAATATTTGGAACAAGAAGGCTTATGATCGCCAAGCACATTCACACCTAGGGGGACAGGAGCCTCGGCCTATCCCACCTGGGATGGGGGTGGCTCAGTCGGTAGCGCGCCAGGCTCGTAATCTGTAGTTCCCAGGTTCGAGTCCCAGCTGGGTCAGCGTTGAGATTTATCTCCGCAAAATTTTCCCGCCCTGCCCACGGTCAGTAGGCCAGTGGGTCAACTCCCCCAACCTTCTCTGAGCCTTCGGGGTCCATGTGACCTGGTCATTTAAGCCATGGTGTGCAAAAAAGTGCCGCTCAGAGGTAAAACAACCCAACAACAACCTGCACTCTATGTAGAGTTTTGTTTGAGAAAAGAATTCTGCTCTGCTATTACCTGACTCATTGTGTAGATTTTCAAATCACTAGTCCAATAAAGATACCAGTAAGTGAAACCTCTTAAAAGTTTGTATATTTGCTATTGGATGATTTTGAAAGCTGAATGTCATGATCAGATAACCTTTGCCCTGCCAAATGGTTCATCATCCACAGAGTGCTCATCAATAGCATGCAGGGCACTGGGAAGGAGTGTAAAAAGAAATCTGCAAACATCATGTGGAAATGATTTCTGTGACTAAGGGGGTCAGTTCCCCGAGAAGCGGACAGTTGGAAGCACCACACCATGGCTGCTTGGTAGTGGCCGACGGAGATCACGTGAGCGGAAGTGATCAGAGGGGGAGAAAAAGGGAAGACGACGGCAACTCTCGAGAGGCAACGGACGGCAACGGCTCGACGGCAACGGACGAGAATACACACTACTATTCTTTCCCAAGCTGCAACCTTGTGAAAGAAAAGGCAAGGAGTGTCTAAGAGAAGAGAGCTAGCTTCCATAGACGTAATGTAAACTTTTCGACTGCAGCGCCCTCTAAACATGGCAAATTCGTGCATTGCAGTGAAGACACCTAGCCAGGGGGAGGAGCGAGTTCTCGGCATTATTTTTGCACTGCCGAGGAAAATTTTCAATTGCTAATCCACGTGGCTAATTTTATATATACTTTGATTCCGAAAAATGTTCGTTTGCAAAATTTCCCCTTCACGAGGCACCATCATAATCTTGTTTTCGTTCAGAGAGAAAGTAAAAATGAGTAATCAAAATTATTTTCATTAATAAAATCCCATTTTGTAAAACAGGTAGCAGCTATGCTCAACAAGAAAATTTTAATAATTCGAACAATCTACAGGATTTAATATATTATAATAAATTGAGATTTATGTTTCAATGCACGATAACATGAATTATACAATTATATTTTATGCAATTGCAGACATTTTCATTAAATATCACATCGAGATTTTAACTTTTATAAACGCTCAACAGATGGCAGTAGGCACTTCCAGTATTACCCATAAAAAAGAATTACACTATTAGAGCAAAGTGCAAAAGCTTATATACATTGATATGCTCCAGGGAACACAAAACTGCAACATACATTGACTTAAATAAACGTAAGATGATTAAATGTATTAATTTACATAATAATTTTAAAAATTCTGCAAAATTGCTAAAATAAACATACAACGGTTTTTCCAGGTATCGTAAAATGCACTTCTGAAGGGGATAAAACACTCATTGAATAACTTCAGGGTCAGCTATAACTGTGCGCAAATAGTCATGGGTGTTAGACAGGTCGAAACACTAATTAAATCACATTAAATATATCAAGATTACGACAAACCATAGCTGCAGAGAGGTAAAATTATTGCAAAGCGCATGCGCAGATCGCCCTTTACAGTTTTTTTCGTTCCTACACACCAATTTGCTATGTTCAGCTTCGGCAAAATTCCGCCAAAAGGCGCCACTTACGCTTCTGCGAAGCTGGCCTGCTTCTCCTTGGACCTTTGGAATAGGGGTCAGAGGGACTCGGCTGGCAGCCAAGAGGACAGTGGGGAAGTACGATTTTCTCTCGTGTAGTGAGTTGGGTTGCTTTACCTCTGAGCGGCACTTTTCTGCACACCATGGCCTAAATGGCCAGGTCACATGGACCCCGAATGCTCAGAGAAGGTTGGGGGAGGGTACAACCTAGAACAGCTGTTGGGAGACAGATGGTAGCCTCCCGTCAAGGCCATCCAGCGTGTTATTTAACGTACACAAGGTAT
This sequence comes from Ryuthela nishihirai, assembly GCA_038380435.1. Classification (NCBI taxonomy): domain Eukaryota; kingdom Metazoa; phylum Arthropoda; class Arachnida; order Araneae; family Heptathelidae; genus Ryuthela; species Ryuthela nishihirai. Next base: position 109,629,636 of record JAWZYU010000006.1, on the reverse strand, counting down.
GGCTCTCCCGCACACGGAGCCACGGCTTAACGTCCCATCCGACGGACGGCGACATTTCCAAGCCCATCGGTGTCCCCTACTGACCGTGGGCAGGGCGGGGAATTTTTGCGGAGATAAATCTCAACGCTGACCCAGCTGGGAGTCGAACCTGGGAACTACAGATTATGAGCCTGTCGCGCTACCGACTGAGCCACCCCCGCCCTCTGGTGTAGTGAGAGTGCATTGTTTTTATCGAGGAACGGCGTCAGTATCCGCCGAAGCCCGCAGCATCCTGTAAGCAGGAAGTGTCCTATGTTTTCGTGTGCTGGGTGTAATAGTCTGTGTTATTAAATGTTTGCTAAATTTACCCAGTGTCAGTAGTGCACTCATTCCTGATTCCGTATATGCTCGCGACCCTTTGTTTCAGACTCAAGTGTCGGCGCACTGATATAACAGATAGTGGCTGACAGCAACGAGAGGCGATTGCAACACTGAACCTTAGATATTGGATCAAATTCAAATAATTGGGCTAGCCTACAGACTAGAACACTCCGATTATTTTGTGTATAGTTTACTACAGTGTGAATGTGTCATTAGAAGCTTTTGATGCTGTATATACGCTGCACATTTTGAATATCTGTCATAATAGTATATAGTGTACTTGTCACTACCTCGAATTATATACATTGAAGTTTGTATTATGTATATTAAGAGTATTAAATACTCTACGATTCACGTCTTCTCATTGGGTAATTCTTCTCACGGGGTATTCCTTTGGATTTTATTAAAATCTCGTTACGTGTCCGTAAGTTCCCGTTGTTTTGGATATGGACGAAATTGTTCACCCAGATTAAAACGAAAAATGGAATGATAAATGGTTGAGAGTGATCCAACCCTTTTTGAAATTGATTCTAATTCAAACATAAACTTTTACTGAATTTGTGTAGAATGAAGTTTATACAGTGGTGATTTTTATAATTTGAAACTGAAATATAGTACGTAAATATAATTACCTTACTGATTGCCAACCTCCTATACCAAAATTCTGCGTTAAATATCAGAGCAAAGCTTGTTGATGCTCCAAAAAAGAACGGATTACAATAAGTATATAATAGTAAGCATTATGAAAAAATGATGTTGAATGTAAATTTGTTACAGTCGCTGAAACAAATTATACGAACATTATGGTTGGTTAGAGAATTCAGAAAAAATATCTGGCAAAGAATTTTTTCGAAATTAGTGATCTGACATCCTTCGTCAACTTACCTTCACAACTTAGTTTTGTGCTCAACTGCCAAATTTTGTTCTTCAGCAATCTTGTTTCCATTATTCTTTACTTACTGAATTAATTCTGCTCAAATTTAAAATTTAGTTAAACTTGATTTAGATTCAGAGCTTATTTTCCATACTATTTCAGGGAAGGATTGTTTTTAAAGTTTCTGAGCTGCAAATGTTGGACACCTTTGGCATACACATTGACATTGGCTGATAGTTTGTTAGATCCGAAATGCTTTGGCTGCGTTACAGCACGTGCAACTTGAGTTACGTAATTATTAAAACGGCGTTTTTATTTTAAGGGTGGCAAATTTACAAGTAAACTAATGACCATACCTGCAGTAAAGTTGACTCGAGAAAGTTTGACAGTTAAATTGCTCTTTTAAACGACATTATATTTAGTCAAATTAATCACTATTATGTAAAATTTGACTTCGATAAAGGGGCCGCAGAGTCTCTGCTCGCTCTGGGCTGCAAAATAGATAACGCCGGTCCTGACGGAATGAAATGTTTTCTCAAAGATTTAATAATTGGAATGCTCTCTTTCTGAACGTTATTCTCCAAACAGATGTACATAATTAAACACCTCAGTTTGCATATACGTTAATCTCCAAGGAGTTGTTCATAATTTCATAGCACTGTTTTAGCCCAAATCCGGTCATCCTCTCTCTACCTAACAGATGTACAGTCGTTGCAGAAAGTATCCGAACACTATGATTGATTACAGTATGTAGAAAAAATATCTGGCAACTTTCGTGTACGTACACGAAGGTTGCGTGATCACTAATTTTTTTCCTGTGTAGTACACAAAGGTTGCCAGATCACTAATTTCTGAAAAAAATCTTGGCCAGTTGTTTTTTCTGAATTCTGTAATCAACTATAGTGTTCAGATAATTTTTTGAGCGAATGTACAGTAGAAAAGTTTCTCGTTTAGGGATGTTTTTCATGTTATTCTTTGTTTTACCTCTGATCAGGACTGGTCTAAATGGCTATGTCGCAAGGACCCCGAGAACTCAAAGAAGGTTGGGTAGAGGGGACCCACTGGACAGCTTTTGAAAGACAGATGGTAGCTTCTGCTGAAGACGATCTAATGTGTTCCTTAATGTACACAGTGCCGACTGACGGAGGAATTTCCAAGTCCATCGGTGACACCTACTGACCAAGGGCAGGAAGAGAGTTTTGCGGAGATAAATCTCAATGCTGACCAAGCTCGTACTGCAATCTGGGAACTATAGATTATGAACCTTGCTATGGATTGTGAGGCTTCATTTCCAACTATACAGTATATATATATACAGGGTGAATCTGAAAAACTGGGCAAAACTTTACGGGGTGGTAGAACGCAGCTGTGCGAGTAATATTCGTCATAGAATGTATGGTCGGAACGCAACCGGTGAGAAGTTAAAAGGTAGTTTTCCACTGTCACATTTAAAGAATGAACACAAGAAGGAGAGGAGATACTTCAGAAAATATTTTATTAATAGGAATGTAACTTGCATTCCCGTCCGCCGCACCGTACACAACGTGCATATCCGCCATTTCGTGGTTAGTATAACCAGCCATCCTCTCGGCAATCCACGGTAGAAATGCCGTTCTGTGCGAGGACCGATCCTTTTATACCATTTCCAACGCCACCTAGCGGCTCGCCGTTTGCGTTCCGACCATACATTCTATGACGAATATTGCTCGTATAGCTGCGTTCTACCATCCCGTAAAGTTTTGCCCACTTTTTCAGATTCACCCTGTATACCAGAAAGGTCTTAAATGAAAGTTTCTGATGCGGGATATCTCAAAGGCTAACTGTACGTCTGATCCCTCACCCCACCCATATATACATATACACTACCATTTCTCCTTGCCATAAAAAAGATGGACACATCTATAACACAGAGGGCCACTGCTAACAGACGGCGGCCATTCCTAGCCCATCGATGTCTGCTACTGACTAAGAGCAGGAAGGAGAATTTTACGATAAATCTCAACGCTGGCCCAGGCGGAGCTCGAACCTGAGTACTGCAGATTACAATCCTGGTGCACTATAGCCCTTTCTGATTATTCACAAAAGATGCCCCATCTTTTGTGAATAATCAGAAATTATTAGAGCTAAGAAATAGACTCTAATCAGAATAATTAGAGCTAAGAAATAGACATGCTATTGCATTATATAATTATATGAAATATAATAATATAATGCAATATATAATAATAATGTATAATATATATATATATTATACATTATATAAAATATGTTACATATGGTTGATATTACGATTTGTTATATAGAAATGTTTCTAATTCAGCTTTCGAGTGTTTTATTCTTTTACTGTTTGATATTTAAAGAATGAGAATAGTAATTAGATCAATGATTTCGGAGCTTTAATGAAAAGTAAATATACACCTAAAAAACGAAAGAAAATAAAATATGGAACTAGGCCAACATCTAAGAAGCAATAGCATGTCTATTTCTTAGCTCTAATTTTTATAGTGTTATTTCCTTTTTCCTAAGGTAGTGAACTGAATAAATGAAAAAAGTAAAAATTTTCTCTGTGATTCAAACTAATGTAGATAAAAAAAAGCTCCGTTATTACCATTCATTCTCTTTCAGAAGAAAGAGCATTAAAAATTCTATACAAAACATTTAAACTGAAAAAGCAATTTTTGGCCGCTAAGTACGTTACTTTCCGTGTTGCCTCAAACTCCATTTCAACGAAACGCCTTTAGAGTGGACAAAAAAATGGCCTGTCGATGCTAATGGCTCGACATATAACCATTATGTGTTGAAATCATGATTAATGGGCTGTTTAACAGCTAAATTAGCAAACGAAAATTTATTTTGACGTAATAAATGAAATGTGTGATAAGAAGAAATACTACAAATGTCCATTAAGTATAAATTCAGGGTAAAATCTATTTTTCAAACTTTGGACATATCGCAGAGATACATCCGTAATATATCACTCTCATGTTGGAGTATATCTGAGTGTGGATTGAACGAGCAATATCATATTGTATTACATCTTTTTATAAATCTTGTGGTAGCTGTTGTCCAAATATTTCTCCACTTCCCCCCTTATATTGAGATTGTATTTGTTCTGAAAACTGCTTTTTCACTATAACTTCTTAACTTGTTAAACAATCTCAACGATAGAAAATAAATAAATACCCCCTCAAGCAGCTGCTTGGCACAGAGATCTGACAAGAGCCTGTCAGTTTATATGTCATAGTATAAGGTCTGTGAGGATGGCAGGATCTCAGCAGAAAAACAATACGAACATCCGTGCCTTGCACGCGACTCGGCACTGCTATACACAAGCTTACTGCAGTTCCACCTCGTAGCTTTTGATGGCACGATCCCTTTTTAATGAATGAATCCATAATCAAATTGACTTCGCCTCATCCTTATTTCTTACATCTTTTGTTACAGAAAGTAAGAACGGTTTGCTTTCATATCGCATTTAGAAATCCTGCACCTCACTTTGCTTGACTTGAATCATGTGGCATTTATAGAATCCACTTTTTGGATTCTTTTTCTCAGAGACATTCCGTTCAAACCATTGTTTACATTGGGGTTTTTACTTTTTCCGTATTTGAAAGCGTTTTACAAATGCAAAGTGTTTAACAAATACAAGCAAAAATTCTTAAACAGTTTACCTAAACAGGAACTATAGGTGGTTGGGTTGGGTTGTTTTACCTCTGAGCGGCACTTTTTTGCACACCATGGTCTAAATGGCCAGGTCACAAGGACCCCGAAGGCTTAGAGAAGGTTGGGGAGGGGACCCACTGGAACAGCTGTTGGGAGACAGATGATAGCCCCCCGTCAAGGCCCTCCAGCGTGTTCTTTAACGTGCACAGGGTATGGCTCTCCCGCACACGGGGCCACGGCTTAACGTCCCATCCGACGGACGGCGGTCTTTCCAAGCCCATCGGTGTCCCCTACTGACCGTGGGCAGGGCGGGGAATTTTGCGGAGAAAAATCTCAACGCTAACCCAGCTGGGAATCCAACCTGGGAACTACAGATTACGAGCATGGCGCGCTACCGACTGAGCCACCCCCCGCCCCACTATAGATGTTAAATTAACATAAATGCCTGATGGGATTCGAGGCAATACTGCTAGCAGAATTTCACAGGGTATCAAATGATACACGTATAAGCGATAGGAATTATTAAAATGTACTTTAGAAATGAATTTCAGTAAAAATTTCATCTTTTAAAGTGCCTTAAAACTGAAAAATGAAACGGAAATAAAATTTCAAATTAATGAAAACGATCAATTTTCAGCAATAAAATGTTTCAAGCTCAACAGGGTTTTAAAAACTCTAGATCTAGCTTGAAAATCCACTAAGTTGACTACGATGATTACATCTGTCAGCTAGAGAGAAGATGAACGGATTTGGGCTACAGCAGTGCTGCGAAATTATGAACAACTCCTTGGAGATTAACGTATATGAAGATTCAGGTGTTTAATTATGAACAACTCTTTGGAGAATAACGTTCAGAAAGAGAGCATTCCAATTATTAAATCTTTCAAAAAAACATTTCATTCCGTCAGGACCGGCGTTATATATTTTGGAGCCCAGAGCCAGCAGGGACTCTGAGGCCCCTTTATCGAAGTCAAATTTTACATAATAGTGATTAATTTGACTAAATATAATGTCGTTTAAAAGAGAAAATCAACTGTCAAACTTACTCGAGTCAACTTTACTGCAGGTATGGTCATTAGTTTACTTGTAAATTTGCCACCCTTAAAATAAAAATGCCGTTTTAATAATTACGTAGATCAGGTTGCACGTGCTGTAACGACGCCAAAGCATTTTGGATCTAAGAAACTATCAGACAATGTCAATTTGTATACCAAAGATAACCAACATTTGCAGCTCAGAAACTTTAAAAAGAAATCTTCCCTGAAATAGTAGGAAAATAAGCTCTGGATCTAAATCAAGTTTAACTAAATTTTTAATTTGAGCAGAATTATTTAAGTAAGTAAAGAATAATGGTAATAAGATTGCTGAAGAACAAAATTTGTCAGTTGAACACAAAACTAAGTTAAAGTATAAATGATATTTTTATATAAATCCCTTATGAATGAAGCGTACTTTTAGAAGTTAGTCTATTAATTTTTCTTATTTTCTTCAGTTTCCAAGAAACGCTTAAATGGGAACGATTAATAACCCATAAGGTTAGAAGTTATTAAGTTTTAAATATGATATTGTACTTAGCCGTCCCATGGCCTAGTGGTTAGCGCGCTTGGCTACTGATTTAAGGGATCTGGGTTCGAGCCCCGGGTAAGGCATGACTGTTTGTGTCGTTTTTCTGCTGAGGGCCTGCCATTCTCTCAGACCTTCTTCTATGGCATATAAACTGACAGGCTCCTGTCAGACCTTTGTAGCAAGCAGCTACTTAAGGGGTGTTTTATTTATTGTACTGATAAAAAAAAACTAGGTTGTTTAAACCCTGAGGGCAATATTTTGCAAACAATGGTGGGCGGGATGACTCCATCGGTAGCGTGCCAGGCTCTTAATCTGCAGTTCCCAGGTTCGACTCCGAGCTGGGTCATCGTTGAGATTTATCTCTGCAAAATTCCTCCGCCCTGCCAACGGTCAGTAGGGGACACCGATGGATTTGGAAAGGCCGCCGTCCATCGGATGGGACGTTAAGCTGTGGCCCCGTGTTCGGGAGAGCCATACCCTGTGCACGTTAAAGAACACGCTGGATGGCCTTGACGGGAGGCTACCATCTGTCTCGCAACAGCTGTTCCAGTGGGTCCCCTCTCCAAACCTTCTCTGAGTCTTCGTGGTCCTATTGACCTGGCCATTTAGCCCATTGTGTGCAAAAAAGTGCCGTTCAGAGGTAAAACAACCCAACCTTCTGTTACAGGAGGTGTTTTATTGGGGCATTCAAAGACATGTTGCTCAGATGTAATACAACCTAACATAGTACCCTGTAAATGAAAGCATAATTACTACCGTTCTAATTATAGCGTAAATAATTTGGTAAAGAAATATTTCCTTTATTATTAGCGAAACTTGGTTTAACGTATGAAGTCTACGTATCCTATGGATGCCATTATATTAGAATTAAACATAAATTCACACAGAAATATCATCGAACTGCGGTTTATAACTGGAATCTCGCTTTAACTAATATCCAGATATTATTACACTATTGTGAATTCAGAATTAAACAAAAATGAAAACTTATTATCGGGAAACACAAATAAATATCACTAAAAAAAATACATATATAATATTTGGAACAAGAGGGCTTATGATCGCCAAGCATATTCAGACCTAGGGGGACAGGAGCCTCGGGCTACCCCACCGCCCTTAAGAATGATACTAACCGTAATGGACGAGGAACATTGGTAAACATTTGCATATTTCGAGTATTTCTCCATCAAAATTTTAATACAAATAATATGCACAATATCCTCATGCAATGTTTGCTGCCAGGACTTTTAAGAATCCATGGAGAATGTGGAGAAATAGGTCGATACACCTAAAGACTAAAATTAGACTGTATAATAGTTTGGTTCTCTCTACAGTTAGTTCGGGTAGTAAAACTTGGAACCTATGGAAATAAGATAACAGGAAACTTGATGTTTTTGATTCTTGATGCTTACGCAGTATCTTGGGCATTACGTCGTTAAACGTGGTAACTAATGATGAGGTTAGGCAAAGGAGTTTGCAACATCCTTTAAGCAGCGTATTGTGCATTGAGAGAGACTCCGTTGGTTTGGCCATGTTGCCCGTATGAATAATTATAGATCGGCGAATAGGGTTATGAACAGTGTGCCTAAAGGCTTCAGAAAGAGTGGTAGGCCTAAGATGCGATTGGCGGACAATGTCAAACAGGATCTTATTAGAATTGGTGTGGAGTGGCCAGATGCAGTAGATGTAGCTCAGGACAGACTTCCTTGGAGAACTAAATTGCACGGTCCGGTTGGATTTCCGTAGTCCATGGCTGATTGAGAATGAGGTTTGGTTGTTTTACCTCTGAGCGGCACTTTTTTGCACACCATGGGCTAAATGGCCAGGTCACAAGGACCCCGAAGGCTCACAGGAGGTTGGGGGAGGGGACCCATTGGAACAGCTGTTGGGAGACAGATGGTAGCCTCCCGTCAAGGCCATCCAGCGTGTTCTTTAACGCGCAGAGGTTATGTCTCTCCCGCGCACGGGGCCACGGCTTAACGTCCCATCCGACGGACGGCGGCCTTTCCAAGCCCATCGGTGTCCCCTACTGACCGTGAGCAGGGCAGGGAAATTTTGCGGAGATAAATCTCAACGCTGACCCAGCTGGGGCTCGAACCTAAGAACTACAGATTACGAGCCTGCCACGCTACCGACTGAGCCACCCCCGCCCTTCAGAATGAGGATGATGATTTGTACATATCCGGTCCAATGCTTTGGCAACATCCAAAAGCACAACACCAGAGGATTCTTTTTCATTCATTGCTTCTGACACTATTACAGAATGCAATCTAAACGACAAGCTAATTATTCCACAACTCTCAGATTCCACTATTTCCAGGGCGGGGGTGGCTCAGTCGGTAGCGCGCCAGGCTCGTAATCTGTAGTTCCCAGGTTCGAGTCCCAGCTGAGTCAGCGTTGAGATTTATCTCCGCAAAATTCCCCGCCCTGCCCACGGTCAGTAGGAGACACCGATGGGCTTGGAAAGGCCGCCGTCCGTCGGATGGGACGTTAAGCCGTGGCCCCGTGTCCGGTAGAGCCATACCCAGTGCACTTTAAAGAACACGCTGGATGCCCTTGACGGGAGGCTACCATCTGTCTCCCAACAGCTGTTCCAGTGGGTCCCCTCCCCCAACCTTCTCTGAGCCTTCGGGGTCCATGTGACCTGGCCATTTTGCCCATGGTGTACAAAAAAGTGCCGCTCAGAGGTAAAACATCCCAACGTTAAAGAACACGCTGGATGGCCTTGACGGGAGGCTACCATCTGTCTCCCAACAGCTGTTCCAGTGGGTCCCCTTCCGTATCCTTCACTGAGCCTTCGGAGTCATTGTGACCTGGCCATTTAGCCCATTGTGTGCAAAAAAAGTGCCTCTCAGAGGTAAAACAACCCAACGTTAAAGAACACGCTGGATGGCTTTGACGGGAGGCTACCATCTGTCTCTCAACAACTGTTCCAATGAGTCCCCTTCCGAATCCTTCTCTGAGCCTTCGGGGTCATTGTGACCTGGCCAATTAGCCCATTGTGTGCAAAAAAGTGCCGCTCAGAGGTAAAACAACCCAACCCATGTTTTTCAGGTCCGTGGAAGCAGTGTGTCATCTGAATCTGCTCCTTGGCTTTTCTAGAGGTGCATAGTGCAATGCGAATGTGTTCTGCAAGATGTTTAATGTATCGCTGAAGTTCGGTTTCCGCTGAGCATTTATCACTCCACGATATTCTAATGAAGCGAAATCTTTAACTTTTCACAATCAACAGTAAATTGCTGTCTAACGATAAAAATGTTGTTGTGAAATAGAATGAACGTCACACGTTCACTCTATTTTTTTATTTTTGGTCTTAAGAGATTATTAGGGTTATGGGTTGGGTTGTTTTACCTCTGAGCTGCACTTTTTTGCACACCATGGGCTAAATGGCCAGGTCTCATGGACACCGAAGGCTCAGAGAAGGTTGGGGGAGGGGACCCACTGGAACAGCTGTTGGGAGACAGATGGTAGCCTCCCGTCAAGGCCATCCAGCGTGTTCTTTAACGTTGGGTTGTTTTACCTCTGAGCGGCACTTTTTTGCAAACCATGGGCTAAATGGCTAGGTCACATGGACCCCGAAGTCTCAGAGAAGGTTGGGGGAGGGGACCCACTGGAACAGCTGTTGGGAGACAGATGGTAGCCTCCCGTCAAGGCCATCCAACGTGTTCTTTAACGTGCACAGAGTATGGCTCTCCCGCACACGGGGCCACGGCTTTACGTCCCATCCGACGGGCGGTGGCCTTTCCAAGCCCATCGGTGTCCCCTACTGACCGTGGGCAGGGCGGGGAATTTTTGCGGAGATAAATCTCAACGCTGACCCAGCTGGGACTCGAACCTGGGAACTAAAAATTACGAGCCTGGCGCGCTACCGATTGAGCCACCCCCGCACTCTGGTGTAGTGAGAGTGCATTGTTTTTATCGAGGAACGACGTCAGTATCCGTCGAAGCCCGCAGCATCCTGTAAGCAGGAAGTGTCCTATGTTTTCGTGTGCTGGGTGTAATAGTCTGTGTTATTAAATGTTTGCTAAATTTACCCAGTGTCGGTAGTGCACTCAGTCCTGATTCCGTATATGCTCGAGACCCTTTGTTTCAGACTCAAGTGTCGGCGCACTGATATAACAGATAGTGGCTGACAGCAAGGAGAGTCGATTGCAACACTGAACCTTAAATATTGGATCTAATTCAAATAATTGGGCTAGCCTACAGAATAGAACACTCCGATTATTTTGTGTATAGTTTACTACATTGTGAATGTGTCATTAGAAGCTTTTGATGCTTGTTGTTGTTACTACCATTCTTCCTTGCCATAAAAAAGATGGACACATCTCTGACACATAGGGACACTGCGAACAGACGGCGGCCTTTCCTAGCCCATCGATGTCTCCTATTCACTGAGAGCAGAAAGGACACGAAAGAGCATTTAAAATTCTATACAAAACATATGACTACTGAAAAGGCAATTTTTTGCTGCTAAATTCGTTACTTTCCGAGTTACCACAAACTCCATTTCAACGAAACTTCTTTGTCCCAGCTGGGTCAGCGTTGAGATTTATCTCCGCAAAAATTCCCCGCCCTGCCCACGGTCAGTAGGGAACACCGATGGGCTTGGAAAGGCCGCCGTCCGTCGGATGAGACGTTAAGCCGTGGCCCCGTGTGCGGGAGAGACATACCCTGTGCACGTTAGAGAACACGCTAGATGGCCTTGACGGGATGCTACCATCTGTCTGCCAACAGCTGTTCCAGTGGGTCTCCTCCCCCAAACTTCTCTGAGACTTCGGGGTCCACGTGACCTGGCCATTTAGCCCATGGTGTTCAAAAAAGTGCTGCTCAGAGGTAAAACAACCCTACGTTAAAGAACACGCTGGATGGCCTTGACGGGGGGCTATCATCTGTCTCCCAACAGCTGTTCCATTGGGTCACCTCCCCCAACCTTCTCTGAGCTTTCGGGGTCCATGTGACCTGGCAATTTAGCCCATGGTGTGCAAAAAAGTGGCGCTCAGAGGTAAAACAACCCAGCGTTAAAGAACACGCTGGATGGCCTTGACGGGATGCTACCATCTGTCTCCCAACAGCTGTTCCAGTGGGTCTCCTCCCCCAACCTTCTCTGAGCCTTCGGGGTCCATGTGACCTGGCCATTTAGCCCATGGTGTGCAAAAAAGTTCCGCTCAGAAGTAAAACAACCCAACCCAACCCAAAGAAACTCCTTTAGAGTGGACAAAAAAATGGCAATGTCGATGCTAATGGCTCGACATATAACCATTATGTGTTGAAATCATGAATAATGGGCCTTTTAACAGCTAGATTAGCAAACGGAAATTTATTTAGACGTAATAAATGAAATGTGTGATAAGAAGAAATAGAGATGATACAAAGATCCATTACGTATGAATTTAGGTCCAAATATTTCTCCATTTCCCCTTATATTGAGATTGTATTTGTTCCGAAAACAGCTTTTTCACTATAACTTTTTAACTTGTTAAGCAATCTCAACGATAGAAAATAAATAAATACCCCCTCAAGCAGCTGCTTGGCACAGAGATCTGACAAGAGCCTGTCAGTTTATATGTCATAGTATAAGGTCTGTGAGGATGGCAGGATCTCAGCAGAAAAACAATACGAACATCCGTGCCTTGCACGCGACTCGGCACTTCTATACACAAGCTTACTGCAGTTCCACCTCGTAGCTTTTGATGGCACGATCCCTTTTTAATGAATGAATCCATAATCAAATTGACTTCGCCTAACCCTTATTTCTTATATCTATTTTTATTAAAAGTAAGAACGGTTTGCTCTGATATTACATTTTCAAATCCCACACCTAACTTTGCTTGAATCACGTGGTATTTATAGAATCCAATCTTTGGAATCTTTTTCTCAGAGTCATTCCGTTCGAAACCATTGTTCACATTGGGGTTTTTGCTTTTTCCGTATTTGAAAGTGTTTTACAAATGCAAAGTGTTTAACAAAGAATTCTTAAACAGTTGCCTAAACAGGAACTATAGGTGGTGTTAAATTAACATAAATGCCTGATGGGATTCGAGGCAATACTGCTAGCAGAATTTCACAGGATATGTAATGATACAAGTATGAGCGATAGGAGTTATTAAAATGTACTTTAGAAATGAATTTCAGTAAACATTTCATCTTTTAAAGTGGCTTAAAACTGAAAAATGAAACGGAAAAAAAATGTTGATTTAATTTAAACGATCAATTTTCAGCAATAAAATGTTTCAAGCTCAACAGGGTTTTAAAAAATCTAGATCTAGCTAGAAAATCCACTAAGTTGACCACGATGATTACATCTGTTAGCTAGAGAGAAGATGAACGGATTTGGGCTACAGCAGTGCTGCGAAATTATGAACAACTCCTTGGAGATCTTCAAGATTAACGTACATGAAGATTGAGGTGTTTAATTATGAACAACTTTTTGGAGAATAACGTTCAGAAAGAGAGCATTCCAATTATTAAATCTTTCAAAAAAACATTTCATTCCGTCAGGACCGGCGTTATCTATTTTGGAGCCCAGAGCCAGCAGGGACTCTGAGGCCCCTTTATCGAAGTCAAATTTTACATAATAGTGATTAATTTGACTAAATATAATGTCGTTTAAAAGAGAAATTCAACTGTCAAACTTACTCGAGTCAACTTTACTGCAGGTAAGGTCATTAGTTTACTTGTAAATTTGCCACCCTTAAAATAAAAATGCCGTTTTAATAATTACGTAGCTCAGGTTGCACGTGCTGTAACGCCGTCAAAGCATTTTGGATCTAAGAAACTATCAGACAATGTCGATGTGTATGCCAACGATTTGCAGCTCAGAAACTTTAAAAGGAAACCTTCCCCGAAATAGGGGGCGGGGGTGGCTCAGTCGGTACCGCGCCAGGCTCGTAATCTGTAGTTCCCATGTTCGACTCACAGCTGGGTCAGCGTTGAGATTTATCTCCGCAAAATTCCCCGCCCTGCCCACGGTCAGTAGGGGACACCGATGGGCTTGGAAAGGGCGCCGTCCGTCGGATGGGATGTTAAGCCGTGGCCCCGTGTGCTGGAGAGCCATACCCTGTGCACGTTAAAGAACATGCTGGATGGCCTTGACGGGAGGCTACCATCTGTCTCCCAACAGCTTTTCCAGTGGGTCCCCTCCCCCAACCTTCTCTGAGCCGTCGGGGTCCATGTGACCTGGCCATTTAGCCCATGGTGTGCAAAAAATTGCCGCTCAGAGTTAAAACAACCCAACCCAATCCTGAAATAGTAGAGAAAATAAGCTCTGGATCTAAATCAAGTTTAACTAAATTTTTAATTTGAGCAGAATTATTTCAGTAAGTAAAGAATAATGGAAATAAGATTGCTGAAGAACAAAATTTGTCAGTTGAGCACAAAAGTAAGTTAAAACATAAATGATATTTTTATATAAATCCCTTATGAATGAAAGAACTTTTAGAAGTTAGTCTATTAATTTTTCTTATTTTCTTCAGTTTCCAAGAAACGCTTAAATGGGAACGATTAATAACCCATAAGGTTAGAAGTTACTAAGTTTTGAATATGATATTGTACTTATCCGTCCCATGGCCTAGTGGTTAGCACGCTTGGCTACTGATTTAAGGGATCTGGGTTCGAGCCCCGGGTAAGGCATGACTGTTTGTGTCGTTTTTCTGCTGAGGGCCTGCCATTCTCTCAGACCTTCTTCTATGGTATATAAACTGAGAGGCTGCCGTCAGACCTCTGTGTTCAAGCAGCTGCTTGAGGGGGTATTTATTTTATTTATTGTACTGATAAAAACAACTAGGTTGTTTAAACCCTGAGGGCAATATTTTGCAAACAATGGTGGGCGAGGATGGCTCAGTCGGTAGCGTGCCAGGCTCTTAATCTGCAGTTCCCAGGTTCGACTCCGAGCTGGGTCATCGTTGAAATTTATCTCCGCAAAATTCGCCCGCCCTGCCAACGGTCAGTAGGGGACACCGATGGACTTCGAAAGGCCGCCGTCCGAAGGATGGGACGTTAAGCCGTTGCCCCGTGTGCGGGAGAGCCATACCCTGTGCACGTTAAAGAACACGCTGGATGGCCTTGACGGGAGGCTACCATCTGTCTCCCAACAGCTGTTCCAGTGGGTCCCCTCCCCAAACCTTCTCTGAGCCTTCGGGGTCCTATTGACCTGGCCATTTAGCCCATTGTGTGTAAAAAAGTGCCGTTCAGAGGTAAAACAACCCAACCGAACCTTCTGTTATAGGAGGTGTTTTATTGGGGCATTCAAAGACGTGTTGCTCAGATGTAATACAACCTAACGTAGTACCCTGTAGATGAAAGCGTAATTATTACCGTTCTAATTATAGCGTAAATAATTTGGTAAAGAAATATTTCCTTTATTATTAGCGAGACTTGGTTTAACATATGGAGTCTAGTACGTATCCTATGGATGCCATTATATTGGAATTAAACATAAATTCACACAGAAATATCATCGAACTGCGGTTTATAACTGAAACATCGATTTAACTAATATCCAGATATTATTACACTATTGTGAATTCAGAATTAAACAAAAATGAAAAGTTAATATCGGGAAACACAAATAAATATCACTAATAAAAATACATATATAATATTTGGAACGAGAGGACTTATGATCGCCAAGCACATTCAGACCTAGGGAGCAGGATCCTCGGCCTACCCCACCCCCCTTTAAGAATGATACTAACCGTAATGGACGAGGAACATTGGTAAACATTTGCATATTTCGAGTATTTCTCCATCAAAATTTTAATACAAACCTATGCACAATATCCTCATGCAATGTTTGTTGCCAGGACGTTTAAGAATCCATGGAGAATGTGGAGAAATAGGTCGATACAGCTAAACACTAAAATTAGACTGTATAATATTTCGGTTCTCTCTACAGTTAGTTCGGGTAGTGAAACTTGGAACTTATGAAAATAAGATAACAGGAAACTTGATGTTTTTGATTCTAGATGCTTACGCAGTATCTTGGGTATTAGGTGGTTCATCTTTGTAACTAATGATGAGGTTAGGCAAAGGAGTTTGCAACATCCTTTAAGCAGCGTATTGTGCATTGAGAGAGATTCCGTTGGTTTGGCCATGTTGCCCGTATGGATATATGTAGATTGGCGAATAGGGTTATGAACAGTGTGCCTAAAGGCTTCAGAAAGAGGGGGAGACCTAGGATCCGGTTGGTGGACAATGTCAAACAGGACCTTATTAGAATTGGTGTGCAGTGGCAGATGCAGCAGATGTAGCTCAGGACAGACTTGCTTGGAGAACTAAATTGCACGGTCCGTTGGATTTCCGTAGTCCATGGCTGATTGAGAATGAGGTTGGGTTGTTTTACCTCTGAGCGGCACTTTTTTGCACAATAGGGGCTAAATGGCCAGGTCACATGGACCCCGAAGGCTCAGAGAATTTTGGGGGAGGGGACCCACTGGAACAGCTGTTGGGAGACAGATGTTAGCCTCCCGTCAAGGCCATCCAGCGTGTTCTTTAACGTTGGATTGTTTTACCTCTGAGCGGCACTTTTTTGCACACCATGGGCTAAATGGCCAGGTCACGTGGACCCCGAAGGCGGAGAGAAGGTTGGAGGAGAGGACAAACTGGAACAGCGGAGGGGGGGCGGCTTCAGTCGTTAACGTGACAATGGGGCGGGGGGGGGGCTCAGTCGGTAATGTGACAGGCTCGTAATCTGCAATTCTCCGGTTCGAGTCCCAGCTGGGTCAGCGTTGAGATTTATCTCCGAAAAATTCCCCACCCTGCTCACGGACAGTAGGCGACACCGATGGGCTTAGGATGGCCGCCATCCATGGGATTGGACGTTAAACCGTGCCCCGTGTGCGGCAGAGCCATACCTTGTACACGTTAAAGAACACGCTGGATGGCCTTGACGCGAGGCTATCATCTGTCTCCCAACAGCGTTTCCAGTGGGTCCCCTCCTCCAAACTTCTCTGAGCCTACGGGGTCCATGTGACCTGGCCATTTAGCCCATGGTGTGCAAAAAAGTGCCGCTCAGAGGTAAAACAATCCAACGTTAAAAAAAAGCTGGATGGCCTTGACAGGAGGCTACCATCTGTCTCCCAACAGCTGTTCCAGTGGGTCCCCTCCCCCAACCTTCTCTGAGCCTTCTTTGGGGTCCATGTGACCTGGCTATTTAGCTCATGGTGTGCAAAAAAGTGCCGCTCAGAGGTAAAACAACCCAACGTTAAAGAACACGCTGGATGGCCTTGACGGGAGGCTACCATCTGTCTCACAACAGCTGTTCCAGTGGGTCCCCTTCCGCATCCTTCTCTGAGCATTCGGAGTCATTGTGACCTGGCCATGTAGCCTATTGTGTGCAAAAAAAGTGCCTCTCAGAGGTAAAACAACCCAACGTTAAAGAACACGCTGGATGGCCTTGACGGGAGGCTACCATCTGTCTCCCAACAGCTGTTCCAGTGGGTCCCCTTCCGAATCCTTCCGATTCCTCTGAGCCTTCGGGTTCATTGTTACCTGGCCAATTAGCACTTGGTGTGCAAAAAAGTGCCGCTCAGAGGTAAAACAACCCAACCCATGTTTTTCAGGTCCGTGGAAGGGTATGTCATCTGAATCTGCTCGTTGGCTTTTCTAGAGGTGCATAGTGCAATGCGAATGTGTTCTGCAAGATGTTTAATGTATCTCTGAATTTCGGTTTCCGCTGAGCATTTATCACTCCGCGATATTCTAATGAAGCGAAATCTTTAACTTTTCCCAATCAACAGTAAATTGCTGTCTAACGATAAAAATGTTGTTGTGAAATAGAATGAACGTCACACGTTCACTCTATTTTTTTATTTTTGGTCTTAAGAGATTATTAGGGTTATGGGTTGGGTTGTTTTACCTCTGAGCTGCACTTTTTTGCACACTATGGGCTAAATGGCCAGGTCTCATGGACACCGAAGGCTCAGAGAAGGTTGGGGGAGGGGACCCACTGGAACAGCTGTTGGGAGACAGATGGTAGCCTCCCGTCAAGGCCATTCAACGTGTTCTTTAAAGTGCACAGGGTATGGCTCTCCCGCACACGGGGCCACGGCTTAACGTCCCATCCGACGGGCGGCGGCCTTTCCAAGCCCATCGGTGTCTCCTACTGACCGTGGGCAGGGCGGGGAATTTTCGCGGAGATAAATCTCAACGCTGACCCAGCTGGGACTCGAACCTGGGAACTACAGATTACGAGCCTGGCGCGCTACCGACTGAGCCCCTCCCCCCCTCTGGTGTAGTGAGAGTGCATTGTTTTTATCGAGGAACGGCGTCAGTATCCGCCGAAGCCCGCAGCGTCCTGTAAGCAGGAAGTGTACTATGTTTTCGTGCGCTGGGTGTAATAGTGTGTGTTATTAAATATTTGCTAAAATTACCCAGTGTCGGTAGTGCACTCATTCCTGATTCCGTGGGGCGGGAGTGGCTCAGTCAATCGACCCGCCCTGCTCACGGTCAGTAGGGGACACCGATGGGCTTGGAAAGGCCGCCGTCCGTCGGATGGGACGTTAAACCGTGGCTCCGTGTCCGGGAGAGCCATACACTGTGCACGTTAAAGAACACGCTGGATGGCCTTGACGGGATGCTACCATCTGTCTCCCAACAGCTGTTCCATTGGGTCCCCTCCCCCAACCTTCTCTGAGACTTCGGGGTCCATGTGACCTGGCCATTTAGCCCATGGTGTGCAAAAACGTGCCGCTCAGAGGTAAAACAACCAACCAACCAACCTGATTCCGTATATGCTCGCGACCCTTTGTTTCAGATTCAAGTGTCGGCGCACTGATATAACAGATAGTGGCTGACAGCAAGGAGAGACGATTGCAACACTGAACCTTAGATATTGGATCAAATTCAAATAATTGGGCTAGCCTACAGACTAGAACACTCCGATTATTTTGTATATAGTTTACTACAGTGTGAATGTGTCATTAGAAGCTTTTGATGCTTGTTGTTGTTACTACCATTCTTCCTTGCCATAAAAAAGATGGACACATTTCTGACACATAGGGACACTGCCAACAGACGCCGGCCTTTCCTAGCCCATCGATGTTTCCTATTGACTGAGAGCATAAAGGACACGAAAGAGCATTTAAAATTCTATACAAAACATATGACTACTGAAAAGGCAATTTTTGGCCGCTAAGTTCGTTACTTTCCGAGTTACCACAAACTCCATTTCAACGAAACTTCTTTGTCCCAGCTGGGTCAGCGTTGAGATTTATCTCCGCAAAAATTCCCCGCCCTGCCCACGGTCAGTAGGGGACTACGATGGGCTTGGAAAGGCCGTCGTTCGACGGATGAGACGTTAAGCCGTGGCCCCGTGTGCGGGAGAGACATACCCTGTTCACGTTAAAGAACACGCTGGATGGCCTTGACGAGATGCTACCATCTGTCTGCTAACACCTGTTCCAGTGGGTCTCCTCCCCCAACATTCTCTGAGACTTCGGGGTTCATGTGACCTGGCCATTTAGCCCATGGTGTTCAAAAAAGTGCCGCTCAGAGGTAAAACAACCCAACGTTAAAGAACACGCTGGATGGCCTTGACGGGGGGCTATTATCTGTCTCCCAATAGCTGTTCCAGTGGGTCCCCTCCCCCAACCTTCTCTGAGCCTTCGGGGTCCATGTGACCTGGCCATTTAGCCCATGGTTTGCAAAAAAGTGCCGCTCAGAGGTAAAACAACCCAACGTTAAAGAACACGCTGCATGGCCTTGACGGGATGCTACCATCTGTCTCTGAACAGCAGTTCCAGTGGGTCTCCTCCCACAACCTTCTCTGAGCCTTCGGGGTTCATGTGACCTGGACATTTAGCCCATGGTGTGCAAAAATGTGCCGCTCAGAGGTAAAACAACCAACGTTAAAGAACACGCTGGATGGCTTTGACGGGATGCTATCATCTGTCTCCCAACAGCTGTTCCGGTGGGTTTCCTCCCCCAACCTTCTCTGAGCCTTCGGGGTCCATGTGACCTGGCCATTTAGCCCATGGTGTGCAAAAAAGTGCCGCTCAGAGGTAAAACAACCCAACGTTAAAGAACACGCTGGATGTCCTTGACGAGGGGCTATCATCTGTCTCCCAACAGCTGTTCCAGTGGGTCCCCTCCCCCAACCTTCTCTGAGCCTTCGGGGTCCATGTGACCTGGCCATTTAGCCCATGGTGTGGAAAAAAGTGCCGCTCAGAGGTAAAAAAACCCAACGTTAAAGAACACGCTGGATGGCCTTGACGGGATGCTACCATATGTCTCCCAACAGCTGTACCAGTGGGTCCCCTCCCCCAACCTTCTCTGAGCCTTGGGGGTCTATGTGACCTGGCCATTTAGCCCATGGTTTGTAAAAAAAGTGTCGCTCAGAGGTAAAACAACCCAACGTTAAAGAACACGCTGGATGGCCTTGACGGGATGCTATCATCTATCTCGCAACAGCTGTTCCAGTGGGTTTCCTCCCCCAACCTTCTCTGAGCCTTCGAGGTCCATGTGACCTGGCCATTTAGCCCATGGTGTGCAAAAAAGTGCCGCTCAGAGGTAAAACAACCCAACGTTAAAGAACACGCTGGATGGCCTTGACGGGGGGCTATCATCTGTTGCCCAACAGCTGTTCCAGTGGGTTCCCTCCCCCAACCTTCTCTGAGCCTTCGGGGTCCATGTGACCTGGCCATTTAGCCCATGGTGTGCAAAAATGTGCCGCTCAGAGGTTAAACAACCCAACCCAACCCAACGAAACTCCTTTAGAGTGGACAAAAAAATGGCACTGTCGATGCTAATGGCTCGACATATTACCATTATGTGTTGAATTCATGAATAATGGGCCTTTTAACAGCTAGATTAGCAAACGGAAATTTATTTAGACGTAATAAATGAAATGTGTGATAAGAAGAAATAGAGATGATACAAATATCCATTACGTATGAATTTAGGGTAAATTCCCTTTTTTTTCAAAACTTTGGACATATCGCAGAGATACATCCGTGATATACCAAACAACGTATATGGACACGCGAAGCCTTTGATTGAACGAGCGATACCGTATTGTATTACTTCTTTTTATAAATCTTGTGGTAGCTCTTGTCCAATTATTTCTCAATTTCTCCTTATATTAAGATTGTATTTCTTGTGAAAACAGAATATAGCAGAAGATCTGTGAGGATGGATCTCAGCAAAAAAACAATACGAACATCCGTGCCTTGCACGCGACTCGGCACTGCTACACACAAGCTTACTGCAGTTCCACCTCGTAGCTTTTGATGGCACTATCTCTTTTTAATAAATGAATCCATAATCAAATTGACTTCGCCTCACACCCCTATTTCTTACATCTATTGTTATTGATAGTAAGAACGGTTTGTTTTGATATCGCATTTAGAAATCCTACACCTCACTTTGCTTGACTTGAATCATATGCCATTTATAGAATCCAGTTTTTGAATTCTTTTTCTCAGAGACATTCCGTTCGAAACCATTATTCCATTGGGGTTTTTGCTTTTTCCGTATTTGAAAGTGTTTTACAAGTGCAAAGTGTTTAACAAAGAATTCTTAAACAGTTACCTAAACAGGAACTGTAGGTGGTGTTAAATTAACATAAATGCCTGATGGGATTCGAGGCAATACTGCTAGCAGAATTTCACAGGGTATCAAATGGTACATGTATAAGCGATAGGAGTTATTAAAATGTAAATCAATTTCAGTAAACATTTTACCTTTTAAAGTGGCATAAAACTAACAAATGAAACGGAAAAAAATGTTGAATTAATGAAAATGGTCAATTTTCAGCAATAAAATGTTTCAAGCTCAACAGGGTTTTAAAAAATCTAGATCTAGCTTGAAAATCCACTAAGTTGACTACGATGATTACATCTGTCAGCTAGAGAGAAGATGAACGGATTTGGGCTACAGCAGTGCTGCGAAATTATGAACAACTCCTTGGAGATCTTGGAGATTAACGTATATGAAGATTCAGGTGTTTAATTATGAACAACTCTTTGGAGAATAACGTTCAGAAAGAGAGCATTCCAATTATTAAATCTTTCAAAAAACATTTCATTCCGTCAGGACCGGCGTTATCTATTTTGCAGCCCTGAGCGAGCCGGGACTCTGCGGCCCCTTTATCGAAGTCAAATTTTACATAATAGTGATTAATTTGACTAAATATAATGTCGTTTAAAAGAGCAATTCAACTGTTAAACTTACTCGAGTCAACACTACTGCAGGTATGGTCATTAGTTAACTTGTAAATTTGCCACCCTTAAAATAAAAGTACCGTTTTAATAATTACGTAGCTCAGGTTGCACGTGCTGTAACGCCGCCAAAGCACTTCGGATCTAAGAAACTATAAGACAATGTCAATGTGTATGCCAAAGGTATCCAACATTTGCAGCTCAGAAACTTTAAAAAGAAATCTTCCCTGAAATAGTAGGGAAAATAAGCTCTGAATCTAAATCAAGTTTAACTAAATTTTGAATTTGAGCAGAATTATTTAAGTAAGTAAAGAATAATGGAAACAAGATTGCTGAAGAACAAAAATTTGTCTGTTGAGCACAACACTAAGTTAATACATAAATGATAGTTTTATATAAAACCCTTATGAATGAAGTGTACTTTTAGAAGTTAGTCTATTAATTTTTCTTATTTTCTTCAGTTTCCAAGAAAGAATGAAAGAAATTTTTCAAGCTTAAATGGAAACGATTAATAACCCAAAATGGTTAGATGGTACCAAGTTTTGAATATGATATTGTACTGATAAAAAACAACTAGGTTGTTTTAACCCCTGAGCTCACTGTTTTGCAAACAATGGTGGGCGGGGATGGCTCAGTCGGTAGTGTGCCAGGCTCGTAATCTGCAGTTCCCAGGTTCGAGTCCCAGCTGGGTCAGCATTGAGATATATCTCCGCAAAATTCCCCGCCCTGTCCGCGATCAGTAGGGGACACCGATGGGCTTGGAAAGGCCGCCGTCCGTCGGATGGGACGTTAAGCCTTGGTCCCGTGTGCCGGAAAGCCATACCCTGTGCACGTTAAAGAACACGCTGGATGGCCTTGACGGGAGGCTACCATTTGTCTCCCAATAACCGTTCCAGTGGGTCCCCTCCCTCAACCTTCTCCGAGCCTTCGGGGTTAATGTGACCTGGCCATTTACAGCCATTGGTGCCCATGGTGATTTTACGGATAAATTGCCCATGGTGGGCAATTTATCTGTAAAAATAATGCTGAAGATTGGTTAAGTTAAAAAATTTAATTAAAACGTGAACTGAATATTTAAAGCTTAAACATTTTATTGTTGAAATTAAATGAAATAACGATTGGTGTCAGTAAATGTCATGCCCAGGAACAAAGCCTTTACATCATACCAGACCTGGACGGTGTAGTAACAGGAGAGTAGAATTTGGAACAGGGAAGTCATGTGCTAAGAGAAGCCATGTGCCTCATTTTCAGAATGTAACTAACGGTAATAAAGGCAGAAAATGTATTGAACTTGTTTATGTTTGATGCATTTTTCAAGAAATATTTTGGGACAGGGGTTGCTTAGTCCCTAGTGCGCTGCAATCGTAATATGCAGTTCAAAGATTCGAATCTCAGCTGGGTCAGCATTGAGATTTATTTCCGGAAAATCCGCGCCCTTCCCACGGTTAATAGGGGACTACCGACTGAGCCACCCCAGCCCCATCTTTTGTGAATAATCAGAATGTTTTCGACTATTCAAAAGAATGCTGTCCATATAAAACATTTTACGTATAGTTGATTTTACGATTTGTTATGCAGAAATGTTTGTAATTCAGCTTTCGAGTGTTTTATTCTTTTAGTGTTTGATGTTTAAAGAATGAGATTAGTAATTAGATCAAGGATTTCGGAGCTTTAATGAAAAGTAAATATACACCTAAAAAGTGAAACAAAATAAAATATGGAACATGTCATAACTAGGCGAACGTCTCAGAAGCAGTACCATGTCTATTTCTCAGCTCTAATTTTTATAGTGTTATTTTCTTTTACCTAAGGTAGTGAACTGAATAAAGGAAAAAATTTTTTCTCTGATTCAAACTAATGCAGAAAACAAATGCTCTGTTATTACCATGCATTCTCTTTCACGAGAAAGAGCATTAAAATTATGTACAAAACATTTAAACTGAAAAAGCAAATTTTGGCCGCTAAGTTCGTTACTTTCCGTGTTGCCTCAAACTCCATTTCAACGAAACTCCTTTAGAATGGACAAAAAAATGGCACTGTCGATGTTAGTGGCTCGCCATATTGCCATTATGTGTTGAAATCATGATTAATGGGCCTTTTAACAGCTAAATTAGCAAACGGAAATTTATTTTGACGTAATAAATGAAATGTGTGATAAGAAGAAATAAGAGATGATACAATTGTACATTAAGTAAGAATTTTGGACTAAACTCTATTTTCAAACTTTGGACATATCGCAGAGATATATCCGTGATATACCACCTTCATCCGTTAGTCGTGCCGGTTTGTGGATTGAACGAGCAATATCTTATTGTATTACTTCTTTTTATAAATCTTGTGGTAACTCCTGTCCAATTATTTCTACACTTCCCCTTATATTAAGATTGTATTTCTTGTGAAAACTGAAGATTGTATTTCTTGTGAAAACTGAATATAGCAGACGATCTGTGAGGATGGCAGGATCTCAGCAGAAAAACAATACGAACATCCGTGCCTTGTTCGGGACTCGGCACTGCTATACATAAGCTTACTGCAGTTCCACCTCGTAGCTTTTGATGGCACGATCCCTTTTTAATGAATGAATCCGTAATCAAATTGACTTCGCCTAACCCTTATTTCTTACATCTATTGTTATTGAGAGTAAGAACGATTTGCTTTGATATCGCATTTAGAAATCCTACCCCTCACTTTGCTTGACTTGAATCATGTGGCATTTATAGAATCCAGTTTCTGAATTCTTTTTCTCAGAGACATTCCGTTCGAAACCATTGTTCACATTGGGGTTTTTGCTTTTTCCGTATTTGAAAGTGTTTTACAAATGCAAAGTTTAACAAAGAATTCTTTAACACTTACCTAAACAGGAACTATAGGTGGTGTTAAATTAACATAAATGCCTGATGGGATTCGAGGCAATACTGCTAGCAGAATTTCACAGGGTATCAAATGGTACATGTATAAGCGATAGGAGTTATTAAAATGTAAATCAATTTCAGTAAACATTTTACCTTTTAAAGTGGCATAAAACTAACAAATGAAACGGAAAAAAATGTTGAATTAATGAAAATGGTCAATTTTCAGCAATAAAATGTTTCAAGCTCAACAGGGTTTTAAAAAATCTAGATCTAGCTTGAAAAAAACAGTTCAGAAAGAGAGCATTCCAATTATTAAATCTTTCAAAAAACATTTCATTCTGTCAGGACCGGCGTTATCTATTTCGCAGCCCTGAGTGAGCAGGGACACTGCGGCCCCTTTATCGAAGTCAAATTTTACATAATAGTGATTAATTTGACTAAATATAATGTCGTTTAAAAGAGAAAATCAACTGTCAAACTTACTCGACTCAACATTACTGCAGGTATGGTCATTAGTTTACTTGTAAATTTGCCACCCTTAAAATGCCGTTTTAATAATTACGTAGCTCAGGTTGCACGTGCTGTAACGACGCCAAAGCATTTTGGATCTAAGAAACTATCAGACAATGTCAATGTGTATACCAAAGATAACCAACATTTGCAGCTCAGAAACTTTAAAAAGAAATCTTCCCTGAAATAGTAGGAAAAATAAGCTCTGGATCTAAATCAAGTTTAACTAAATTTTTAATTTGAGCAGAATTATTTAAGTAAGTAAAGAATAATGGTAATAAGATTGCTGAAGAACAAAATTTGTCAGTTGAGCACAAAACTAAGTTAAAGTATAAATGATATTTTTATATAAATCCCTTATGAATGAAGCGTACTTTTAGAAGTTAGTCTATTAATTTTTCTTATTTTCTTCAGTTTCCAAGAAGCGCTTAAATGGGAACGATTAATAACCCATAAGGTTAGAAGTTACTAAGTTTTAAATATGATATTGTACTTAGCCGTCCCATGGCCTAGTGGTTAGCGCGCTTGGCTACTGATTTAAGGGATCTGGGTTCGAGCCCCGGGTAAGGCATGACTGTTTGTGTCGTTTTTCTGCTGAGGGCCTGCCATTCTCTCAGACCTTCTTCCATGGCTTATAAACTGAGAGGCTGCTGTCAGACCTCTGTGGCAAGCAGCTGCTTTAGGGGGTATTTATTATTATTTATTGTACTGATAAAAAAACTAGGTTGTTTAAACCCTGAGGGCAATATTTTGCAAACAATGGTGGGCGGGGATGGTTCAGTCGGTAGCGTGCCAGGATCTTAATCTGCAGTTCCCAGGTTCGACTCCGAGCTGGGTCATCGTTGAAATTTATCTCCGCAAATTCCCCCGCCCTGCCAACGGTCAGTAGGGGATAAAAATAATGCTGAAGATTGGTTAAGTTAAAAAATTTAATTAAAACGTGAACTGAATATTTAAAGCTTAAACATTTTATTGTTGAAATTAAATGAAATAACGATTGGTGTCAGTAAATGTTATGCCCAGGAACAAAGCCTTTACATCATACCAGACCTGGTCGGTGTAGTAACAGGAGAATAGAATTTGGAACAGGGAAGTCATGTGCTAAGAGAAGCCATGTGCCTCATTTTCAGAATGCAACTAACGGTAATAAAGGCAGAAAATGTATTGAACTTGTTTATGTTTGATGCATTTTTCAAGAAATATTTTGGGACAGGGGTTGCTTAGTCGCTAGTGCGCTGCAATCGTAATATGAAGTTCAAAGATTCGAATCTCAGCTGGGTCAGCATTGAGATTTATTTCCGGAAAATCCCCGCCCTTCCCACGGTCAGTAGGGGACTACTGACTGAGCCACCCCAGCCCCATCTTTTGTGAATAATCAGAAAGTTTACGACTGTTCAAAAGAATGCTGTCCATATAAAATATGTTACATATGGTTGATATTACGATTTGTTATATAGAAATGTTTCTAATTCAGCTTTCGAGTGTTATATTCTTTTAATGTTTTATGTTTCAAGAATGACAAGAGGAATTAGATCAATGATTTCGGAGCTTTAATGAAAAGTAAATATACAGCTAAGAAATGAAACAAAATAAAATATGGAACTAGGCCAACATCTAAGAAGCAATAGCATGTCTATTTCTTATCTCTAATTTTTATAGTGTTATTTCGTTTTTCCTAAGGTAGTGAACTGAATAAATAAAAAAAGTAAAAATTTTCTCTCTGATTCAAACTAATGTAGATAAAAAAAAGCTCCGTTATTACCATGCATTCTCTTTCAGAAGAAAGAGCATTAAAAATTCTATACAAAACATTTAAACTGAAAAAGCAATTTTTGGATAACCAAAGATAACCAACATTTGCAGCTCAGAAACTTTAAAAACAATCCTTCCCTGAAATAGTAGGAAAAATAAGCTCTAAATCAAGTTTAACTAAATTTTGAATTTGAGCAGAATTATTTCAGTAAGTAAAGAATAATGGAAACAAGATTGCTGAAGAACAAAATTTGTCAGTTGAGCACAAAACTAAGTTAAAGCATAAATGATATTTTTATATAAATCCCTTATGAATGAAGCTTACTTTTAGAAGTTAGTCTATTAATTTTTCTTATTTTCTTCAGTTTCCAAGAAACGCTTAAATGGGAACGATTAATAACCCTTAAGGTCAGAAGTTACTAAATTTTGAATATGATATTCTACTTAGCATCAAGGAGTGTCCAAGGGAGAAGAGAGCTAGCATCTATAGACTTAATGTAAACTTTTCGATTGCAGCGCCCTCTAAACATGGCAAATTCGTGCATTGTGGTGAAGCCACCTAGCCAGGGAGAGGAGCCAGTTCCTTGCGTTATTTTTCCACCGCCCAGCAAGCTAACACCACGTGACTAATTTTTCATACACTTTGACTCTGGTCAGAGTGTTCATTTCTTAAATTTCACCATCATAATTTATTCTTTTCACAAGGATTGTTAAAATTATTTTTTAATAAAATCTCGATTTGTAAAACAGGTAGTAACTATGGTCAACCAAAAAATTTTAATAATTTGAACATTCTACTATATTTAATATATTATAATAAATTGAAATTTATTACTCAATGCGAGACAACATGTTTTGTTTAATTATATTTTATAGAATTTTAGATATTTTCAATAAAAGTCATATCGCGTTTCTTACTTGTATAAACTGTCAATAGATGGCAGCAGGCACTTCTCGTATCAACCATAAAAAATTTACTATTAGAACAAACTGCAGACACCTATATACATCGATATGCTCCAGGGAACACCAAACTGCAACATACATTGGCTTAAATGTTCGCAAGATGATTAATTGTATTAATTTACATATTAATTTTTAAAATTCTGCAAAATTACTCAAAATAAACATACAACGGCTTTTCCAGGTAACGTAAAATATACTCCTGAACAGGTTAAAATACTCATTGAATAACGTTAGGGTCAGCTATCACTATGCCAAACAGTCATGGGTGTTAGACAGGTTGAAACACTTATTTAATCGCAATAAATATACCAAGAGTAAGACAAACCATAGAAGCAGTGGACTAAAAGTGATTGCACTGCGCATGCGCAGATCGCCCCTTACAGTTCTTTTTGTGCATGCACATCAATTTACCTCGTTCAGCTTCGGAAAAATTCCGCAAAACGGCGACACTTACGCTTTTGCGAAGCTAGCCTTCTTCTTCTTAGACCTTCTTTGCCTATATGACTGAAAGAAATATATTTAATTGAATTAAATTGTTTTATGAACAAGTGGTGGTTTATTTTCAAATTTCTTCCTCATAGTGACTATTTTGTATTGCTTTCCCGTCGTCATTTCTTCTGTCAATATCTGTGGTTGTCAAAACGGCTGTTCTACCATAGTAGTTCAACCTTTTGGCGAATCGCAACCCGTTATGTACCAAATGAACTGTCAAAATGTCCTCCCATGCTTTTATTCCGCTTGAAAATACGGGAGTGGGAAAACAATTATGCCATTATATCTTTCAAACTCGAGGGCAGCGAATAACGAGTCGTACGTCAAATTAACCTTGTGAAGTAGCAGTGTCACAGTGTTATAAATAGTAAGCTCCCATGCATTCTTAACGCAAAAAAAAAGGAACGAAAATTGTAAAAAACATGTTTCTATATCTTTCGACTGCGAGGGCCAAAATAACAAGTTTGATGTTAATTCAAAGCTTGTGACGTCGGGAGTGTCATAGGCTACAAGTATTTTTTAACTTGTTTTCTTCTCTCTTAAAAAAAACTAAATGTGAAAACAATTGTTCCATTTTACAATGCTCGATAAAAGTTAAATTGCAACATAAAAGCTGACGTACAGTCGCTCAAAAAAATATCCGAACACTATGGTTGATTACAAAATTCAGAAAAAATATCTAGCAACGATTTTTTTCAGAAATTAGTGATCTGGCAACCTTCGTGTACAGTCACTCAAAAAATATCCGAACACTATGGTTGATTACAGAATTTAGCAAAAATATCTGGCAATAATTTTTTTTTTAGAAATTAGTGATCTGGCAACCTTCGTGTACAGTCACTCAAAAAATATCCGAACACTATAGTTGATTACAGAATTCAGAAAAAATAAGTGGCAACGATTTTTTTTAGAAATTAATGATCAGTACAGTCATCGTGTACAGTCACTCAAAAAATATATATGTATCCAAATATTATGGTTGATTACAGAATACGGAAAAAATATCTGGCTAAGATTGTTTTAGAAATTAGTGATCTGGCAACCTTCGTGTACGTACACGAAGGTTGTCAGATCACTGATTTCAAAAAAATCGTTGCCATATATATATTTTATTTTAAATTCTGTAATCAGCCATAGTGTTCGGATGTTTTTTTTGTTTTTTTGAGCGACTGTACCAACATAACGATTTGAAGCACTTTTAATGTAATTCGGTGTGTAAATGGCAGCTAGGCATAACTGGAAGGAGAGCTGTGTACCAATCCTCAGTGATGATGCAGAAAAGCGATGAGACCTAACACCAAAATCCTACCCCACCTTCTCGTGGTGCAGACTGTTAGTACCTTTGAAAAAAGATACTCTCTTTGGGAAGAGAATGGAAGAAGAGGACAGCTAGGTCAGTGTGACTTACTGATCTCGTCGTCTGTAGACACTTTTTTTTCTTTTTTTCTACCCTTCTGAGGAGTGTCAACCACAAGGGGACAGACTATGTAAACTAATAGGAATGGAATAATGGATCTCAGCTGGATATGGATCCTGAATTTGTTGCGCTGGTGGGCTTCTGTGGAGGGAAAATTTTCCGCTGTGTTTTCTGTTTGTTTGGTGGTTGACAACCGCCAAGTCAATAGATTCACAGGATATGTTTTATCACCTGGTGGATAATCCTGAGCAGAGGTCATTGAAGGCACCTGAACACTTGCTTCTATGGACATCGTCAAATTCTACATTTGAGGAAGTCTTCCAGTGTAGATGTATATATTTCAGTCTTTACTATTGGGGGAACAGGTCTTTTTTCCATGAGTGCGATTAGGGGGCTGTTTGATATTGTCAGTATTTCCTCTCCCAAAAAACATTGTTTCTTTAAACATCGCATTAACCATTCTTCAGCTAGTTGCAATAAGGCGAAGGTTTGCTTCTCAGCAAAAAGGCTAGTGATGCTCTTCTAGGAAATGAGTGTTTTAATGAAATGTTTCTTAGAGATAAGTTTCAGACAAGCATTAGAGGCTTGAATGTTATTTGTTGTTATGCCCCCACTAAGGACACCAATGAGGATGAGAAAGGATATAAAGGATATTTTGAATTCTGTGAAGAAAGGAGATAATTCTCTTGTGCTAGCTGACTTTAATGTCAAAGTTGGTACTGACTCTGACGTTTGGGGAGGGGTGATATGCCCTTTTGGTATTCGTAGCTGCAATGGGAATGGACAACATCTCCTACAGGTAAGCAAACTCAATGGTTTCAAAATAACTAACACTTATTACAAATACCGCGATATACATAAGTACACATGGGTTTTCCCTGATGGGCTGCATAAAAATATGATTGATTATATATTAATTAACAGCAAATGGGCTAATTCTCTTAAGAATACCAGGGCTTAAAAGGAAGCTAAAATTGGATCTGACCATTACCTTGTTAAAAGTATTTTGCAATTTAAACTTAAAAAGTGTTGTGCTAAGTTTAAAAATAATACCTTTAACGGTCAAGCTCTGAAAGACATAATTATAGCTAAAGTTTATCGTGATAAGTTACTTAGTCATTTTGACAGTCATGGTTTGCTTACTACTGAAGTTGAAGAAAAATGGGACCATTTTAAACAGGCTTTTTTTGGAAACTAACAGTACTCTTCTAAGGAAAAAGGAGCACAGGAGACAGAATTATTTCAGTGAAAAGGCACTTGAGCTTATTTCTGAAAAAAAAAAGAACTGTAGGAATGTCCTTAATCAATACCCTACTATTCATAATAGAAAGCATTGCAGAGAGCTTAATAAACGTGTAAAGGATCAGTTAGTTGCTTATAAGAATCTTTGGATTGATGGCTTGGCTGACAAAGCCGAGGAAGCAGTTAGACAGCATAACAGCAGAGAGCTGTATCACATAGTTAATGTTTTGTGTGGTAGAAAACGGACAGATATGCAGGGATTGAAGGATAAACAAGGTAAGGTTATTGAATATGAGGATTCTTTTATGGCTAGGTGGGCTGAGCATTTCAGTGATGTTCTAAACAATGTGGTTACTTCTACTCCCATTGTTTGCAATGATGATAGATGCATCGGTGGCTTTAATGTTGGCCCTATAACACAATCTGAAGTTAGTTTGGCTATTTCTAATCTTAAACTACATAAATCCCCAGGGTAGATGAAATTACTACCCAAATGCTGAGAGCTGGGAATGTTTCGGTTACCACCTGGATGACTGAAATTTTGAATATCTTTTACGATACAGGCATTCCTTCTAAGGATTTTACCAGAGCTATTGTTCTTTCTATTTTTAAAAATGGTGATCGCAGATCTTGTGATACCTGTTGGGACATCAGTCTACTTTCTAGTCCAGGTAAAGTTCTTTGCAAGATTGTGTTTAATATTCAAGATAATTATATAGAATATGAAGATGGGAGCTATTGGGGAGAGTCAACTATTAGTACTGACAAACTCTAAGAGCTTCTGTATAAGTGAACTGCTTTTGGATTTCTTAGACTGGTGAACAATGAAAAATCTTTCCTAAAATATGAAACTATATATTTGTGTTTACCGAGTGTTCAGTTACACGGCTGAATTCAAATCTCTTTCGGTGATTCTCAGTATCACGAGCAGATATCGATTTGCATGTAAAGAAATAAAAATATTATGTATTTTAATTATTTTCGTATCGTTTCTTCAGTACAGTTGCTGAAAAGAATATCCGAAAACTACGGTTGATTACAGAATTCAGAAAAAATATCTGGCAACGATTTTTTAGAAATTAGTGATCTGGTAATATTCATTATATCAGATCATTAATTTCTAAAAAAATCGTTGCCAGATATTTTTTTCTAAATTCTGTAATCAACCATAGTGTTCGGATACTTTTTTGAGTGACTGTACTTAACCTTTTATTCAATTTTATATCATTCGAAGTAAACATGCAATTTGCAAGACGTTTGCAACTTCTAACTCCTAATAAAATTAACAGTCATGGAGCAGATTATTTATGACCACTTTTGTCTCCACAAGTGGACATCTATCGCAGCACGTAGCAGTGACCCCCACGGAAAGGCACGCAATGTATATAAGCAGCAATGGGCAGGGTGTGTGCATCAGTACGAAGCACGTGCAATGGGAGAAGTGGATCTCTATCGCAGAGTGAACGAGGAATGATTATCGTCACAAGGAAGGTAGAGATCAGCATCTCAGTAACTGTTGGGATTGTTGGCTGTTGAAGGCCATTGTAGAAAATGTGTGATCAGAATAGTCCGAATTAGGACACACATCCTCCCAACGCGCAGGGAATGGGGGACATCACTTATTGGCATTTAGGTGAATGTTGGATGGCACGTGCTGTCTGGAACAACAGATGGCTCATGATTCTCCAAATATTGCAGACTATAAACAGAGTGCACAGAGAAACGTTCCGACCACATAATCCGTCAGACAATCTTGCAGACAAGCCTTCGAATTCAGATGCTGTTCATGTGCCCATGTTGAATGAACGTCATAAACATCTCTGCGTGAAATTAGCACAGGAGTAAAACATGACTCGACGTTGGACGATTCTAGGTTCTAGTTTCAATCTCCTGATGGACAGATCAGTATTCAATACCATGCAGATCAACAGCTGCAACCATACTGAATGGTTGGCTAGAAACAGGTCAGTTCCATGGGTATCCTGGTATGAAGATTTTTCTCATTGATTGAAGGTCGAGGAGAACGAGGGTCCGTGAGAACATTTGTTCTCAAAAGTAATTCCCAATGAGCCCAGCCTCACCGCTATATCCTACCTTGGGGCGGGGGTGGCTCACTCGGTAGCGCGCCAGGCTCGTAATCTGCAACTCCCAGGTTCGAGTCCCAGCTGGATCAGCGTTGAGATTTATCTCCGCAAAACTCCCCGCCCTGCCCATGGTGAGTAGGGCACACCGATGGGCTTGGAAACGCCGCCGTCCGTCGGATGGGACGTTAAGACGTGGTCTCGTGTGAAGGAGAGACATACCCTGTGCACGTTAAAGAACTCACTGGATGCCTTGACGGTAGGCTACCATCTGTCTCCCAACAACTGTTCCAGTGGGTCCCCTCCCCTTACCTTCTCTGAGCCTTCGGGGGTCCTTGTGACCTGGCCATTTAGCTCATTTTGTGCAAAAATGTGCGCTCAGAGGTAAAACAACCCAACCCAATATCCTACCTAGACATTGTTTCGGACCAAATGATGCCCTACGTGGTGACAGTGTATCTGGATGGCACTGGATTCTTTCAACAAGAAAAAACCCCGTGCCCCAAGAACGACTTTCTGCAGGAATGGTGTAGGATGTTATCCAAGCATTCTGTGTGATCTCCTGATTGCTAATTTCCCTCAACGTCAATGCTATCGAACATTTGTGGGATGCAGTGGAACTCAATATTTGCTGGTCGATGCTAGTGGCTCATTTCGACGCTTAACTTCGGATTTCATTCTGTCCTACTGGGACAGAATACCTGAGAACACCTTTCACAGTCAAGTGAAGTCGATACCAAGCCGATGCAAGCAGTTATAGCGGTAATAGTCTGCCCAACACGCTATTTGTCAGGTGGTCATAACCTTATAGCTCAAAAGTATATATATACAGGGTGATTCAAAACTCTTGGGCCAAACTTTAAGGGGTGATAGAACACACCTAAACAAGCACTTTTCGTCATACAACGCATGGTCGGAACTCAAGCGGTGAAGCGCTAGAGGGCTTCACCGCTTGAGTTCCGACCATGTGAACACTATAAATCGCTGGTTTTCGCTTATAGTGAACACTTATAAGCCAGTGAACACTTATAAGCGCTGGTTTTCGCACTCGTCGTCATTTCCAGTGAACACTTATAAGCGCTGGTTTTCGCTTATAGTGAACACTTATAAGCCAGTGAACACTTATAAGCGCTGGTTTTCGCATTCGTCGTCATTTCCCGTGAACACTTATAAGCGCTGGTTTTCGCACTCGTCGTCATTTCTACCGTGGATTGCAGAACGGATGGATTGTTTTGCGAATCAGGAGAAGGCGGACATGCATTTCACTTACGGAGCTTCGGACGGAAATGCGAAGGAAGCCATTCATTCTTGTGTTTCTTCATTTCCTGACAGAGTAACTGCTAACCCCTAGCGCTTCACCGCTTGAGTTCCGACCATGCATTGTGTGACGAAAAGTGCTTGTTTAGGTGTGATCTATCACCCCTTAAAGTTTGGCCAAAGAGTTTTCAATCCCCCTGTATAGGAATTTTGTGCTACTCATCTTTTATCTAAATATATTGTACTCGTCATTTTTTTTAAATATATTGTACACTATATTGTAAAAAAGTGTCCGGAAACTTTCTTGTTAGGTGAACGAATAGCCACCGTAAAATCCTACCTAACCTTGAAAATAAGCTTTTTACGGAAAAAGTCACTAAACATAAATTGAAGTTCTTGGTCAGAGCTTTCTAAATTTCTCTTTTCTACTAGATTAATCTAATATTTAAAGAGTTATGGAGGCTGAAACATTTAAGAGGAAAACTTGGCTAGTTTTGAAAATGTACTTCGAAAAGTTGGGTTGGGTTGTTTTACCTCTGAGCGGCACTTTTTTGCACACCATGGGCTAAATGGCCAGGTCACAGGGACCCCGAAGGCTCAGAGAAGGTTGGGGTAGGGGACCCACTGGAACAGCTGTTGTGAGACAGATGGTAGCCTCCCGTCAAGGCCATCCAGCGTGTTCTTTAACGTGCACAGGGTTCTCCCGCACACGGAGCCAGGGCTTAACGTCCCATCCGACGGACGGCGGTTTTTCTAAGCCCATCGGTGTTCCCTACTGACGGTGGGCAGGGCGGGGAATTTTGCGGAGATGAATCTCAACGCTAACCCAGCTGGGACTCGAACCTGGGAACTACAGATTACGAGCCTGGCGCGCTAACGACTGAGCCACCCCCGCCCAAATTTGGGGAGGAAAATGTTTTGGAAGTGTGGTGTGTGATAACATATGTTGATAAATATTACAGCTTTCCTAAACCTTTAAATATTAAATTAATATTATACTCTGACCGAGATCTTCAATTTACGTCTAGTGACTCTTTCCCGTAAAAAAGCTTATTTTCATTGTTAGGTACAGTCGCTCGAAAACATATCCGACCACTATGGTTGATTACAGAAGTGAGAGAAAAAATATCTGGCAACTTTTTTTATAAATTAGGGATCTGGCAGTCTTCGTGTACGTACACGAAGGTTGCAAGATTTTTTCTGAATTCTGAAATCAACCATAATGTTCGGATACTGTTTTGAGCGACTGTACTAATATTTCTAAATTCGGAGTGTAAATGTATTGTTTGTAATATTACTTCAAGTTTAAGGTTTTCTACACCCAGCATTCTCAGGAAAACTAAATTAAGGATTTTTGATCGATCGAAAATCATGATTCATTATAGTTCGTTAGAGAATATTCAATTCAAAAAAAAAATATTTCTTTTTTTAATTTTTTCAAAATATTTGCGGTTACCCACCATTCGTGCAGTGCAGGGAAATTTTCGAAACTATAAATCATAACAGTTTATCAATATTTATCGAACTCCAAAATAAGTTTCAATTTATATAAAAAAATTATTCATATTTCAGAACAAAAATGTCAAACTTCTAGCATAAGTAAATCGCTTCCAACATTAGTTTTAAATTTTACAGTTTTCATAACTTCCTACGTTAGAGGGCGCAATTATAGGGATTCTGAAATTGCACATCGGAATAATTCATTAATACCTGTTCAACACAAAAACAATTTTAAATTTATCTCTGAAAAGTAGAAAGTTCTATTTCTACAGAGAGTTGGGTTGTTTTACCTCTGAACGGCACTTTTTTGCACACAATGGGCTAAATGGCCAGGTCACATGGACCACGAAGGCTCAGAGAAGGTTGGGGGAGGGGACCCACTGGATCAGCTGTTGGGAGACAAATGGTAGCCTCGTCAAGGCCATCCAGCGTGTTCTTTAACGTGCACAGGGTATAGCTCTCTCGCACACGGGGCCATGGCTTAACGTCCCATCCGACGGACGGCGGCCTTTCCAAGCCCATCGGTGTCCCCTACTGACCGTGGGCAGGGCGGGGAATTTTGCGGAGATAAATCTCAACGCTGACCCAGCTGGGACTCGAACCTGGGAACTACAAATTACGAGCCTGGCGCGCTACCGACTGAGCCACCTCCGCCCCATTTCTACAGAGGGACAAATTCAAAATATTAGGTCATTTTTTATTTATATTTTCTGGAAACGAGCTAATAATCCTAGATACCACCGAATAAGGACAGACCTCTGATCTTATTTAGGTGCCAAGAAAGGTAAATGAAAAAAAAAATAGTTAAGAATGAAATTTCAATGATTAAAACTTCACCAAATTACGCATTTTAATATGTCATTAAATAAAATTATTTATTTGTTATGCTACTTCAGCAGTGTATATCAATTTAATCATTAGCTTTATATTTTGCAGTTTTCATACTGCAAAATTTTGCAGCATTCATCTGCAATCATTTTGTAGGTTTCATCCTCTGGCGCAATTATAGGGATTCTGAAAGTGCTCATCGAAATAATTCATCGATACCTATTAAACTCAAAAATAATTTTTAATATATCTCTAAAAAGGAGAACGTTCTATTTCTACACAGGGACAAATAACAAATTCAAAATATTAGCTCGTTTCCTCTTTATTTATGTATTCTCGAAACGAGCTACCACCAAATAAGGCACCACTAATAATCCTAGATACCACCAAATAAGGAGACCTCTGATCTTATTTAGATTTCAAGAAAGGTAATTGAGAAAAATTACTTAACAATGAAATTTCGATGATTAAAACTTCTAAACTTCACCAAAATACGCATTTAATGTGTCATAAAATAATATTATTTATTTATTATGCTACGTCAGCAGTGTATAACAATTTTGGAATGGCATGGTAATGTAAAAAGCTATTGCGAACGAGGCCTTACTTGAATACGAACGCAAATATTACAATATTCAAACTGATCGATATAAGGCCTTTTACTCAAGAAGGAACAATGAGAAATATATGTAATTTATCTCTTCTAATAAATCACCATCGTCACATTTTAAATTTATTAATGAACAGAAATCCTTTTGAATTTATATTTCGAAAATCAGCTGGAACAGAATTTTGACTAAGAAAAATCACTTTGATTTGAGATAGCAAATGTCTTTTGCTCAGTTTAGTTAGTGATAACAAAGAGTGTTCAAAATGCAATTTTTTTTATCTCATTAAAAGACTACTTAATTGCATATTTTCTAATGATTTTACTTATTTTCCCTTCACAGTGTTTACAATGAGAATCTAAAGTCGTGGTGCCAAGCGTACTGATGTAAAACACGTGTCGAAGCAGTAATCGGTAACTCATTCATGAAGATCTTCGGCGTACCCATAGATGAGGATGGAGATATTTGGTTAGAAGAAGTAACCGATCTATGTCTGCTAACTCTACAGAATAATATATCTTTGGTTTTAAGTGTGATCCCAATTCCCTTCTGTAGAATATCATCAGACATCGAGGTTGGGTTGTTTTACCTCTGAGCGGCACTTTTTTGCATACCATGGACTAAATGGCCAGGTCACATGGACCCCGAAGGCTCAGAGAAGGTTGGGACCCATTGGAACAGCTGTTGGGAGACAGATGGTAGCCTCCCGTCAAGGCCATCCAGCGTGTTCTTTAAC
Organism: Ryuthela nishihirai; assembly: GCA_038380435.1. Lineage (NCBI taxonomy): Eukaryota > Metazoa > Arthropoda > Arachnida > Araneae > Heptathelidae > Ryuthela > Ryuthela nishihirai. The sequence continues at coordinate 109,591,777 of JAWZYU010000006.1, read as the reverse complement.
GTGCACAGGATATGGCTCTCCCGCACGCGGGGCCACAGCTTAACGTCCCATCCGACGGACGGCGGTCTTTCCAAACCAATCGGTATCCCCTACTGACCGTGGGCAGGGCGGGGAAATTTTGCGGAGATAAATCTCAACGCTAACCCAGCTGGGACTCGAACTTGGAACTACAGATTACGAGCCTGGCGCAATACCGACTGAGCCACCCCGAGCACCAGACATCGAGAAAAACTTCCTAATCTTGTCATCTTCGTAAATCTTCCACCGATGACAACTCGAACATCTAAACACAATGAATATTCGATGACCCATCGATGACTGGTGTTTCCATCTACTGACTGAGGGCAGAGAGGAGAATTTTAAGATAAATTTCAACGCTGGCCCAGGCGTAGCTCGAACCTAGGAACTGCACTTACGATCGTGATGCGCTACCGACTGAGCCACCCCCGCCCCGTCATTTGTGAATGATCAGAATGTTTTCGATTGTTCAAAAGAATGCTGTTCATATAAAATATGTTACGTATGGTTGATTTTACGATTTGTTATATAGAAATGTTTCTAATTCAGCTTTCGAGTGTTATATTCTTTTAATGTTTGATGTTTAAAGAATGAGAATAGTAATTAGATCAATGATTTCGGACCTTTAATGAAAAGTAAATATTCATCTAAAAAATGAAACAAAATAAAATATGGAACTAGGCCAACATCTAAGAAGCAATAGCATGTCTATTTCTCAGCTCTAAATTTTATAGTATTATTTCCTTTTTCCTAAGGTAGTGAACTGAATAAATGAAAAAAGTAAAAATTTTCTCTGTGATTCAAACTAATGTAGATAAAAAAAAAAGCTCCGTTATTACCATGCATTCTCTTTCAGAAGAAAGAGCATTAAAAATTCTATACAAAACATTTAAACTGAAAAAGCAATTTTTGGCCGCTAAGTTCGTTACTTTCCGTGTTGCCTCAAACTCCATTTCAACGAAACTACTTTAGAGTGGACAAAAAAATGGCCTGTCGATGCTAATGGCTCGACATATAACCATTATGCGTTGAAATTATGATTAATGGGCCTTTTAACAGCTAAATTAGCAAACGAAAATTTATTTTGACGTAATAAATGAAACGTGTTATAAGAAGAAATAGAGATGATACAATATCCATTACGTATGAATTTAGGGTAAATTCTTTTTTTCAAATTTTGGACATATCGCAGAGATACATCCGTGATATAACACTCCGATGGAACTAGGTAGCATTTATGGATTGAACGAGCAATGTATTATTGTATTACTTCTTTTTATAAATCTTGTGGTAGCTGTTGTCGAAATATTTCTCCACTTCCCCTTATATTCAAGATTTTTTGATGTTCTTAAAAGTCTATTTAATTGCATATTTTTTAATAATTTTACTTATTTTTCCCTTTCCTTTCACAATGTTTGCAATGAGAATCTAAAGTCGTAGTGCCAGTGTACAGATGTATCACACGTGTCGAAGAAATTTGCAGTTGGTTTGGTTTGTTTTACCTCTGAGTAGCACTGTTTTGCACGCCATGGGCTAAATGGCCAGGCAACATGGAACCCGTCGGCTCAGAGAAGGTGGGGGGAGAAGACCCATTGGAACAGCTGTTGGGAGACAGGAGGTAGCCTCCAATCAAGGCCATCCAGCGTGTTCTTTAACATGCACAGAGTATGGCTCTCCCGCACACAGGGCCTCGCCTTAAAGTCCCATCCGACGGACGCGGCCTTTCCAAGCGCATCGGTGTCACCTACTGACCGTGGGCAGAACGGGGAAATTTTCAGAGATAAATCTCAATGCTGATCCAGCTGGGACTCGAAACAGGAAACAGATTACTACAAATTACGAGCCTGGCGCGGTACCGACTGAGCCATCCCATCCCCAAAATTTGCAGTAATCGGTAACTCATTCATGAAGATCTTCGGCATATCCAGAGATGAGGATGGAAATTTTTGGTTAGAAGATGTAACCGACCTATGTCTGCTAACTCTACAGAATAATGTCTTTGGTTTTAAGTGTGATCCCAATTTCTTTCTGTTGAATGCCATCAGACATCGAGGAAAACTTCAGTGACGAAAGTGGTCTTTTCTATCATTTAATGTACCGAAACCTAGGACCATGTAGTCTGCATAATATATATTATGCAGGGTGTCCCTGAATTCATGGCCCAAAAGTGAGGGGATAGTAGTACACACCGAACCCACCAATATTCGTCATAGAATATGCGGCCGCAAACACAGCCCGGTGCCGGTAGGGGGTGTAGACCAGGCGGCACGGCTTAAAAGCGCTGGATCGGCCAAACCCCGGCATTCTCAGCGTCGACCGCACACGAGATAGAGCAGTTTACGAACGCAGACAAAGCCATGTACGCGTAACCGAGGCAATGGTAGAGAGGCGCAAAGACTCTAGCGTGAGCGATATGCTATGCGCCGTGTGCCCGATCACAAAATATTTCCGCGAATGCACCGCCAGCTATCTGTGGCAGGCACCTTCCACCTCAGTCGACATGATGCCGGACGGACGGTCAGAACGCCAGCTTTGAGAGAGGACATCTTGCGTATGGTGACAGATAACCCAGGTACAAACACGTGATCCGCCGCCCGGAGCCTGGGTGTGCATCGGAACAGTGTCTGGCGAGTACTGCAGGAAGAAGGGCTACATCCCTATCACTTGCAGCGAGTGCAGGCATTGACAGCTGTTGATTATCCCCTGCGCATGGATTTCGCCCAGTGCTTCACGCAGCAAAGTGCCGCACATCATAATATCTCTGCGCATGTGGTCTTTACGGATGAATCAACACTCTCACGTGAAGGCGTAGTGAATGTCCATAATGCGCATTCGTGGGTGGCCCAGAACCCCCATGGTACACTTCCAAATTCGAAATAGCAACGGTTCGCCGTCAATGTCTGGGCGGAGATTGTGCATGACTACTTAATTGGACCCTACCTATTGCCAGACCGCCTCGATGGGCGAACGTACCGTATTTTTCTGCAACAGGTTTTGTTGGAATTGCTTCAGCATGTTTCAACCGCAATCGGCGCCCGTATATGGTTACAGCACGAAGGGGCACCCGCCCATATCAGCATGGACGTGCGTCAACATCCAAATACCACATTTGGGAACCGATGAATTGGGCGCGGTGGTACCATTCTGTGGCCCCACAGATCGCCCGATTTTTCTTGTAGCGATTTCTTTCTGTGGGGACATTTGAAGAGTGTTGTGTACGAGACACCCGTGCAGTCCGCGGAGGATCTGGTAGCCCGTCTGTCCATCGCAGCCACCGATGTGCGTGACAAGCCCGGTGTTTAGGAGCAGGTATGCCGATCACTACTCCGCCGTTGTGCCACCTGTATCAACGTTGGTGGGCGGACGTTTGAGCATTTGCTGTAACGATCTCAAATAAATATCACTCCAGAAACCTCTGTGTCTGTCCTTCATTTTCGACCCCTCACTGCGTTTGCGTCCTCATATTCTATGACGAATATTGGTGAGTTCGGTGTGTACTGTCATCCCCTCACGTTTGAGCCATGAATTCAGGGACACACTGTATATTAGCTACTGCATAATATTTATCAACTTTGAATATAACATGAAATCTTTATATTCGCTATCGAAGTTACTTTTAGAGCAAAAAGACTAATCTGCACTATATGGGGGCGGGGGTGGCTCAGTCGGTAGCGCGCCAGGCTCGTAATCTGTAGTTCCCATTTTCGAGTTCCAGCTGGGAGCGTTGAGAATTATCTCCGCGAAAATTCCCCGCCCTGCCCACGATCAGTAGGGGACACCGATGGGCTTGGAAAGGCCGCCGTCCGTCGGATGGGACGTTAAGCCGTGGCCCCGTGTGCGGGAGAGCCATACTCTGTGCACGTTAAAGAACACTCTGGATGGCCTTGAAGGGAGGCTACCATCTGTCTCCCAACAGCTGTTCCAGTGGGTCTCCTCCCCCAACCTTCTCTGAGCCTTCGGGGTCCATGTGACCTGGCCATTTAGCCCATGGTGTGCAAAAAAGTGCTGCTCAGAGGTAAAACAACCCAACGTTAAAGAACACACTGGATGGCCTTGACGGGAGGCTACCATCTGTCTCCCAACAGCTGTTCCAGTGGGTCCCCTCCCACAACCTTCTCTGAGCCTTCGGGGTCCATGTGACCTGGCCATTTAGCCCATGGTGTGCAAAAAAAGTGCCGCTCAGAGGTAAAACAACCCAACCCAACGAAACTCGTTTAGAGTGGACAAAAAAATGGCCTGTCGATGCTGATGGCTCGACATATAACCATTATGTGTTGAAATCATGAATAATTGGCCTTTTAACAGCTAGATTAGCAAACGGAAATTTATTTAGACGTAATAAATGAAATGTGTGATAAGAAGAAATAGAGATGATACAAAATATCCATTACGTATGAATTTAGGGCAAATTATATTTTTTTCAAAACTTTGGACATATCGTAGAGATACATCCGTGATATACTAATCTCTGTATAAGCAAGCCACGCTGTTAATTGAACGAACGATATCGTATTGTATTAGTTCTTTTTATAAATCATGTGGTAGCTGTTGTCCAACAATTTCTCCATTTCCCCTTATATTAAGATTGTATTTGTTGTGGAAATTGCTCTTCCACTATAACTACTTAACTTGGTAAACAATCCCAACGAGTGAAAATAAATAAATACTCCCTCAAGCAGCTGCTTGGCACAGAGATCTGTCAAGAGCCTGTCAGTTTATATGTCATAGCAGAAGATCTGTGAGGATGGCAGGATCTCAGCAGAAAAACAATACGAACATCCGTGCCTTGCCCGGGACCCGGCACTGCTATACACAAGCTTACCGCAGTTCGACCTCGTAGCTTTTGATGGCACGATCCCTTTTTAATGAATGAATCCATAATCAAATTGACTTCGATTAACCCTTATTTCTTACATCTATTGTTATTGAAAGTAAGAACGGTTTGTTTTGATATCGCATTTAGAAATCCTACACCTCACTTTGCTTGACTTGAATCATGTGGCATTTATAGAATCCAGTTTTTGGATCCTTTTTCTCAGAGAATTTCCGTTCGAAACCATTGTTTACATTGGGGTTTTTGCTTTTTCCGTATTTGAAAGCGTTTTAAAAATGCAAAGAGTTTAACAAATACAAGCAAATAATTCTTAAACAGTTACCTAAACAGGAACTATAGGTGGTTGGGTTGGGTTGTTTTATCTCTGAGCGGCACTTTTTTGCACACCATGGGCTAAATGGCCAGGTCACATGGACCCCGAAGGCTCAGAGAAGGTTGGGGGAGGGGACCCACTAGAACAGCTGTCGGGAGACAGATGGTAGCCTCCCGTCAAGGCCATCCAGCGTGTTCTTTAACGTGCACAGGGTATGGCTCTCCCGCACACGGGGCCACGGCTTAACGTCCCATCCGACGGACGGCGATCTTTCCAAGCCCATCGGTGTCCCCTACTGACCGTGGGCAGGGCGGGGAATTTTGCGGAGATAAATCTCAACGCTAACCCAGCTGGGACTCCAACCTGGGAACTGCAGATTACGAGCCTGGCGCGCTACCGATATAGGTGGTAAATTAACATAAATGCCTGATGGGATTCGAGGCAATACTGCTAGCAGAATTTCACAGGGTATCAAATGATACACGTATGAGCGATAGGAGTTATTAAAATGTACTTTAGAAATGAATTTCAGTAAACATTTCATCTTTTAAAGTGGCTTAAAACTGAAAAATGAAACGGAAAAAAAATGTTGAATTAATGAAAACGATCAATTTTGAGCAATAAAATGTTTGAAGGTAAACAGGGTTTTAAAGTATCTACATCTATCTTGAAAAATCACTAAGTTGACCACAATGATTTCATCTGTTAGGTAGAGAGAGGATGACCGGATTTGGACTAAAACAGTGCTACGAAATTGTGAACAACTCCTTGGAGATTAACATATATGGGGATTGAGGTGTTTAATTATGAACAACTCTTTGGAGAATAACGTTCAGAAAGCGAGCATTCCAATTATTAAATCTTTCAAAAAACATTTCATTCCGTCAGGACCGGCGTTAACTATTTTGCAGCCCTGAGAGAGCCGGGACTCTGCGGCCCCTTTATCGAAGTCAAATTTTACATAATAGTGATTAATTTGACTAAATATAATGTCATTTAAAAGAGCAATTCAACTGTCAAACTTACTCGAGTCAACACTACTGCAGGTATGGTCATTAGTGTACTTGTAAACTTTCCACCCTTAAAATAAAAATGCCGTTTTGATAATTACGTAGCTCTGGTTCCACGTGCTGTAACGCCGCCAAAGCATTTCGGATCTAAGAAACTATCAGACAATGTCAATGTGTATGCCAAAGGTATCCAACATTTGCAGCTCAGAAACTTTAAAAAGAAATCTTTCCTGAAATAGTAGGGAAAATAAGCTTTGGATCTAAATCAAGTTTAACTAAATTTTGAATTTGAGCAGAATTATTTAAGTAAGTAAAGAATAATGGAAACAAGATTGCTGAAGAACAAAATTTGTCAGTTGAGCACAAAACTAAGTTAAAGCATAAATGATATTTTTGATATAAATCCCTTATGAATGAAGCGTACTTTTAGAAGTTAGTCTATTAACTTTTCTTATTTTCTGCAGTTTCCAAGAAAGCTTAAATGGGAACGATTAATATCTCATAAGAGTTAGAAGTTACTAAGTTTTGAATATGATATTGTACTTAGCCGTCCCTTGGCTTAGTGGTTAGCGCGCTTGGCTACTGGTTTATGGGATCTGGGTTCGAGCCTCGACTTTGTATTACATCTGAGCTGACGACGAGCATGACGAGACTGTTTGTGTCGTTTTTCTGCTGAGGGCCTGCCATGCTTTCAGACCTTCTTCTATGGCATATAACCTGACAGGCTCCTTTCAGACCTCTGTGGCAAGCAGCTACTTGAGGGGGTATTTTATTTATTGTACTGATAAAAAAAACAACTAGGTTGTTTAAACCCTGAGGGCAATATTTTGCAAACAATGATGGGCGGGGATGGCTCAGTCGGCAGCGTGCCAGGCTCTTAATCTGCAGTTCCCAGGTGCGACTCCTAGCTGGGTCAACATTGAGATTTATCTCCGCAAAATTCCCCCGCCCTGCCAACGTTCAGTAAGGGACACCGATGGACTTGGAAAGGCCGCCGTCCGTCGGATGGGACGTTAAGCCGTAGCCCCGTGTGCCGGAGAGCCATACCCTGTGCACGTTAAAGAACATGCTGGATGGCCTTAACGGGAGGCTACCATCTGTCTCCCAACTGCTGTTCCAGTGGGTCCCCTCCCCAAACCTTCTCTGAGCCTTCGGGGTCCTATTGACCTGGCCATTTAGCCCATTGTGTGCAAAAAAGTGCCGTTCAGAGGTAAAACAACCCAACCCAACCTTATGTTATAGGAGGTGTTTTATTGGGGCATTCAAAGACGTGTTGCTCAGATGTAATACAACCTAACTTAGTACCCTGCAAATGAAAGCATAATTACTACCATTCTAATTATAGTGTAAATAATTTGGTAAAGAAATATTTCCTTTATTATTAGCGAAACTAGGTTTAACATATGGAGTCTAGTACGTATCCTATGGATGCATTATATTAGAATTAAACGTAAATTCACACAGAAATATCATCGAACTGCGGTTTATAACTGGAATCTCGCTTTAACTAATATCCAGATATTATTACACAATTGTGAATTCAGAATTAAACAAAAATGAAAAGTTAATATCGGGAAACACAAATAAATATCACTAATAAAAATACATATATAATATTTGGAACGAGAGGACTTATGATCGCCAAGCACATTCAGAACTAGGGAGACAAGATCCTCGGCCTACCCCACCCCCCTTTAAGAATGATACTAACCGTAATGGACGAGGAACATTGGTAAACATTTGCATATTTCGAGTATTTCTCCATCAAAATTTTAATACAAACATATGCACAATATCCTCATGCAATGTTTGTTGCCAGGACGTTTAAGAATCCATGGAGAATGTGGAGAAATAGGTCGATACAGCTAAACACTAAAATTAGACTGTATAATAGTTCGGTTCTCTCTACAGTTAGTTCGGGTAGTGAAACTTGGAACTTATGAAAATAAGATAACAGAAAACTTGATGTTTTTGATTCTTGATATTTACGCAATATATTGCGCATTAGGTCGTTGTGGATGAGGTTAGGCAAAGGAGTTTGCAACCTCCTTTAAGCAGCGTATTGTGCATTGAGAGAGACTCCGTTGGTTTGGCCATGTTGCCCGTATGGATATATGTAGATTGGCGAATAGGGTTATGAACAGTGTGCCTAAAGGCTTCAGAAAGAGGGGGAGACCTAGGATCCGGTTGGTGGACAATGTCAAACAGGACCTTATTAGAATTGGTGTGCAGTGGCCAGATGCAGCAGATGTAGCTCAGGACAGACTTGCTTGGAGAACTAAATTGCACGGTCTGGTTGGATTTCCGTAGTCCACGGCTGATTGAGAATGAGGTTGGGTTGTTTTACCTCTGAGCGGCACTTTTTTGCACACCAGGGGCTAAATGGCCAGGTCACATGGACCCCGAAGGCTCAGAGAATTTTGGGGGAGGGGACCCACTGGAACAGCTGTTGGGAGACAGATGGTAGCCTCCCGTCAAGGCCATCCAGCGTGTTCTTTAACGTTGGATTGTTTTACCTCTGAGCGGCACTTTTTTGCACACCATGGGCTAAATGGCCAGGTCACGTGGACCCCGAAGGCGGAGAGAAGGTTGGAGGAGGGGACCCACTGGAACAGCGGGGGCGGGGGGCTTCAGTCGGTAACGTGACAATGGGGCGGGGGGGGGGGGCTCAGTCGGTAACGTGACAGGCTCGTAATCTGCAATTCTCCGGTTCGAGTCCCAGCTGGGTCAATGTTGAGATTTATCTCCGAAAAATTCCCCACCCTGCTCACGGACAGTAGGCGACACCGATGGGCTTAGGATGGCCGCCATCCATGGGATTGGACGTTAAACCGTGCCCCGTGTGCGGCAGAGCCATACCTTGTACACGTTAAAGAACACGCTGGATGGCCTTGACAGGAGGCTACCATCTGTCTCCCAACAGCTTTTCCAGTGGGTCCCCTCCTCCAACCTTCTCTGAGCCTACGGAGTCCATGTGACCTGGCCATTTAGCCCATGGTGTGCAAAAAAGTGCCGCTCAGAGGTAAAACAATCCAACGTTAAAAAACACGCTGGATGACTTTGACAGGAGGCTACCATCTGTCTCCCAACAGCTGTTCCAGTGGGTCCCCTCCCCCAACCTTCTCTGAGCCTTCTTCGGGGTCCATGTGACCTGGCTATTTAGCCCATGGTGTGCAAAAAAGTGCCGCTCAGAGGTAAAACAACCCAACGTTAAAGAACACGCTGGATGGCCTTGACGGGAGGCTACCATCTGTCTCACAACAGCAGTTCCAGTGGGTCCCCTTCCGCATCCTTCTCTGAGCATTCGGAGTCATTGTGACCTGGCCATGTAGCCTATTGTGTGCAAAAAAAGTGCCTCTCAGAGGTAAAACAACCCAACGTTAAAGAACACGCTGGATGGCCTTGACGGGAGGCTACCATCTGTCTCCCAACAGCTGTTCCAGTGGGTCCCCTTCCGAATCCTTCTCTGAGCCTTCGGGGTCATTGTGACCTGGCCAATTAGCACTTGGTGTGCAAAAAAGTGCCGCTCAGAGGTAAAACAACCCAACCCATGTTTTTCAGGTCCGTGGAAGCGGTATGTCATCTGAATCTGCTCGTTGGCTTTTCTAGAGGTGCATAGTGCAATGCGAATGTGTTCTGCAAGATGTTTAATGTATCTCTGAATTTCGGTTTCCGCTGAGCATTTATCACTCCGCGATATTCTATAATGAAGCGAAATCTTCAACTTTTCGCAATCAACAGTAAATTGCTGTCTAACGATAAAAGTGTTGTTGTGAAATAGAATGAACGTCACACGTTCACTCTATTATTTCACTTTTGGTCTTAAGAGATTATTAGGGTTATGGGTAGGGATGTTTTACCTCTGAGCGGCACTTTTTTGCACACCATGGGCTAAATGGCCAGGTCACATGGACCCCGAAGGCTCAGAGAAGGTTGGGGGAGGGGACCCACTGGAACAGCTGTTGGGAGACAGATGGTAGCCTCCCGTCAAGGCCATCCAACGTGTTCTTTAAAGTGCACAGGGTATGGCTCTCCCGCACACGGGGCCACAACTTAACGTCCCATCCGATGGGCGGCGGCCTTTCCAAGCCCATCGGTGTCCCCTACTGACCGTGGGCAGGGCGGGGAATTTTCGCGGAGATAAATCTCAACGCTGACGCAGCTGGGACTCGAACCTGGGAACTACAGATTACGAGCCTGGCGCACTACCGACTGAGCCCCTCCCCCCCTCTGGTGTAGTGAGAGTGCATTGTTTTTATCGAGGAACGGCGTCAGTATCCGCCGAAGCCCGCAGCATCCTGTAAGCAGGAAGTGTACTATGTTTTCGTGCGCTGGGTGTAATTGTGTGTGTTATTAAATGTTTGCTAAAATTACCCAGTGTCGGTAGTGCACTCATTCCTGATTCCGTGGGGCGGGAGTGGCTCAGTCAATAGCAAAATTCCCCGCCCTGCTCACGGTCAGTAGGGGACACCGATGGGCTTGGAAAGGCCGCCGTCCGTCGGATGGGACGTTAAACCGTGGCCCCGTGTCCGGGAGAGCCATACACTGTGCACGTTAAAGAACACGCTGGATGGCCTTGACGGGATGCTACCATCTGTCTCCCAACAGCTGTTCCAGTGGGTCCCCTCCTCCAACCTTCTCTGAGACTTCGGGGTCCATGTGACCTGGCCATTTAGCCCATGGTGTGCAAAAAAGTGCCGCTCAGAGGTAAAACAACCAACCAACCAACCAACCTGATTCCGTATATGCTCGCGACCCTTTGTTTCAGACTCAAGTATCGGCGCACTGATATAACAGATAGTGGCTGACAGCAAGGAGAGACGATTGCAACACTGAACCTTAGATATTGGATCAAATTCAAATAATTGGGCTAGCCTATAGACTAGAACACTCCGATTATTTTGTGTATAGTTTCCTACAGTGTGAATGTGTCATTAGAAGCTTTTGATGCTTGTTGTTGTTACTACCATTCTTCCTTGCCATAAAAAAGATCGACACATTTCTGACACATAGGGACACTGCCAACAGACGGCGGCCTTTCCTAGCCCATCGATGTTTCCTATTGACTGAGAGCAGAAAGGACACGAAAGAGCATTTAAAATTCTATACAAAACATATGACTACTGAAAAGGCAATTTTTGGCCGCTAAGTTCGTTACTTCCCTCTTACCACAAACTCCATTTAACGGAACTCCGTTGTCCCAGCTGGGTCAGCGTTGAGATTTATCTCCGCAAAATTCCCCGCCCTGCCCACGGTCAGTAGGGGACTACGATGGGCTTGGAAAGGCCGTCGTCCGACGGATGAGACGTTAAGCCGTGGCCCCGTGTGCGGGAGAGACATACCCTGTTCACGTTAAAGAACACGCTGGATGGCCTTGACGAGATGCTACCATCTGTCTGCTAACACCTGTTTCAGTGGGTCTCCTCCCCCAACATTCTCTGAGACTTCGGGGTTCATGTGACCTGGCCATTTAGCCCATGGTGTTCAAAAAAGTGCCGCTCAGACGTAAAACAACCCAACGTTAAAGAACACGCTGGATGGCCTTGACGGGGGGCTATCATCTGTCTCCCAATAGCTGTTCCAGTGGGTCCCCTCCCCCAACCTTCTCTGAGCCTTCGGGGTCCATGTGACCTGGCCATTTAGCCAATGTTGTGCAAAAAAGTGCCGTTCAGAGGTAAAACAACCCAACGTTAAAGAACACGCTGCATGGCTTTGACGGGATGCTACCATCTGTCTCTCAACAGCAGTTCCAGTGGGTCTCCTCCCACAACCTTCTCTGAGCCTTCGGGGTTCATGTGACCTGGCCATTTAGCCCATGGTGTGCAAAAAAGTGCCGCTCAGAGGTAAAACAACCAACGTTAAAGAACACGCTGGATGGCCTTGACGGGATGCTATCATCTGTCTCCCAACAGCTGTTCCGGTGGGTTTCCTCCCCCAACCTTCTCTGAGCCTTCGGGGTCCATGTGACCTGGCCATTTAGCCCATGATGTGCAAAAAAGTGCCGCTCAGAGGTAAAACAACCCAACGTTAAAGAACACGCTGGATGTCCTTGACGGGGGGCTATCATCTGTCTCCCAACAGCTGTTCCAGTGGGTCCCCTCCCCCAACCTTCTCTGAGCCTTCGGGGTCCATGTGACCTGGCGATTTAGCCCATGGTGTGCAAAAAAGTGCCGCTCAGAGGTAAAAAACCCAACGTTAAAGAACACGCTGGATGACCTTGACGGGATGCTACATTATGTCTCCCAACAGCTGTACCAGTGGGTCTCCTCCCCCAACCTTCTCTGTGCTTTGGGGGTCCATGTGACCTGGCCATTTAGCCCATGGTTTGTAAAAAAGTGTCGCTCAGAGGTAAAACAACCCAACGTTAAAGAACACGCTGGATGGCCTTGACGGGATGCTATCATCTGTCTCCCAACAGCTGTTCCAGTGGGTTTCCTCCCCCAACCTTCTCTGAGCCTTCGGGGTCCATGTGACCTGGCCATTTAGCCCATGGTGTGCAAAAAAGTGCCGCTCAGAGGTAAAACAACCCAACGTTAAAGAACACGCTGGATGGCCTGAACGGGGGGCTATCATCTGTTGCCCAACAGCTGTTCCAGTGGGTTCCCTCCCCCAACCTTCTCTGAGCCTTCGGGGGTCCATGTGACCTGGCCATTTAGCCCATGGTGTGCAAAAAAGTGCCGCTCAGAGGTTAAACAACCCAACCCAACCCAACGAAACTCCTTTAGAGTGGACAAAAAAATGGCACTCTCGATGCTAATGGCTCGACATATTACCATTATGTGTTGAATTCATGAATAATGGGCCTTTTAACAGCTAGATTAGCAAACGGAAATTTATTTAGACGTAATAAATGAAATGTGTGATAAGAAGAAATAGAGATGATACAAATATCCATTACGCATGAATTTAGGGTAAATTTTTTTTTTTAAGACTTTGGACATATCGCAGAGATACATGCGTGATATAACAATCTCCGAATCTGGACACGCGAAGCCGTTGATTGAACGAGCGATATCCTATTGTATTACTTCTTTTTATAAATCTTGTGGTAGCTGTTGTCCAATATTTTCTCCATTTCCCCTTATATTAATGTATTTGTTGTGAAAATTCCTCTTCCACTATAACTTCTTAACTTGGTAAACAATCCCAAGGAGAGAAAATAAATAAATCCCCCCTCAAGCAGCTGCTCGACACAGAGATCTGACAAGAGCCTGTCAGTTTATATGTCATAGCAGAAGATCTGTGAGGATGGCAGGATCTCAGCAGAAAAACAATACGAACATCCCTGCCTTTCCCGGAACTCGGCACTGCTATACACAAGCTTACTGCAGTTCCACCTCGTAGCTTTTGATGGCACGATCCCTTTTTAATAAATGAATCCGTAATCATATTGACTTCGCCTTACCCTTATTTCTTATATCTATTGTTATTTAGAGTAAGAACGATTTGCTTTGATATCGCATTTAGAAATCCTATTCCTCACTTTGCTTCACTTGAATCATGTGGCATTTATAGATTGCGGGAGGGGACCCACTGGAACAGCTGTTGGGAAACAGATGATAGCCTTCTATCAAGGCCATCCAGCGTGTTCTTTAACGTGCACAGGGTATGACTCCCCTGCACACGGGGCCACGGCTTAACGTCCCATCCGACGGACGGCGGTCTTTCCAAGCCCATCGGTGTCCCCTACTGACCGTGGGCAGGGCGGGGAATTTTGCGGAGATAAATCTCAACGCTATCCCAGCTGGGACTGCAACCTGGGAAGTACAGATTACGAGCCTGGCGCGCTACCGACTGAGCCACCCCCGCCCCACTATAGGTGGTAAATTAACATAAATGCCTGATGGGATTCGAGGTAATAATGCTTGCAGAATTTCACAGGGTATCAAATAGTACATGTATAAGCGATAGCAGTTATCAAAATGTACTTAAAAATGAATTTCAGTAAAAATTTCATCTTTTAAAGTGGCATAAAACTAAAAAATGAAACGGAAAAAAAATGTTGATTTAATGAAAACGATCGATTTTGAGCAATAAAATGTTTCAAGGTAAAGAGGGTTTTAAAATATCTACATCTATCTTGAAAAACCACTAAGTTGACCACGATGATTACATCTGTTAGCTAGAGAGAGGATGACCGGATTTGGGATAAAACAGTACTATGAAATTGTGAACAACTCCTTGGAGATTAACATATATGGGGATTGAGGTGTTTAATTATGAACAACTCTTTGGAGAATAACGTTCAGAAAGAGAGCATTTCAATTATTAAATCTTTCAAAAAACATTTCATTCCGTCAGGACCGGTGTTATCTATTTTGCAGCCCTGAGCGAGCAGGGACTCTGCGGCCCCTTTATCGAAGTCAAATTTTACATAATAGTGATTAATTTAACTAAATATAATGTCGTTTAAAAGAGCAATTCAACTGTCAAACTTACTCGAGTCAACACTACTGCAGGTATGGTCATTAGTTAACTTGTAAATTTGCCACCCTTAAAATAAAAGTGCCGTTTTAATAATTACGTAGCTCAGGTTGCACGTGCTGTAACGCCGCCAAAGCATTTTGGATCTAACAAACTATCAGCCAATGTCAATATGTATGCCAAAGGTATCCAACATTTGCAGCTCAGAAACTTTAAAAACAAATCTTCCCTGAAATAGTAGGGAAAATAAGCTCTGAATCTAAATCAAGTTTAACTAAATTTTGAATTTGAGCAGAATTATTTAAGTAAGTAAAGAATAATGGAAACAAGATTGCTGAAGAACAAAAATTTGTCTGTTGAGCACAATACTAAGTTAAAGCATAAATGATATTTTTTATATAAATCCCTTATGAATGAAGCGTACTTTTAGAAGTTAGTCTATTAACTTTTCTTATTTTCTTCAGTTTCCAAGAAACGCTTAAATGGGAGCGATTAATAACCCAAAATGGTTAGATGGTACTAAGTTTCTAATATGATATTGTACTGATAAAAAACAGCTAGGTTGTTTAACCCCTGAGCTCACTGTTTTGCAATCAATGATGGGCGGGAATCGCTCAGTGGGTAGTGTGCCAGGCTCGTAATCTGCAGTTCCCAGGTTCGAGTCCCAGCTGGGTCAGCATTGAGATATATCTCCGCAAATTTCCCCGCCCTGTCCACGGTCAGTAGCGGACACCGATGGGCTTGTAAAGGCCGCCGTCTGTCGGATGGGACGTTAAGCCTTGGTCCCGTGTGCGGGAAAGCCATATCCTGTGCACGTTAAAGAACACGCTGGATGGCCTTAACGGGAGGCTACCATTTGTCTCCCAATAGCCGTTCCAGTGGGTCCCCTCCTCAACCTTCTCCGAGCCTTCGGGGCCCATGTGACCTGGCCATTTAGCCCATGGTGGGCAAAAAAGTGACAGATAAATTGTCCATGGTGATTTTACAGCCATTGGTGCCCATGGTGATTTTACAGATAAATTGCCCATGGTGGGGCAATTTATCTGTAAAAATAGTAGAGTAGAGGAGAATAGGAGAGTAGAATTAGGAGAAAATAGGAGAGTAGAATTTGGAACAGGGAAGCCATGTGCTGAGAAGCCATGTGCGTCATTTTCAGAATGTAACTAACGGTAATAAAGGTAGAAAATATATTGAACTTGTTTATGTTTGATGCCTTTTTCAAGAAATATTTTGGGACAGGTGTTGCTTAGTCGCTAGTGCGCTGCAATCGTAATATGCAATTCAAAGATTCGAATCTCAGCTGGGTCAGCATTGAGATTTATTTCCGGAAAATCCCCGCCCTTCCCACGGTCAGTAGGGGACTACTGACTGAGCCACCCCAGCCCCATCTTTTGTGAATAATCAGAATGTTTTCGACTATTCAAAAGAATGCTGTCCATATAAAATACGTTACGTAAGGTTGATTTTACGATTTGTTCTATAGAAATGTTTGTAATTCAGCTTTCGAGTGTTATTTCCAGTTTTTGAATTCTTTTTCTCAGAGACATTCCGTTCGAAACCATTATTCCATTGGGGTTTTTGCTTTTTCCGTATTTGAAAGTGTTTTACAAATGCAAAATGTTTAACAAAAAATTCTTAAAAAGTTACCTAAACAGGAACTATAGGTGGTGTTAAATTAACATAAATGCCTGATGGGATTCGAGGCAATACTGCTAGCAGAATTTCACAGGGTATCAAATGGTACATGTATAAGCGATAGGAGTTATTAAAATGTAAATGAATTTCAGTAAACATTTTACCTTTTAAAGTGGCATAAAACTAACAAATGAAACGGAAAAAAATGTTGAATTAATGAAAATGGTCAATTTTCAGCAATAAAATGTTTCAAGCTCAACAGGGTTTTAAAAAATCTAGATCTAGCTTGAAAATCCATTAAGTTGACTACGATGATTACATCTGTTAGCTAGAGAGATGACCGGATTTGGGCTAAAGCAGTGCTACGAATTTATGAACAACTCCTTGGAGATCTTGGAGATTAACGTATATGAAGATTGAGGTGTTTAATTATTCACAACTCTTTGGATAATAACATTCGGAAAGAGAGCATTCCAATTATTAAATCTTTCAAAAAACATTTCATTCCGTCAGGACCGGCGTTATCTATTTTGCACCCCTGAGCGAGCAGAGACTCTGCGGCCCCTTTATCGAAGTCAAATTTTACATAATAGTGATTAATTTGACTAAATATAATGTCGTTTAAAAGAGCAATTCAACTGTCAAACTTACTCGAGTCAACACTACTGCAGGTATGGTCATTAGTTAACTTGTAAATTTGCCACCGTTAAAATAAAAGTGCCGTTTTAATAATTACGTAGTTCAGGTTGCACGTGCTGTAACGCCTCCAAAGCATTTTGGATCTAACAAACTATCAGCCAATATCAATATGTATGCCAAAGGTAACCAACATTTGCAGCTCACAAACTTTAAAAACAAATCTTCCCTGAAATAGTAGGGAAAATAAGCTCTGAATCTAAATCAAGTTTAACTAAATTTTGAATTTGAGCAGAATTATTTAAGTAAGTAAAGAATAATGGAAACAAGATTGCTGAAGAACAAAAATTTGTCTGTTGAGCACAACACTAAGTTAATACATAAATGATACTTTTATATAAAACCCTTATGAATGAAGTGTACTTTTAGAAGTTAGTCTATTAACTTTTCTTATTTTCTTCAGTTTCCAAGAAAGAATGAAAGAAATTTTTCAAGCTTTAATGGAAACGATTAATAACCCAAAATGGTTAGATGGTACCAAGTTTTGAATATGATATTGTACTGATAAAAAACAACTAGGTTGTTTTAACCCCTGAGCTCACTGTTTTGCAAACAATGGTGGGCGGGGATGGCTCAGTCGGTAGTGTGCCAGGCTCGAAATCTGCAGTTCCCAGGTTCGAGTTCCAGCTGGGTCAGCATTGAGATATATCTCCGCAAAATTCCCCGCCCTGTCCGCGGTCAGTAGGGGACACCGATGGGCTTGGAAAGGCCGCCGTCCGTCGGATGGGACGTTAAGCCTTTGTCCCGTGTGCCGGAAAGCCATACCCTGTGCACGTTAAAGAACACGCTGGATGGCCTTGACGGGAGGCTACCATTTGTCTCCCAATAACCGTTCCAGTAGGTCCCCTCCCTCAATCTGCTCCGAGCCTTCGGGGTTAATGTGACCTGGCCATTTACAGCCATTGGTGCCCATGGTGGGCAATTTATCTGTAAAAATAATGCTGAAGATTGGTTAAGTTAAAAAATTTAATTAAAACGTGAACTGAATATTTAAAGCTTAAACATTTTATTGTTGAAATTAAATGAAATAATGATTGGTGTCAGTAAATGTTATGCCCAGGAACAAAGCCTTTACATCATACCAGACCTGGACGGTATAGTAACAGGAGAGTAGAATTTGGAACAGGGAAGTCATGTGCTAAGAGAAGCCATGTGCCTCATTTTCAGAATGTAACTAACGGTAATAAAGGCAGAAAATGTATTGAACTTGTTTATGTTTGATGCATTTTTCAAGAAATATTTTGGGACAGGGGTTGCTTAGTCGCTAGTGCGCAGCAATCGTAATATGCAGTTCAAAGATTCGAATCTCAGCTGGGTCAGCATTGAGATTTATTTCCGGAAAATCCGCGCCCTTCCCACGGTTAATAGGGGACTACCGACTGAGCCACCCCAGCCCCATCTTTTGTGAATAATCAGAATGTTTTCGACTATTCCAAAGAATGCTGTCCATATAAAACATGTTATGTATAGTTGATTTTACGATTTGTTATACAGAAATGTTTGTAATTCAGCTTTCGAGTGTTTTATTCTTTTAATGTTTGATGTTTCAAGAATGACAAGAGGAATTAGATCAATGATTTCGGAGCTTTAATGAAAAGTAAATATACAGCTAAGAAATGAAACAAAATAAAATATGGAACTAAGCCAACATCTAAGAATCAATAGCATGTCTATTTCTTAGCTCTAATTTTTATAGTGTTATTTCATTTTTCCTAAGGTAGTGAACTGAATAAATAAAAAAAGTAAAATTTTTCTCTCTGATTCAAACTAATGTAGATAAAAAAAAGCTCCGTTATTACCATGCATTCTCTTTCACAAGAAAGAGCATTAAAAATTCTATACAAAACGTTTAAACTGGAAAAGCAAATTTTGGTCGCTAAGTTCGTTACTTTCCGTGTTGCCTCAAACTCCATTTCAACGAAACTGCTTTAGAATGGACAAAAAAATGGCACTGTCGATGTTAGTGGCTCGACATATTGCCATTATGTGTTGAAATCATGATTAATGGGCCTTTTAACAGCTAAATTAGCAAACGGAAATTTATTTTGACGTAATAAATGAAATGTGTGATAAGAAGAAATAGAGATGATACAATTGTACATTAAGTAAGAATTTTGGACTAAACTCTATTTTCAAACTTTGGACATATCGCAGAGATACATCTGTGATATACCACTTTCATCGGTTCCTCATAGCAATAATTAGATTGAACGAGCAATATCATATTGTATTACTTCTTTTTATAAATCTTGTGGTAGCTGCTGTTCAATTATTTCTCAATTTCTCCTTATATTAAGATTGTATTTCTTGTGAAAACAGAATATAGCAGAAGATCTGTGAGGATGGATCTCAGCAGAAAAACAATACGAACATCTGTGCCTTACACGCGACTGGGCACTGCTACACACAAGCTTACTGCAGTTCCACCTCGTAGCTTTTGATGGAACGATCACTTTTTAATAAATGAATCCATAATCAAATTTACTTCAACTCACCCCTATTTCTTACATCTATTGTTATTGAGAGTAAGAACGGTTTGTTTTGATATCGCATTTAGAAATCCTACACCTCACTTTACTTGACTTAAATCATGTGGCATTTATAGAATCCAGTTTTTGAATTCTTTTTCTCAGAGACATTCCGTTCGAAACCATTATTCCATTGGGGTTTTTGCTTTTTCCGTATTTGAAAGTGTTTTACAAATGCAAAATGTTTAACAAAAAATTCTTAAAAAGTTACCTAAACAGGAACTATAGGTGGTGTTAAATTAACATAAATGCCTGATGGGATTCGAGGCAATACTGCTAGCAGAATTTCACAGGGTATCAAATGGTACATGTATAAGCGATAGGAGTTATTAAAATGTAAATGAATTTCAGTAAACATTTTACCTTTTAAAGTGGCATAAAACTAACAAATGAAACGGAAAAAAATGTTGAATTAATGAAAATGGTCAATTTTCAGCAATAAAATGTTTCAAGCTCAACAGGGTTTTAAAAAATCTAGATCTAGCTTGAAAATCCATTAAGTTGACTACGATGATTACATCTGTTAGCTAGAGAGATGACCGGATTTGGGCTAAAGCAGTGCTACGAATTTATGAACAACTCCTTGGAGATCTTGGAGATTAACGTATATGAAGATTGAGGTGTTTAATTATTCACAACTCTTTGGATAATAACATTCGGAAAGAGAGCATTCCAATTATTAAATCTTTCAAAAAACATTTCATTCCGTCAGGACCGGCGTTATCTATTTTGCACCCCTGAGCGAGCAGAGACTCTGCGGCCCCTTTATCGAAGTCAAATTTTACATAATAGTGATTAATTTGACTAAATATAATGTCGTTTAAAAGAGCAATTCAACTGTCAAACTTACTCGAGTCAACACTACTGCAGGTATGGTCATTAGTTAACTCGTAAATTTGCCACCGTTAAAATAAAAGTGCCGTTTTAATAATTACGTAGTTCAGGTTGCACGTGCTGTAACGCCTCCAAAGCATTTTGGATCTAACAAACTATCAGCCAATGTCAATATGTATGCCAAAGGTAACCAACATTTGCAGCTCACAAACTTTAAAAACAAATCTTCCCTGAAATAGTAGGGAAAATAAGCTCTGAATCTAAATCAAGTTTAACTAAATTTTGAATTTGAGCAGAATTATTTAAGTAAGTAAAGAATAATGGAAACAAGATTGCTGAAGAACAAAAATTTGTCTGTTGAGCACAACACTAAGTTAATACATAAATGATACTTTTATATAAAACCCTTATGAATGAAGTGTACTTTTAGAAGTTAGTCTATTAACTTTTCTTATTTTCTTCAGTTTCCAAGAAAGAATGAAAGAAATTTTTCAAGCTTTAATGGAAACGATTAATAACCCAAAATGGTTAGATGGTACCAAGTTTTGAATATGATATTGTACTGATAAAAAACAACTAGGTTGTTTTAACCCCTGAGCTCACTGTTTTGCAAACAATGGTGGGCGGGGATGGCTCAGTCGGTAGTGTGCCAGGCTCGAAATCTGCAGTTCCCAGGTTCGAGTTCCAGCTGGGTCAGCATTGAGATATATCTCCGCAAAATTCCCCGCCCTGTCCGCGGTCAGTAGGGGACACCGATGGGCTTGGAAAGGCCGCCGTCCGTCGGATGGGACGTTAAGCCTTGGTCCCGTGTGCCGGAAAGCCATACCCTGTGCACGTTAAAGAACACGCTGGATGGCCTTGACGGGAGGCTACCATTTGTCTCCCAATAACCGTTCCAGTGGGTCCCCTCCCTCAACCTGCTCCGAGCCTTCGGGGTTAATGTGACCTGGCCATTTACAGCCATTGGTGCCCATGGTGATTTTACGGATAAATTGCCCATGGTGGGCAATTTATCTGTAAAAATAATGCTGAAGATTGGTTAAGTTAAAAAATTTAATTAAAACGTGAACTGAATATTTAAAGCTTAAACATTTTATTGTTGAAATTAAATGAAATAACGATTGGTGTCAGTAAATGTTATGCCCAGGAACAAAGCCTTTACATCATACCAGACCTGGACGGTGTAGTAACAGGAGAGTAGAATTTGGAACAGGGAAGTCATGTGCTAAGAGAAGCCATGTGCCTCATTTTCAGAATGTAACTAACGGTAATAAAGGCAGAAAATGTATTGAACTTGTTTATGTTTGATGCATTTTTCAAGAAATATTTTGGGACAGGGGTTGCTTAGTCGCTAGTGCGCAGCAATCGTAATATGCAGTTCAAAGATTCGAATCTCAGCTGGGTCAGCATTGAGATTTATTTCCGGAAAATCCGCGCCCTTCCCACGGTTAATAGGGGACTACCGACTGAGCCACCCCAGCCCCATCTTTTGTGAATAATCAGAATGTTTTCGACTATTCAAAAGAATGCTGTCCATATAAAACATTTTATGTATAGTTGATTTTACGATTTGTTATACAGAAATGTTTGTAATTCAGCTTTCGAGTGTTTTATTCTTTTAGTGTTTGATGTTTAAAGAATGAGATTAGTAATTAGATCAAGGATTTCGGAGCTTTAATGAAAAGTTAATATACACCTAAAAAGTGAAACAAAATAAAATATAGAACATATCATAACTAGGCGAACGTCTCAGAAGCAGTACCCTGTCTATTTCTCAGCTCTAATTTTTATAGTGTTATTTTCTTTTACCTAAGGTAGTGAACTGAATAAAGGAAAAAAGTAAAATGTTTTTCTCTGATTCAAACTAATGCAGAAAACAAATGCTCTGTTATTACCATGCATTCTCTTTCACGAGAAAGAGCATTAAAATTATGTACAAAACATTTAAACTGAAAAAGCAAATTTTGGCCGCTAAGTTCATTACTTTCCGTGTTACCTCAAACTCCATTTCAACGAAACTCCTTTAGAATGGACAAAAAAATGGCACTGTCGATGGTAGTGGCTCGACATATTGCCATTATGTGTTGAAATCATGAATAATGGGCCTTTTAACAGCTAAATTAGCAAACGGAAATTTATTTTGACGTAATAAATGAAATGTGTGATAAGAAGAAATAGAGATGATACAATTGTACATTAAGTAAGAATTTTGGACTAAACTCTATTTTCAAACTTTGGACATATCGCAGAGATACATCCGTGATATACCACTTTCATCTATTGATGATGTCGGTTTGTGGATTGAACGAGCAATATCTTATTGTATTACTTCTTTTTATAAATCTTGTGGTAGCTCCTGTCCAAATATTTCTACACTTCCCCTTATATTAAGATTGTATTTCTTGTGAAAACTGAAGATTGTATTTCTTGTGAAAACTGAATATAGCAGAAGATCTGTGAGGATGGCAGGATCTCAGCAGAAAAACAATACGAACATCCGTTCCTTGTTCGGGACTCGGCACTGCTATACATAAGCTTACTGCAGTTCCACCTCGTAGCTTTTGATGCCACGATCCCTTTTTAATAAATGAATCCATAATCAAATTGACTTCGCCTCACCCTTATTTCTTACATCTATTGTTATTGAGAGTAAGAACGGTTTGCTTTGATAACGCATTTAGAAATCCTACCCCTCACTTTGCTTGACTTGAATCATGTGGCATTTATAGAATCCACTTTTTGGATTCTTTTTCTCAGAGACATTCCGTTCGAAACCATTGTTCACATTGGGGTTTTTGCTTTTTCCGTATTTGAAAGTGTTTTACAAATGCAAAGTTT
The DNA here is from genome assembly GCA_038380435.1 of Ryuthela nishihirai. Lineage (NCBI taxonomy): Eukaryota > Metazoa > Arthropoda > Arachnida > Araneae > Heptathelidae > Ryuthela > Ryuthela nishihirai. The sequence continues at coordinate 109,568,647 of JAWZYU010000006.1, read as the reverse complement.
AACAAAGAATTCTTAAACAGTTACCTAAACAGGAACTATAGGTGGTGTTAAATTAACATAAATGCCTGATTGGATTCGAGGCAATATTGCTAGCAGAATTTCACAGAGTATCAAATGATACACGTATAAGCGATAGGAGTTATTAAAATGTACTTTAGAAATGAATTTCAGTAAAAATTTCATCTTTTAAAGTGCCTTAAAACTGAAAAATGAAACGGAAATAAAACTTCAAATTAATGAAAACGATCAATTTTCAGCAATAAAATGTTTCAAGCTCAACAGGGTTTTAAAAAATCTAGATCTAGCTTGAAAAAACCACTAAGTTGACCACGATGATTACATCCGTTAGCCAGAGAGAAGATGACCGGATTTGGGTTACAGCAGTGCTACGAAATTATGAACAACTCCTTGGAGATATTCAAGATTAACGTACATGAAGATTGAGGTGTTTAATTATGAACAACTCTTTGGAGAATAACGTTCAGAAAGAGAGCATTCCAATTATTAAATCTTTCAAAAAACATTTCATTCCGTCAGGACCGGCGTTATCTATTTCGCAGCCCTGAGCGAGCAGGGACTCTGCGGCCCCTTTATCGAAGTCAAATTTTACATAATAGTGATTAATTTGACTAAATATAATGTCGTTTAAAAGAGAAATTCAACTGTCAAACTTACTCGAGTCAACATTACTGCAGGTATGGTCATTAGTTTACTTGTAAATTTGCCACCCTTAAAATGCCGTTTTAATAATTACGTAGCTCAGGTTGCACGTGCTGTAACGACGCCAAAGTATTTTGGATCTAAGAAACTATCAGACAATGTCAATGTGTATACCAAAGATAACCAACATTTGCAGCTCAGAAACTTTAAAAAGAAATCTTCCCTGAAATAGTAGGAAAAATAAGCTCTGAATCTAAATCAAGTTTAACTTAATTTATAATTTCAGCAGAATTATTTAAGTAAGTAAAGAATAATGGAAATAAGATTGCTGAAGAAAAAAATTTGTCAGTGAGCACAAAACTAAGTTAAAGCATAAATGATATTTTTATATAAATCCCTCATGAATGAAGCGTACTTTTAAAAGTTAGTCTATTAATTTTTCTTATTTTCTTCAGTTTCCAAGAAACGCTTAAATGGGAATGATTAGTAACCCATAAGGTTAGAAGTTACTAAGTAGTAAATATGATATTGTACTTAGCCGTCCCATGGCCTAGTGGTTAGCGCGATTGTCTACTGATTTAAGGGATCTGGGTTCGAGCCCCGGGTAAGGCATGATTTTTTGTGTCGTTTTTCTGCTCAGGGCCTGCCATCCTCTCAGACTTTCTTCCATGGCTTATAAACTGAGAGGCTGCTGTCAGACCTCTGTGGCAAGCAGCTGCTTGAGGGGGTATTTATTATTATTTATTGTACTGATAAAAAAAACTATTTTGTTTAAACCCTGAGGGCAATATTTTGCAAACAATGGTGGGCGGGGATGGCTCACCTCGGTAGCGTGCCAGGCTCTTAATCTGCAGTTCCCAGGTTCGACTCCGAGCTGGGTCATCGTTGAAATTTATCTCCGCAAAACCCCCCGCCCTGCCAACGGTCACTAGGGGACACCGATGGGCTTGGAAAGGCCGCCGTCCGTCGGATGGGACGTTAAGCCGTGGTCCCGTGTGCGGGAGAGCCATACCCTGTGCACGTTAAAGAACACGCTGGATGGCCTTGACGGGAGACTACCATCTCTCTCCCAACAGCTGTTCCAGTGGGTCCCCTCCCCAAACCTTCTCTGAACTTTCGGGGTCCTATTGACCTGGCCATTTAGCCCATTGTGTGCAAAAAAGTGACGTTCAGAGGTAAAACAACCGAACCGAACCTTCTGTTATAGGAGGTGTTTTATTGGGGCATTCAAAGACGTGTTGCTCAGATGTAATACAACCTAACGTAGTACCCTGTAAATGAAAGCGTAATTACTACCGTTCTAATTATAGCGTAAATAATTTGGTAAAGAAATATTTCCTTTATTATTAGCGAAACTACGCTTAACATATGGAGTCTAGTACGTATCCTATGGATGCCATTATATTAGAATTAAACGTAAATTCACACAGAAATATCAGCGAACTGCGGTTTATAATTGGAATCTCGCTTTAACTAATATCCAGATATTATTACACTATTGTGAATTCAGAATTAAACAAAAATGAAAACTTAATATCGGGAAACACAAATAAATATCACTAATAAAAATACATATATAATATTTGGAACAAGAAGGCTTATGATCGCCAAGCACATTCACACCTAGGGGGACAGGAGCCTCGGCCTATCCCACCTGGGATGGGGGTGGCTCAGTCGGTAGCGCGCCAGGCTCGTAATCTGTAGTTCCCAGGTTCCAGTCCCAGCTGGGTCAACGTTGAGATTTATCTCCGCAAAATTTTCCCGCGCTGCCCACGGTCAATAGGGGACACCGATGGGCTTGGAAAGGCCGCCGTTCGTCGGATGGGACGTTAAGCCGTGGCCCCGTGTGCGGGAGAGAGCCATACTCTGTGCACGTTAAAGAACACTCTGGATGGCCTTGACGGGAGGCTGCCAGCTGTCTCCCAACAGCTGTTCCAGTGGGTCCCCTCCCCCAACCTTCTCTGAGCCTTCGGGGTCCATGTGACCTGGTCATTTAGGCCATGGTGTGCAAAAAAGTGCCGCTCAGAGGTAAAACAACCCAACAACAACCTGCACTCTATGTAGAGTTTTGTTTCAGAAAAGAATTCTGCTCTGCTATTACCTGACTCATTGTGTATGTTTTCAAATCACTAATCCAATAAAGATATCGGTAAGTGAAACCTCTTAAAAGTTTGTATATTTGCTATTGGATGATTTTGAAAGCTGAATGTCATGATCAGATAACCTTTGCCCTGCCAAATGGTTCACCATCCACAGAGTGCTCATCAATAGCATGCAGTGCACTGGGAAGTAGTGTAAAAAGAAATCTGCAAACATCATGTGGAAATGACTTCTGTGACTAAGGGGGTCAGTTCCCCGAGAAACGGACAGTTGGAAGCACCACACCATGGCTGCTTGGTAGTGGCCAACGGAGATCACGTGAGCGGAAGTGACCAGAGGGGGAGAAGTTGGGAAGACGACGGCAACTCTCGAGAGGCAACGGACGGCAACGGCTCGACGGCAACGGACGAGAATACACACTACTATTCTTTCCCAAGCTGCAACCTTGTGAAAGAAAAGGCAAGGAGTGTCTAAGAGAAGAGAGCTAGCTTCCATAGACGTAATGTAAACTTTTCGAGTGCAGCGCCCTCTAAACATGGCAAATTCGTGCATTGCAGTGAAGACACCTAGCCAGGGAGAGGAGCGAGTTCTCTGCATTATTTTTGCACTGCCGAGCAAAATTTTCAATTGCTAATCCACGTGACTAATTTTATATATACTTTGAATCCGAAAAATGTTCGTTTCCAAAATTTCCCCTTCACGAGGCACCATCATAATCTTGTTTTCGTTCAGAGAGAAAGTAAAAATGAGTAATCAAAATTATTTTCTTTAATAAAATCCCATTTTGTAAAACAGGTAGCAGCTATGCTCAACAAGAAAATTTTAATAATTCGAACAATCTACAAGATTTAATATATTATAATAAATTGAGATTTATGTTTCAATGCACGATAACATGAATTATACAATTATATTTTATGCAATTGCAGATATTTTCAATAAATATCACATCGAGATTTTTACTTTTATTAACGCTCAACAGATGGCAGTAGGCACTTCCAGTATCAACCATAAAAAAGAGTTACACTATTAGAGCAAAGTGCAAAAGCTTATATACATTGATATGCTCCAGGGAACACAAAACTGCAACATACATTGACTTAAATAAACGTAAGATGATTAAATGTATTAATTTACATAATAATTTTAAAAATTCTGCAAAATTGCTAAAATAAACATACAACGGTTTTTCCAGGTATCGTAAAATGCACTTCGGAAGGGGATAAAACACTCATTGAATAACTTCAGGGTCAGCTATTACTGTGCGCAAATAGCCATGCGTGTTAGACAGGTTGAAACACTAATTAAATCACATTAAATATATCAAGATTAAGACAAACCATAGCTGCAGCGAGCTAAAATTATTGCAATGCGCATGCGCAGATCGCCCTTTACATTTGTTTTCCTGCCAACACACCAATTTGTTACGTTCAGCTTCGGCAAAATTCCGCCAAAAGGCGCCACTTACGCTTCTGCGAAGCTGGCCTGCTTCTCCTTGGACCTTTGGAATAGGGGTCAGAGGGACTCGGCTGGCAGCCAAGAGGACAGTGGGGAAGTACGATTTTCTCTCGTGTAGTGAGTTGGGTTGCTTTACCTCTGAGCGGCACTTTTCTGCACACCATGGGCTAAATGGCCAGGTCACATGGACCCCGAAGGCTCAGAGAAGGTTGGGGGAGGGGACCCACTGGAACAGCTGTTGGGAGACAGCTGTTTGGAGACCTCCCGTCAAGGCCATCCAGCGTGTTCTTTAACGTACACAAGATATGGCTCTCCCGCACACGGGGCCACGGCTTAACGTCCCATCCGACGGACGGCGACCTTTCCAAGCCCATCGGTGTCCCCTACTGACCGTGGGCAGGGCGGGGAATTTTTGCGGAGATAAATCTCAACGCTGACCCAGCTGGGACTCGAACCTGGGAACTGCAGATTACGAGCCTGGCGCTACCGACTGAGCCACCCCCGCCCTCTGGTGTAGTGAGAGTGCATTGTTTTTATCGAGGAACGTCGTCAGTAACCGCCGAAGCACGCAGCATCCTGTAAGCAGGAAGTGTCCTATGTTTTCGTGTGCTGGGTGTAAGAGTCTGTGTTATTAAATGTTTGCTAAATTTACCCAGTGTCGGTAGTGCACTCATTCCTGATTCCGTATTTGCTCGAGACCCTTTGTTTCAGACTCAAGTGTCGGCGCACTGATATAACAGATAGTGGCTGACAGCAACGAGAGACGATTGCAACACTGAACCTTAGATATTGGATCAAATTCAAATAATTGGGCTAGCCTACAGACTAGAACATTCCGATTATTTTGTGTATAGTTTACTACAGTGTGAATGTGTCATTAGAAGCTTTTGATGCTTGTTTTTGATGCTGTAAATGCGCTGCACATTTTGAATATCTGTCATAACAGTATATAGTGTACTTGTCACTACCTCGAATTATATACATTGAAGTTTGTATTATGTATATTAAGAGTATTAAATACTCTACGATTCACGTCTTCTCATTGGGTAATTCTTCTCACGGGGTATTCCTTTGGATTTTATTAAAATCTCGTTACGTGTATTCCGTAGTTTTGGATATGGACGAAATTGTTTACCCAGATTAAAACGAAAAATGGAATGATAAATGGTTGAGAGTGATCCAATCCTTTTTGAAATTGATTCTAATTCAAACATAAACTTTTTACTGAATTTGTGTAGAATGAAGTTTATACAGTGGTGATTTTTATAATTTGAAATATAATACGTAAATATAATTACCTTACTGGTTGCCAACCTCCTATACCAAAATTCTGTGTTAAATATCAGAGCAAAGCTTGTTGATGCTCAAAAAAAAGAACGGATTACAATAAGTATATAATAGTAAAAAAAAATAAATAAATACCCCCTCAAGCAGCTGCTTGCCACAGAGGTCTGACAGGAGCCTGTCAGTTTATATGCCAGAGTAGAAGATCTGAGAGGATGGCAGGACCTCAGCAGAAAAACGACACATACATCCATGCCTTACCCGGGGCTCGAACCCAGGTCCCTTAGATCAGTAGCCAAGCGCGCTAACCACTGGGCCATGGGACGGCTTATAATAGTAAGCATTATGAAAAAATGATGTTGAATGTAAATTTCTTACAGTCGCTGAAACAAATTATACGAACATTATGGTTGGTTAGAGAATTCAGAAAAAATATCTGGCAAAGAATTTTTTAGAAATTAGTGATCTGACATCCTTCGTCAACTTACCTTCACAACTTAGTTTTGTGCTCAACTGCCAAATTTTGTTCTTCAGCAATCTTGTTTCCATTATTCTTTACTTACTGAAATAATTCTGCTCAAATTTAAAATTTAGTTAAACCTGATTTAGATTCAGAGCTTATTTTCCCTACTATTTCAGGGAAGATTTCTTTTTAAAGTTTCTGAGCTGCAAATGTTGGATACCTTTGGCATACACATTGACATTGCCTGATAGTTTGTTAGATCCAAAATGCTTTGGCGGCGTTACAGCACGTGCAACCTGAGCTACGTAATTATTAAAGCGGCATTTTTATTTTAAGAGTGGCAAATTTACAAGTAAACTAATGACCATACCTGCAGTAAAGTTGACTCGAGAAAGTTTGACAGTTGAATTGCTCTTTCAAACGACATTATATTTTGTCAAATTAATCACTATTATGTAAAATTTGACTTCGATAAAGGGGCCGCAGAGTCCCTGCTCGCTCTGGGCTCCAAAATAGATAACGCCGGTCCTGACGGAATGAAATGTTTTTCGAAAGATTTAATAATTGGAATGCTCTCTTTCTGAACGTTATTCTCCAAACAGATATTCATCATTAAACACCTCAATCTGCATATACGTTAATCTCCAAGGAGTTGTTCATAATTTCGTAGCACTGTTTTAGTCCAAATCCGGTCATCCCCTCTCTAGCTAACAGATGTACAGTCGTTGCAGAAAGTATCCGAACACTATGGTTGATTACAGTATATAGAAAAAATATCTGTCAACGATTTTTTTAGAAATTAGTGATCTGGCAACTTTCGTGTACGTACACGAAGGTTGCGTGATCACTAATTTTTTTCCTGTGTAGTACACGAAGGTTGCCAGATCACTAATTTCTGAAAAAAATCTTGGCCAGTTGTTTTTTCTGAATTCTGTAATCAACTATAGTGTTCAGATAATTTTTTGAGCGAATGTACAGTAGAAAAGTTTCGCGTTTAGGGATTTTTTTCATGTTATTCGTTATTTTACCTCTAAGCAGGACTGGGCTAAATGGCTATGTCGCAAGGACCCCGAGAGCTCAAAGAAGGTTCGGTAGAGGGGACCCACTGGACAGCTTTTGGGAGACAGATGGTAGCTTCTGCTGAAGGCGATCTAATGTGTTCCTTAATGTACACAGTGCCGACTGACGGAGGAATTTCCAATCCATCGGTGACACCTACTGACCAAGGGCAGGAAGAGAGTTTTGCGGAGATAAATCTCAATGCTGACCCAGCTCATACTAATATCTGGGAACTATAGATTATGAACCTTGCTATGGGTTGTAAGGCTTCATTTCCAACTATACAGTATATATATACAGGGTGAATCTGAAAAACTGGGCAAACCTTTACGGGGTGGTAGAACGCAGCTATACGAGTAATATTCGTCATAGAATGTATGGTCGGAACGCAACCAGTTAGAAGTTAAAAGGTAGTTTTCCACTGTCACATTTAAAGAATGAACACAAGAAGGATGGGTTGGGTTGGGTTGTTTTACCTCTGAGCGGCACTTTTTTGCACACCATTGGCTAAATGGCGAGGTCACATGGACCCCGAAGGCTCAGAGAAGGTTGGGGGAGGGGACCCACTGGAACAGCTGTTGGGAGACAGATGGTAGCCTCTCGTCAAGGCCATCCAGCGTGTTCTTTAACGTGCACAGGGTATGGCTCTCCCGCACACGGGGCCACGGCTTAACGTCCCATCCGACGGACGGCGGCCTTTCCAAGCCCATCGGTGTCCCCTACTGACCGTGGGCAGGGCGGGGAATTTTCGCGGAGATAAATCTCAACGCTGACCAAGCTGGGAATCGAACCTGGGAACTACAGATTACGAGCCTGGCGCGCTACCGACTGAGCCACCCCCGCCCTCACAAGAAGGAGAGGAGATACTTCAGAAAACATTTTATTAATAGGAATATAACTTGCATTCCCGTCCGCCGCACCGTACACAAAGTGCATATCCGCCATTTCGTGGTTAGTATAACCAGCCATCCTCTCGGCAATCCACGGTAGAAATGCCGTTGGGTGCGAGGACCGACCCTTTTATACCATTTCCAACGCCACCTAGCGGCTCGCCGTTTGCGTTCCGACTATACATTCCATGACGAATATTGCTCGTATAGTTGCGTTCTACCATCCCGTAAAGTTTTGCCCACTTTTTCAGATTCACCCTGTATACCAGAAAGGTCTTAAATGAAAGTTTCTGATGCGGGATATCTCAAAGGCTAACTGTACTTTTGATCCCTCACCCCACCCATATATACATATACACTACCATTTCTCCTTGCCATATGTAGGGGACACCGATGGGCTTGGAAAGGCCGCCGTCCGTCGGATGGGACGTTAAGCCGTGGCCTCGTGTGCGGGAGAGCCATACCCTGTGCACGTTAAAGAACACGCTGGATGGCCTTGACGGGAGGCTACCATCTGTCTCCCAACAGCTGTTGCAGTGGGTCCCCTCCCCCAACCTTCTCTGAGCCTTCGGGGTCCATGTGACCTGACCATTTAGCCCATGGTGTGCAAAAAAGTGCCGCTCAGAGGTGAAACAACCCAACCCAACCTCCTTGCCATAAAAAAGATGGACACATCTATAACACAGAGGGCCACTGCCAACAGACGGCGGCCTTTCCTAGCCCATCGGTGTCTGCTACTGACTAAGAGCAGGAAGGAGAATTTTACGATAAATCTCAACGCTGGCCCAGGCGGAGCTCGAACCTGAGTACTGCAGATTACGATCCTGGTGCACTATATCCCTTTCTGATTATTCACAAAAGATGCCCCATCTTTTGTGAATAATCAGAAAGTTTACGACTGTTCAAAAGAATGCTGTCCATATAAAATATGTTACATATGGTTGATATTACGATTTGTTATATAGAAATGTTTCTAATTCAGCTTTCGAGTGTTATATTCTTTTAATGTTTGATGTTTAAAGAATGAGAATAATAATTAGATGAAGGATTTCGGAGCTTTAATGAAAAGTAAATATACACCTAAAAATGAAACAAAATAAAATATGGAACTAGGCCAACATCTAAGAAGCAATAGCATGTCTATTTCTTAGCTCTAATTTTTATAGTGTTATTTCCTTTTTCCTGAGGTAGTGAACTAATTAATGAAAAAAGTAAAAATTTTCTCTGTGATTCAAACTAATGTAGATAAAAAAAAAAGCTCCGTTATTACCATTCATTCTCTTTCAGAAGAAAGAGCATTAAAAATTCTATACAAAACATTTAAACTGAAAAAGCAATTTTTGGCCGCTAAGTTCGTTACTTTCCGTGTTGCCTCAAACTCCATTTCAACGAAACTACTTTAGAGTGGACAAAAAAAATGGCCTGTCGATGCTAATGGCTCGACATATAACCATTATGTGTTGAAATCATGATTAATGGGCTTTTTAACAGCTAAATTAGCAAACGAAAATTTATTTTGACGTAATAAATGAAATGTGTTATAAGAAGAAATACAGATGATACAATATCCATTACGTATGAATTTAGGGTAAATTCCTTTTTTAAAACTTTGGACATATCGCAGAGATACATCCGTGATATATCACTCTCATGTTGGAGTATACCGAACTGTGGATTGAACGAGCAATATCATATTGTATTACATCTTTTTATAAATCTTGTGGTAGCTGTTGTCCAAATATTTCTCCACTTCCCCTTATATTGAGATTGTATTTGTTCTGAAAACTGCTTTTTCACTATAACTTCTTAACTTGTTAAACAATCTCAACGAGAGAAAATAAATAAATACCCCCTCAAGCAGCTGCTTGGCACACAGATCTGACAAGAGTCTGTCAGTTTATATGTCATAGTACAAGGTCTGTGAGGATGGAAGGATCTCAGCAGAAAAACAATACGAACATCCGTGCCTTGCACGCGACTCGGCACTGCTATACACAAGCTTATTGCAGTTCCACCTCGTAGCTTTTGATGGCACGATCCCTTTTTAATGAATGAATCCATAATCAAATTGATTTCGATTAACCCTTATTTCTTACATCTATTGTTATTGAAAGTAAGAACGGTTTGTTTTGATATCGCATTTAGAAATCCTACTCCTCACTTTGCTTGACTTGAATCACGTGGCATTTATAGAATCCAGTTTTTGGATTCTTTTTCTCAGAGACATTCCTTTCGACACCATTGTTTACATTGGGGTTTTTGCTTTTTCCGTATTTGAAAGCGTTTTACAAATGCAAAGTGTTTAACAAATACAAGTAAAGAATTCTTAAACAGTTACCTAAACAGGAACTATAGGTGGTTGGGTTGGGTTGTTTTACATCTGAGCGGCACTTTTTTGCACACCATGGTCTAAATGGCCAGGTCACAAGGACCTCGAAGGCTCAGAGAAGGTTGGGGAGGGGACCCACTGGAACAGCTGTTGGGAGACAGATGATAGCCCCCCGTCAAGGCCCTCCAGCGTGTTCTTTAACGTGCACAGGGTATGGCTCTCCCGCACACGGGGCCACGGCTTAACGTCCCATCCTACGGACGGCGGCCTTTCCAAGCCCATCGGTGTCCCGTACTGACAGTGGGCAGGGCGGGGAATTTTGCGGAGATAAATCTCAACGTTAACCCAGCTGGGAATCCAACCTGGGAACTACAGATTACGAGCCTGGCGCGCTACCGACTGAGCCACCCCCCGCCCCACTATAGATGTTAAATTAACATAAATTCCTGATGGGATTCGAGGCAATAATGCTAGCAGAATTTCGCAGGGTATCAAATGATACACGTATAAGCGACAGGAGTTATTAAAATGTACTTTAGAAATGAATTTCAGTATAAATTTCATCATTTAAAGTGGCTTAAAACTGAAAAATGAAACGATAAAAAAATTTGAAATTAATGAAAACGATCAATTTTGAGCAATAAAATGTTTCACGCTCAACAGGGTTTTAAAAAATCTAGATCTAGCTTCAAAAACCACTAAGTTGACTACGATGATTACATCTGTTAGCTAGAGAGAAGATGACCGGATTTGGGATAAAACAGTGCTACGAAATTATGAACAACTCCTTGGAGATTAACGTATATGCAGATTGAGGTGTTTAATTATGAACATCTGTTTGGAGAATAACGTTCAGAAAGAGAGCATTCCAATTATTAAATCTTTCATAAAACATTTCATTCCGTCAGGACCGGCGTTATCTATTTTGCAGCCCAGAGCGAGCAGGACACTGCGGCCCCTTTATCGAAGTCAACTTTTACATAATAGTGATTAATTTGACTAAATATAATGTCGTTTAAGAGAGAAATTCAACTGTCAAACTTACTGGAATCAACACTACTGCAGGTATGGTCATTAGTTTACTTGTAAATTTGGCACCCTTAAAATAAAAATGCCGTTTTAATAATTACGTAGCTCAGGTTGCACGTGCTGTAACGCCGCCAAAGCATTTTGGATCTAAGAAACTACGAGACAATGTCAATGTGTATGCCAAAGGTATCCAACATTTGCAGCTCAGAAACTTTAAAAACAAACCTTCCCTGAAATAGTAGGGAAAATAAGCTCTGAATCTAAATCAAGTTTAACCAAATTTTGAATTTGAGCAGAATTATTTAAGTAAGTAAAGAATAATGGAAATAAGATTGCTGAAGAACAAAAATTTGTCTGTTGAGCACAATACTAAGTTAAAGCATAAATGATATTTTTTATATAAATCCCTTATGAATGAAGCGTACGTTTAGAAGTTAGTCTATTAACTTTTCTTATTTTCTTCAGTTTCCAAGAAACGCTTAAATGGCAGAAACTAAGTTAGAACTAATTAGAAGTTACTAAGTTTTGAATATGATATTGTACTTAGCCGTCCCATAGCTTAGTGGTTAGCGCGCTTGACTACTGATTTAAGGGATCTGGGTTCGAGCCCCGGGTAAGGCGTGACTGTTTGTGTCGTTTTTCTGCTGAGGGCCTGCCATCCTCTCAGACCTTCTTCCATGGCTTATAAACTGAGAGACTGCTGTCAGACCTCTGTGGCAAGCAGCTGTTTGAGGGGGTATTTATTATTATTTATTGTAGATAAAAACAACTAGGTTGTTTAAACCCTGAGGGCAATATTTTGCAAACAATGGTGGGCGGGGATGGCTCAGTCGGTAGCGTGCCAGGCTCTTAATCTGCAGTTCCCAGGTTCGACTCCGAGCTGGGTCATCGTTGAAAATTTTCTCCGCAAATTCCCCCGCCCTGCCAACGGTCAGTAGGGGACACCGATGGGCTTGGAAAGGCCGCCGTCCGTCGGATGGGACGTTAAGCCGTGGTCCCGTGTGCGGGAGAGCCATACCCTGTGCACGTTAAAGAACACGCTGGATGGCCTTAACGGGAGACTACCATCTCTCTCCCAACAGCTGTTCCAGTGGGTCCCCTCCTCCAAACACTCTGAGCCTTAGGGGTCCATGTGACCTGGCCATTTAGCCCATTGTGTGCAAAAAAGTGCCGTTCAGAGGTAAAACAACCCAACCCAACCTTCTGTGATAGGAGGCGTTTTATTGGGGCATTCAAAGACGTGTTGCTCAGATGTAATACAACCTAACATAGTACCCTGTAAATGAAAGCATAATTATTACCGTTCTAATTATAGCGTAAATAATTTGGTAATGAAATATTTCCTTTATTATTAGCGCAACTACGTTTAACATATGGAGTCTAGTACGTATCCTTATGGATGCCATTATATTAGAATTAAACATAAATTCCCTCAGAAATATCATCGAACTGCGGTTGATAACTGGAATCTCGCTTTAACTAATATCCAGATATTATTACACTATTGTGAATTCAGAATTAAACAAAAATGAAAACTTATTATCGGGAAACACAAATAAATATCACTAATAAAAATACACATATAATATTTGGAACGAGAGGGCTTATGATCGCCAAGCACATTCAGACCTAGGGAGACAGGATCCTCGGCCTACCCCACCCCCCTTTAAGAATGATACTAACCGTAATGGACGAGGAACATTGGTAAACATTTGCATATTTGGAGTATTTCTCCATCAAAATTTTAATACAAATAATATGCACAATATCCTCATGCAATGTTTGTTGCCACGACTTTTAAGAATCCATGGAGAATGTGGAGAAATAGGTCGATACACCTAAAGACTAAAATTAGACTGTATAATAGTTTGGTTATTTCTAGGGTTAGTTATGGTAGTGAAACTTGGAACCTATGAAAATAAGATAACAGGAAACTTGATGTTTTTGATTCTTGATGCTTACGCAGTATATTGCGCATTAGGTCGTTAAACTTTGTAAGTAATGATGAGGTTAGGCAAAGGAGTCGGCAACCTCCTTTAAGCAGCATATTGTGCAGAGAGAGACTCCGTTGGTTTGGCCATGTTGCCCGTATGGATAGATATATAGATTGGCGAATAGGGTTATGAACAGTGTGCCTAAAGGCTTCAGAAAGAGGGGGAGACCTAGGATGCGGTGGGCAGACAATGTCAAACAGGACCTTGTTAGAATCGGTGTGCAGTGGCCAGATGCAGCAGATGTAGCTCAGGACAGACTTGCTTGGAGAACTAAATTGCACGGTCTGGTTGGATTTCCGTAGTCCATGGCTGATTGAGAATGAGGTTGGGTTGTTTTACCTCTGAGCGGCACTTTTTTGCACACCATGGGCTAAATGACCAGGTCACATGGACCCCGAAGGATCAGAGAAGGTTGGGGGAGGGGACCCACTGGAACAGCTGTTGGGAGACAGATGGTAGCCTCCCGTCAAGGCCATCCAGCGTGTTCTTTAACGTGCGCAGGGTATAGCTCTCCCGTACACGGGGCCATGGCTTAACGTCCCATCCGACGGACGGCTGCCTTTCCAAGCCCATCGGTGTCCCCTAATGACCGTGGGCAGGGCGGGGAATTTTACGGAGATAAATCTCAACGCTGACCCAGCTGCGACTCGAACCTGGGAACTACAGATTACGAGCCTGGCACGCTACCGACTGAGCCACCCCCGCTCTTGAGAATGAGGATGATGATTTGTCCATATCCGGTCAAATGCTTTGCCAACATCCAAAAGCACAACGGCAGAGGATTCTTTTTCATTCAGTGCTTCTGACACTATTACAGAGTGCAATCTAAACGACACGCTAATTTGTCCACAACTCTCAGATCCACATTTCCACCACTCTCAGAATTTGATAGACAGTAGAATGAGATTTTTTAAAGCTAAACTGTTCTGGCTGAATAAAATATACATATGTTATTTAGAAAAGTATAAATTATGCTTAGAATACCCTTCTCAAATAATTTTTCAAGGCACGACAACAAGCTGATTGGTCTGTAGTTAAAAATAGAGGATTTTTGGTCTGATTTGCGACTCATAGAATTTCTGCGCCTTTCCATTTATTAGTGAAGCTTGACTGACAGAGAGGGGCGGGGGTGGCTCAGTCGGTAGCGCACCAGGCTCGTAATCTGTAGTTCCCAGGTTCGAGTCCCAGCTGGGTCACCGTTGAGATTTATCTCCGCAAAAATTCCCCGCCCTGCCCACGGTCAATAGCGGACACCGATGGGCTTGGAAAGGCCGCCGTCCGTCGGATGGTACGTTAAGCCATGGCCCCGTATGCGGGAGAGCCATACCCTGTGCACGTTAAAGAACACGCTGGATGGCCTTGACGGGAGGTTACCATCTGTCTCCCAACAGCTGTTCCAGTGGGTCCCCTCCTCCAACCTTCTCTGAACCTTCGGGGTCCTTGTGACCTGGCCATTTAGCCCATTGTGTTAGGAAGAGCCATACCCTGTGCACGTTAAGGAACACGATGGATGGCCTTGACGGGAGGCTACCATCCGTCTCCCAACAGCTGTTCCAGTGGGTCCCCTTCCGCATCCTTCTCTGAGCCATCGGAGTCATTGTAACCTGGCTATTTAGCCCATTGTGCGCAAAAACGGCCGCTCAGAGGTAAAACAACCCAACCCATGTTTTTCAGGTCCGTGGAAGCGGAATGTCATCTGAATCTGCTCCTTGGCTTTTCCAGAGGTGCATATTGCAATACGAATGTGTTCTGCAAGATGTTTAATGTATCTCTGAATTTCAGTTTCCTCTGAGCATTTTTCACTCCACGATATTCTGATGAAGCGAAATCTTTAACTTTTCCCAATCAACAGTAAATTGCTGTCTAACGATAAAAGTGTTGTCGTGAAATAGAGTAAATATCACATGTTCACTTTATTATTTTATTTTTGGTCTTAACCCTTTCACGACTAAGGGAAACATTTTTATCCATTTTAAAATTGGTGATTGTCGTATTTAATAATAACCTTATTTGCATTTTTTATACAGAATGTCAAAATAGAACGTATGCCGAACGCAATTACGTAAACGGGAACGTTTAGAAAACAAAAACAGAACTGTCAGGACGCTTAATATATGTACTATGTGCAATGTCCATCTTTGCCTCACTACCAAAAGAAATTGCTTCGCAGAATATCATAATTAGCACATCATTTTGTATAGTAATTTTATTTCATAATTTTATTTCATAATTTTGTATTATTTTAGTTAACATTTTGTTATAATAAACCAATAAATAAAAGACATTGCATAATAAGCCTAACTATAATTTGTGTTACCTTTATAGTCCATTGGGAAAAATATTTCCAATAAAATTCCAAAAAAACTACACATTGTTATGTATTTTTCTTATGATTTTTATTCATTTTACGTCTAAGCAAACTAAAATAAACAGTTACATACTAATATTTACTCTTAGAAACCTTATGGTCCTGAAAGGGTTAAGAGGTTATTAGGTCTTAAGAGAGTTTCGTTATTGTCTGCAGTTCGTAATGATGGGACATATTTATATGCATCACTATACCCTGAAAATCAGGTGTGTAGTGAGGTGTATCAGGATAGTACTTAGGTATATTAAGGGCATTTACTGCTGTATTAATATCGTGGCGAATTTAACAAAATATCACCTATTTTTATTTCCTCTTCTAGAATTGCAAACTCTGTGTTTGCGGTTAAGATCAGCTGCAACAATTAAAGTTCTTGTTTTTGGAAGAGAGAGAGATCAAATGATGTTCAATTATTGGTGAATTTGGGGGTATATAGACGGTGATAATTTTCAGATTCCCCAATGCAGTACATGTAGGTGGGGGCGGGGGTGGCTCAGTCGGTAGCGCGCCAGGCTCGTAATCTGTAGTTCCCAGGTTCAAGTCCTAGCTGGGTCAGCGTTGAGATTTATCTCCGCAAAATTCCCCGCCCTGCCCACGGTCAGTAGGGGACAACGATGGACTTGGAAAGGCCGCCGTCCGTCGGATGGGACGTTAAGCCGTGGCCCCGTGTGCAGGAGAGCCATACCCTGTGCACGTTAAAGAACACGCTGGATGGCCTTGACGGGAGGCTATCATCTGTCTCCCAACAGCTGTTCCAGTGGTCCCCTCCCCCAACCTTCTCTGAGCCTTCGGGGTCCATGTGACCTAGCCATTTAGCCCATGGTGTGCAAAAAAGTGCCGCTCAGAGGTAAAACAACCCAACGTTAAAGAACACGCTGGATGGCCTTGACGGGAGGCTGCCATCTGTCTCCCAACAGCTGTTCCAGTGGGTCCCCTCCCCCAACCTTCTCTGAGCCTTCGGGGTCCATGTGACCTGGCCATTTAGGCCATGGTGTGCAAAAACGTGCCGCTCAGAGGTTAAACAACCCAAACAAAGCCTCTGAGGCTACGTCTGCAAAAGATTAACTTGGTACTACTTTTCTCTGTAGGGTGTAGGTTGGGGGAGGGGACCCACTGGAACAGCTGTTGGGAGACAGATGGTAGCCTCCCATCAAGGCCATCCAGCGTGTTCTTTAACGTGCATAGGGTATGGCTCTCCCGCACACGGGACCACGGCTTAACGTCCCATCCGACCGACGGCGGCCTTTCCAAGCCCATCGGTGTCCCCTACTGACCGTGGGCAGGGCGGGGAATTTTGCGGAGATAAATCTCAACGCTGACCGAGGTGGGACTCGAACCTGGGAACTACAGATTACGAGTCTGGCGCGCTACCGACTGAGCCACCTCCGCCCCTTGAAACAGAGCAGTGCACGACCTATAATTATTAGGAAACATTGATACGTAATAGTAATATTACAAAATACTTATAAATTTTCCTGGGTGAATCACCATTCTCTACACGATTATAATTATATATATATCTGTAATTCTCAGTTTTATTAACAATGATTGATATTACAATAGCTGTATGCAATGTGACTGCAACTATAGTTCCTTACATAGTAAATACACAGATATGTATATTTATTTTGGATTGATTTTTAATAATAAATGCTTAAGCGTGATTGCTGTCCCATGGCCAAGTGGTTAGAGGCTTGGCTACTGATCTAAGGGACCTAGGTTCGAGCCCCAGGTAAGGCATGGATGTATGTGTGGTTTTTCTGCTGAGGTCCTGCCATCTCTCTCAGATCTTCTACTATGGCATATAAACTGACAGGCTTCTGTCAGACCTCTGTGGCAAGCAGCTGCTTGAGGGGGTATTTATTTTTATTTATTAAGGGTGAATGACCTCATTAACATCTAAATCATTAGCAACAATTGCAAAAGTTGTCTCTTCTGAAGTACAGATGGCGCAAGGTCCGCCACATCTGAGTGAGAGATTAATAGGTCTTATTCTAGAATATTTTATCGTCTGACTTGTGATTTAACGGAAGAGAGCTCTGCCACGCATTTGGAGAGTTGCGGGTTCGATTCCCGCCATGACAGCGATAGATTTTTCAGATGTTTGTAATAATTATAGTTCCTTATATTTGCTACAAGGGTTCAAAGCATTTCATCACGATTCTAACATTTTCGAATGCAATACTATCTTGATCCATTCTTCCTCTCAATGATACTATTCGTTATTATTTGTGATCTTTTGGGTTGGGTTGTTTTACCTCTGAGCGGCACTTTTTTGCACACCATGGGCTAAATGGCCAGGTCACAAGGACCCCGAAGGCTCAGAGAAGGTTAGGGGAGGGGACCCACTGGAACAGCTGTTGGGAGACAGATGGTAGCCTCCGTCAAGGCCATCCAGCGTGTTCTTTAACGTGCACAGGGTATGGCTCTCCCTCACACGGGGCCACGGCTTAACGTCCCATCCGACGGACGGCGGTCTTTCCAAGCCCATCGGTGTCCCCTACTGACCGTGGGCAGGGGGGGAATTTTGCGGAGATAAATCTCAACGTTGACCCAGCTGGGACTCGAACCTGGGAACTACAGATTACGAGTCTGGCGCGCTACCGACTGAGCAACCCCCGCCCCAATAAACTAACAGTTGTGGAATTCGTAAATTATAAATATTTTGTGACGATGAAGTCAGCTGGAAAAACAGTATTGACCAAATAAACTTCTTCAAGTAAGAATTGATGAAATTCTCCATCTATTCACGATATTGGCGGGGCGGGGCGGGGGTGGCTCAGTTGGTACCGCGCCAGGCTCGTAATCTGTAGTTCCCAGGTTCGAGTCCCAGCTGGGTCAGCGTTGAGATTTATCTCCGCAAAATTCCCCGCCCTGCCCACGGTCAGTAGGGGACACCGATGGGCTTGGAAAGGCTGCCGTCCGTCGGATGGGACGTTAAGCCGTGGCCCGTGTGTGGGAGAGCCATACCCTGTGCACGTTAAAGAACACGCTGGTCGGCCTTGACGGGAGGCTACCATCTGTCTCCCAACAGATGTTCCAGTGGGTCCCCTCCCCCAACCTTCTCTGAGCCTTCGGGGTCAATGTGACCTGGCCATTTAGCCCATGGTGTGAAAAAAAAGTGCCGTTCAGAGGTAAAACAACCCAACGATATTGGCGTCTTTACCGATTGTTGACAAAATATGCTCATTGAATGTGGTCGACGATAAGTAGGTTTCAAAACAAAATCTTTAATTTACAGTTAAGGGTGAAATATTTAGACTTTCATAGTGCTTATTAATGCCATATTTCAAATCAGTAAAATCTGAAAGCTTAGGCGTAATTAATAATTTGAATAGGAATTTTACAGTCGCTCAAAAAAGTATCCGAACGCTATGGTCGATTACAGAATTCAGAAGAAAATATTTGGCATCGATATTTTTAGAAATTAGTGAACGTGACACGAAGGTTGCCAGATCACTAATTTCTAAAAGAAATCGTTGCCAGATATTTTTTCCGAATTCTGTAATCAACTATAGCGTTCGGATACTTTTTTGAGCGAGTGTAGGTTGTCATTATTTTGATACTAGATCGTGAGGGCTCACTCACGGAAATATTGAGCGTGTGCAATTACCGTTCACAGCAAACTGGAGCGTGTGCAGTAACTGCACACGCTCCAGTTTGCTGTGAACGGTAACTGGAGCGTGTACAGTTGCTGTACACGCTCCAGATATTTTTCCTGAATTCTGTAATCACGTGACACGAAGGTTGCCAGATCACTAATTTCTAAAAAAATCATTGGCAGATATTTTTTCTGAATTCTGTAAACAACCATAGCGTTCGGATACTTTTTTGAGCCACTGTATACTGGAGAATAAAAATTCTACAAACAAAGTTCTTTTATAAAAAAAATAATTCGTGAACAAAATGGTTTAAAACTTTTGTCTTTAATTTTTCACCAGACCCGAAAAACTATTATTAGTCTGAGACAGCCAGAACTATTATCAGGCTGAAACTATTATCAGGCTGAGAGATTATCAGCTGAGATCGACCTTGCTGGGACGAATCCGGGCCCCAGAAATTGCAGTGCCTCTGCTAGTCAACGCGTTTCCACCAACCAAGGCCACAATAGCAATCTCAACAGTTAGCAGAAGAAATTAAAATGGGGCGGGGGTGGCTCACTCGGTAGCGCGCCAGGCTCGTAATCTGTAGTTCCCAGGTTCGAGCCCCAGCTGTGTCAACGTTGAGATTTATCTCCGCAAAATTCCCCACCCTGCCCACTGTCAGTAGGGGACACCGATGGGCTTGGAAAGGCCGCCGTCCGTTGGATGGGACGTTAAGCCGTGGCCCCGTGTGCGGGAGAGCCATACCCTGTGCACGTTAAAGAACACGCTGGATGGCCTTGACTGGAGGCTACCATCTGTCTCCCAACAGCTGTTCCAGTGGGTCCCCTCCCCCAACCTTCTCTGAGCCTTCGGGGTACATGTGACCTGGTCATTTAGCCCATGGTGTGCAAAAAAGTGCCGCTCAGAGGTAAAACAACGCAAACAACCCAACCCAGAAGAAATTAAACATAACCAGAAGAATAACATAAGCCTCTGAAGACTGTGGGATTCTCCTTTTGAAAAATGAAATTTGAATTTTCTGAATTTTGTACCTTTTAACAGTACTAATTAATACTGATGAGTGACTGGAAATAGTAGACAGAGGGCCTGATCTGAGGAAGTAAGTGGACCATGCTCTCTACCCCATTCAGTTGTTGGTTGGTTGTTTTACCTCTGAGCGGCACTTTTTTGCACACCATGGGCTAAATGGCCAGGTCACATGAACCCCGAAGGCTCAGAGAAGGTTGGGGGAGGGGATCCACTGGAACAGCTGTTGGGAGACAGATGGTAGCCTCCCGTCAAGGCCATCCAGCGTGTTCTTTAACGTTGAGTTGTTTTACCTCTGAGCGGCACTTTTTTGCACACCATGGGCTAAATGGCCAGGTCACATGGACCCCGAAGGCTCAGAGAAGGTTGGGGGAGGGGACCCACTGGAACAGCTGTTGGGAGACAGATGGTAGCCTCCCGTCAAGGCCATCCAGCGTGTTCTTTAACGTGCACAGGGTATGGCTCTCCCACACACGGAGCCACGGCTTAACTTCCCATCCGACGGACGGCTGCTTTTCCAAGCCCATCGGTGTCCCCTACTGACCGTGGGCAGGGCGGAGATATTTGCGGAGATAAATCTCAATGCTGACCCAGCTGCGAAGTATAGATTACGAGCCTGGCCACCCCTTTCAGAATACTAGTAAGGATAAAAGAGGAAAAAATTGTTATTATTGTTTTCTCATTTATATTTCATGCATTTTTCAAGTATTCTAAAGCCCTGCTAAAAAGAGGGCGAAACGTACTAGTTAAATTGGAAATTAGCCATTTAATTAATTAATTAATTAATTAATTAATTAGGAAATTAGCACCATTGGAAATTAGTGCCTTGTCCCCGTTTTACATTTTTCCAGCTCGATTGTATGTCTGCGGCCTCGATTTATTTTTAGATCCGAATCAGGTTGATTGTAATATATTATTATCCACGTACAGTCGCTCAAAAAAGTATCCGAAAACTCTGGTTGATTACAGAATGTAGAAAAAATTTCTGCCAACGATTTTTTTCAGAAATTGGTGATCTGGTAACCTTCGTGTCACGTGACACGAAGGTTGCCAGATCATGGTGTGCAAAAAAGTGCCGCTCAGAGGTAAAATAACCAACCAACAACCAACTTTCGTTTAAAAGATATATTGAAACAACAATTATCATATTGAGCATTTTTACGGAAGAAGAAATTATGGAAAGTAACATTTTTTAAAACCTGTGGCACTCCTTTATAAACTTTCCAATAAAATACAACTCGCTTAATCTCGTTCCTCGCGTTTTGGAAAATATAGTGGAAAAATGATTTTCATCTTTTCTCTTCCTTACAAGGGAAAGATGATGTTTTTTATATATATAGCTTATTACACTACCTATACACTGCAATCGACCAATGGATTGGGATTATATGGTGAATCAACCATTTTGACAAACACTCGTACTGACGTATTGACAAAGGTACGTTTCATAAAGCAATTAGAAGAAATTTATCTTAAACTACCACCAGATTTATACAGTAATTTAATAGAAATAAACATCTTTCGTTCAATCAAAAACTGCGATGTTCCTTTCGGGCAAATATTACATCACGGACAATATCCTGTGGATATGTCCAAGAATTGAAAAAGAAATTAGAATTTACAGCGAAATACTTCTACAATAGTCTCATGCATTCCGTTGTGAATATAGGATTCTATACTACTTTAGTTTCTTAAAGTATTCTCCAAATGCATTTCCATTTGGAAACTTTACACGATAACATTCATTAAACAAATTTAGACTTCAGATACTAATTAATCGAAGGTTTACTCTAAAGCAGCGGATCTCAAACTTTTATGCTTCACGTACCCCCTGGAAATGTGTATGTAACTGGCGTAACCCTTGTATAGATAGATAAAACTATAGTTATAGTATAACATTGGGAATAAAATAACACATATTTATCGGTGATTCTCAACCTTTTATGCTTCACGTACCCCCTGGAAATGTGTATGTAACTGGCGTAACCCTTGTATAGATAGATAAAACTATAGTTATAGTATAACATTGGGAATAAAATAACACATATTTATCAGTGATTCTCAAACTTTTATGCTTCACGTACCCCCTGGAAATCTGTATGTAACTGGCGTACCCCTTGTATAGATAGATAAAACTATAGTTATAGTATAACATTGGGAATAAAATAACACATATTTATCAGTGATTCCCAAACTTTTATGCTTCACGTACCCCCTGGAAATCTGTATGTAACTGGCGTAACCCTTGTATAGATAGATAAAACTATAGTTATAGTATAACATTGGGAATAAAATATATATATATCAGTGGTTCTGAACCTTTTATGCTTCAGGTATCCCTGGAAATGTGTATGTAACTGGCGTACCCCTTGTATAGATAGATAAAACTATAGCTATAGTATAACAATGGGAATAAAATAAAACATATATATCAGTGGTTCTCAACCTTTTATGCTTCACGTACCCCCTGGAAATGTGTATGTAACTGGCGTACCACTTGTATAGATTGATAAAACTATAGTTATAGTATAACAATGGGAATAGAATATAACATATATATCACTGGTTCTCAACCTTTTATGCTTCACGTACCCCCTGGATATGTGTATGTAAATGGCGTACCCCTTGTATAGAGAGATAAAACTATAGTTATAGTATAACAATGGAAATATAATAAAACATATATATCAGTGGTTATCAACCTTTTATGCTTCACGTACCCCCTGGATACGTGTATGTAAATGGCGTACCCCTTGTATAGATAGATAAAACTCTAGTTGTATTATAACAATGGGAATGAAATAATACATATATATCAGTGTTTCTCAACCATTTATTCTTCACGTAGCCCCTGGAAATGTGTATGTAACTGGCGTACCCCTTGTATAGAGAGATAAAACTATAGTTATAGTGTAACAATGGGAATAAAATAAAACAAATATTTCAGTGGTTCTCAAACTTCATGCTTCACGTACCCCCTGGAAATATGTATGAAACTGGCGTACCCCTTGTATAGAGAGATAAAACTATGGTTATAGTATAACAATGGGAATAAAATATATATATATAAGTGGTTCTCAATTTTTTATGCTTCACGTACCCCCTGGAAATGTGTATGAAACTGGCGTACCCCTTGTATAGAGAGATAAACCTATAGTTATAGTATAACAATGGGAATAAAATAAAACATATATATATATATACTCACCTATTAAATTTTTTATTCATAAATTACATATATCGATGGACACAAAATCGAAATAAATAATTTAATATAATATATAATAATATATAAAACGCTATTACGTGAAAACTGGCTGAATATTCCAATAGATTTCAATTATTATAAAAGGAAAAATAATCAAATTTTAAAACAAAATTTTTGTCATTATTTAAACTTCTTTCTCCCTTGCATCTGAACCATAGGAGTTTGATTAGTCAAATCATTGATCCATTTCAAGATTTCGGACTGACTAAAAAGGATATTGTGACCATTACCAGGCTCAGAATAGGGGCCACAAGACTTAATGATCAAATAAATAAGATGAATACAGCTGAGTCGTCTGCATGTTGTTGGGTTGGGTTGTTTTACCTCTGAGCGGCACTTTTTTGCACACCATGGGCTAAATGGCCAGGTCACATGGACCCCGAAGGCTCAGAGAAGGTTGGGGGAGTCTGGGACTCGAACCTGGGAACTACAGATTACGAGCCTGGCGCGCTACCGACTGAGCCACCCCTCCCCCCTTCTCGTCCGGAAATTATTTTAAGAAATCTCGGTGCACTATATCGGAGAGTTCTCCCAACTTAGTCTGAAAAACCGGAATTTCAAAAGCAAAACCATAAAATTGCGAGTAACCTTAGATTGGCAGGGGTCAGCGTTGAACACTGGAACAGCTGTTGGGAGACAGATGGTAGCCTCCCGTTAAGGCGATCCAGCGTGTTCTTTAACGTGCACAGGTTACGGCTCTCCCGCACACGGGAACTTAACGTCCCATCCGACGGACGGCGGCCTTTCCAAGCCCATCGGTGTCCCCTACTGACCGTGGGCAGGGCGGGGAATTTTGCGGAGATAAATCTCAACGCTGACCCAGCTGGGACTCGAACCTTGGAACTACAGATTACGAGCCTGGCGCGCTACCGACTGAGCCACCCCGCCCCTCGTCTGCATGTGATAGATGCAGAACAAAAGTAACAGTCTCTCATGTGTTAATTAATTGCAGTAAATTTGATACTTGCAGAGATCAAATGTTTCGCTCACTAGAAGAAATTGGAATTAAGGAATTTACACTCAAATATCTACTCAGACACCAGAATTTCATAAAAAGAAAATATACCTTTAAATTACTTTTACAATTTATTTAGGATACTAAATTGATTGACAGAATTTGATTTAGTGCCCAAATAGTGCCATGATGTTTCTGCATTAGGAGATTGAACGCTCTTAGAATTTTAATGATGTTAATCAAGAAATTTAAGTTTCTACTGGAAAACCTCCTTCCTTCAGAAAACTCTGGAATGTTTATTGAATGTTTATTTGACCTCCAATCTAAGGTTACTGGCAATTTTATGGTTTTGCTTTTGAAATTTCTGTTTTTCAGACTCGGGAGAACTCTCCGACATAGTGCAGGGGCCTTTCTTAAAATAATTTCCGGGCGATTTTCAGACTCAGTTGGGAGAACTCTCCGTTCCGTGCACTGACCTTTCTTTAAAAAATTTCCGGACGAGAAGTGCGAAAGGCCCCGAGTGATTTCCGGAATAATAGTTTACGTAGAAGAAGAGAAAGCTTAATTTTAAAATTTTATGAATCATGTGGTAGTTATTATCAAATTGTCTCTCGATTTCTACGTACTTTGCCCTATATCAGTGTCTCGCAAACTTTTTTACTCTGAGGCAAACTAAATCTAATTTTTTTTCCGCGGCACACTGAATCTAATTTTTTTCCCACGGCACACCTAAAAAAGAGAAAAGCAAACTCTATATAATCGTCATTATATTTGCGCTTTGTTGACGTCATCAGCCTGGTTTTACTTGAAGATTTGCTCTCGTTCTTTAATTCATAACTCGGTGTTTGTTTTAAATATTTGTCCATTCTATGGCTTGAAATAATCATAACGAGTATTTGCTAAATGAATTTTGTTAAGCATTCTTCAAAATGAGGTGCTAATACATTGCAGTCAATTTCAGTGAAGTTTCATGGAAGATGATGCTGAAACATCAGTAAACTTATTCTTAAATAATTCTCCCAAATGATCAGCAGAAAGAATTGCCCCATGAAGAGCAATAAACAAGCTTACTGCAACTTCAACGTCGAAGCTTTTGGGACATTACCTCTTTTCAATAAACAAATCCAAAGAATTTGTCGCCGAAGAGTACTTCCTCTCACCCATGTTTTTTACGTTCATTATTATTGAAAGTCAGAGCGCTTTGCTCGGATATCGCACTAACAAATCCTACCCCTAATTTTGCTCGAATCACATGGAATTTATAGAATCCAGTCTTTGAAATCTTTGTCTAGGAGCCATTCCGTTAGAAACCGCAGTTCATGTTATGGTTTGGGGCGGGGGTGGCTCAGTCGGTAGCGCGCCAGTCTCGTAACTGTAGTTTCCAGGTTCGAGTCCCAGCTAGGTCAGCGTTGAGATTTATCTCCGAAAAATTCCCCGCCCTGCCCACGGTCAGTAGGGGATACGATGGGCTTGGACAGGCCGCCGTCCGTCGGTTGGGACGTTAAGCCGTGGCCCCGAGTGCAGGATAGCCATACCCTATGCACGTTAAAGAACACGCTGGATGGCATTGATGGGAGGCTACCATCTGTCTCCCAACAGCTGTTCCAGTCGGTCTCCTCCCCGAACCTTCTCTGAGACTTCGGGGTCCATGTGACCTGGCCATTTTGTCCATGGTGTGCAAAAAAGTGCCGCTCAGAGGTAAAACAACCCACCGTTAAAGAACACGTTGGATGGCCTTGACGGGAGGCTACCATCTGTCTCCCAACAGCTGTTCCAGTGGGTCCCCTCCCCCAACCTTCTCTGAGCCTTCGGGGTCCATGTGACCTGGCCATTTAGCCCATTGTGTGCAAAAAATTGCCGCTCAGAGGTAAAACAACCCAACCTAAACCTTTAAATATTAGATTAATATTATACTCTGACCGAGATCTTCAATTTACGTCTAGTGACTCTTTCCCGTAAAAAAGCTTATTTTCATTGTTGGGTATAGGCGCTCGAAAAAACATCCGAACACTATGGTTGATTACAGAAGTCAGAGAAAAAAAATATCTGGCAACGTTTTTTTTATAAATTAGGGATCTGGCAGCCTTCGTGTAGTACACGAAGGTAGCAAGATTTTTTTCTGAATTCTGAAATCAACCATAATGTTCGGATACTGTTTTGAGCGACTGTACTAATATTCCCCCCCCCCCCCCCCGATAGGGGACCACCTTGTCGTGGTGGGGGGGCCTAGGGCCCAGCAACCCGGCTGAAGGCTGTGCCTACCGGATTGGTGTCCCGGTTGGACATGTCTAAGGCCAACCGAGGTTGAAGATGCTGCTGGCCGGCTTGATTGCCGGTCGGATGGTGACGGCGTCGGAGACCTCACCTCTCAGGAGACCTGTGTGGTCTGTTGGACGGCTCTGCCGAAAGGTCTGAGCCCCGCCTTGTAGGCACGAGCTGTCCAAAAAGTCTGGGTCTTACTAAGAGTCTCCACCCCGGGTGCCGATCGAGCTTGGATCTTTATATCCATGCACATTTGCAAACCGGGGAATAGATTAAAGTAAGGTTTCTTCTGGTGGTCACTTTTCCTTCTATAGGACTGCTGCCATGTGAGGCTGGGGTTGAGGTGCGCCTATAGGGCGTATTCCTTGCCCCCGGCTCTAGATGGTCATGGCTTTTCATAACCAGGTAGTGCTGTACAAGCGGAACCGGGAATTGCCGTGGTTGCATAACATCGCAACAAGAGATTCATTGTACTAATATTTCTAAATTCGGAGTGTAAATGTATTGTTTGTAATATTACTTTAAGTTTAGGGTTTTCTACACCCAGCATTCTCAGAAAACCTAAATTAAGGATTTTTGATCGGTCGAAAACTATGAATCATTATAGTTCGTTAGACCATATTCGATTCAAAAAAAAATATATTTTTTTCAAATTTTTTCAAAATATTTGCGGTTACCCACCATTCGTGGAGTACAGGGAAATTTTCGACACTATAAATCATAACAGTTTTTCAATATTTATCGAACTCCAAAATAAGTTTCAATTTATGTCAAACAATTTTCATATTTCAGAACAAAAATGTCAAACTTCTAGCATAATTAAATCGCTTGCAACATTAGTTTTAAATTTTACAGTTTTCATAACTTCCTACGTTAGAGGGCGCAATTATAGGGATTCTGAAATTGCACATCGGAATAATTCATTAATACCTGTCCAACACAAAAACAATTTTAAATTTATTTCTGAAAAGTAGAAAGTTCTATTTCTACAGAGGGACAAATTCAAAATATTAGGTCATTTTTTATTTATATTTTCTGGAAACGAGCTAATAATCCCTAGATACCACCGAATAAGGACCTCTGATCTTATTTAGGTGCCAAGAAAGGTAAATGAAAAAAAAATAGTTAAGAATGAAATTTCAATGATTAAAACTTCACCAAATTACGCATTTTAATATGTCATTAAATAAAATTATTTATTTATTATGCTACTTCAGGAGTGTATAACAATTTTGGAATGGCATGGTAATGTAAAAAGCTATTGCGAACAAGGCCTTACTTGAATACGAACGCAAATATTACAATAATCAAACTTTAGTATATAAAGCCTTTTCCTCAAGAAGGAACAATCAGAAACATATGTAATTTATCTCTTCTAATAAATCACCATCGTCACATTACATCTTAAATTATTCCCCGCCCTGCCCACGGTCAGTAGGAGACACCGATGGGCTTGGAAAAGCCGCCGTCCGTCGGATGGGACGTTAAGCCGTGGCCCCGTGTGCGGGAGAGACATTCCCTGTGCACGTTAATGAACACGCTGGATGGCCTTGACGGGGGCTACCATCTGTCTCCCCACAGCTGTTCCAGTGGGTCCCCTCCCCCAACCTTCTCTGAGCCTTCGGGGTCCATGTGATATGGCCATTTAGCCCATGGTGTGCAAAAAGTGCCGCTCAGAGGTGAAACAACCCAACCCAACATCTTAAATTAATTAATGAAGAGAAATCCTTTTGAATTTATATTTCGAAAATCAGCTGGAACAGAATTTTGACTAGGAAAAATCATTTTCATTTGAGATACCAAATGGCTTTTGCTCAGTTTAATTAGTGATAACGAAAGAGTGTTTGAAATCCAATTTTTTATCTTATTAAAAGTGTACTTAATTGCATATTTTCTAATGATTTTACTTATTTTCCTATTTCCTTTCACAGTGTTTACAACGAGAATCTAAAGTCGTGGTGCCAGCGTACAGATGTATCATATGTGTCGAAGAAATTTGCACTAATCGGTAACTCATTCATGAAGATCTTCGACATACCCAGAGATGAGGATGGAGATATTTAGTTAGAACAAGTAACTGACCTTTATCTACTAACTCTACAGAATAATATTATCTTTGATTTTAAGTGTAATCCCAATTCCCTTCTGTAGAATACCATCAGACATCGAGGAAAACATCACTGATGAAAGTGGTCTTTTCTGTCAAAAAAATATCCGAACACTATGGTTGATATTTTTTTGAGCAACTGTATTCATGGAGGGCGATTTCTCTCTTTCCAAATTATTTTCTCTCGTGACAAATGGAACTTTTAAAAGAATATGGATTGTGTTGTGTTTCGTTGTTTTACCACAGAGCAGGACTTTCTTTGTGCGGAATGGGCTACATGGCTATGTCACAAGAATCTCGAAAGCTCAAAAAAGTTTGAGTGGAAGTGACCCACTGGAGAGCTATTGGGAGATAGATAGTAGCCTCTCGTCAAGGTGATCTAGAGTGTTCCTTAATGTACACAGGGCCACGACTGAACATCCTATCCGACTGGCAGCGGAATTTCCAAGTCCATCGGTGACATCTACTGACCAAGGGCAGGTGAGGAATTTTGCGGATATAAATCTCAATGCTGACCCAGCTCATACTAATATCTGGGAACTATAGATTATGATCCTGCCTATGGATTGTGATACTGCATTGCCAACTATACAGTACATACAGGGTGAATCTGAAAAAGTGGGCAAAACTTTACGGGGTGGTAGAACGCAGCTATACGAGCAATATTCGTCATGGAAAGTATGGGCGGAACGCAAACGGCGAGCCGCTAGGTGGCGTTGGAAATGGTATAAAAGGGTCGGTCCTCGCACCCAACGGCATTTCTACCGTGGATTGCAGAGAGGATGGCTGGTTATACCAACCACGAAATGGCGGATATGCACTTTGTGTACGGTGCGGCGGACGGGAATGCAAGTTACATTCCTGTTAATAAAATGTTTTCTGAAGTATCTCCTCTCCTTCTTGTGTTCATTCTTTAAATGTGACAGTGGAAAACTACCTTTTAACTTCTCACCGCTTGCGTTCCGACCATACATTCTATGACGAATATTGCTTGTATAGCTACGTTCTACCTCCCGTAAAGTTTTGCCCACTTTTTCATATTCACCCTGTATATACGAGAAAGGTCTTTAATGAAAGTTTGGGATGCGGGATATCTCATAGGCTAACTGTACTTTTGATCCCTCACCATACCCATATACACATATACACACTATCATTGTTCCTTGCCATAAAAAATCGATGGACACATTTCTAAACGCACACGGACACTGCCGACAGATGGCGGCCTTTCCTAGGCCATCGATGTCTCCTACTGACTGAAGGCAGAAAGAAGAATTTTACGATAAACTCGACGCTGGCCTTGGCAGAGCTCGAACCTAGGAACTGCAAATTACGATTCTCGTGCGCTACAGACTGAGTCACCCCCGCCCCATCTTTTCTGAATAATCAGAATGTTTTCGACTGTTCAAATAAAATACGCTGTCCATTATAAAACATTTTACGTATAGTTGATTTTACGATTTGTTATACAGAAATGTTTGTAATTCAGCTTTCGAGTGTTTTATTCTTTTAGTGTTTGATGTTTAAAGAATGAGAATAGTAATTTGATCAAGGATTTCGGAGCTTTAATGAAAAGTAAATATACACCTAAAAAGTGAAACAAAATAAAATATGGAACATGTCATAACTAGGCGAACGTCTCAGAAGCAGTACCATGTCTATTTCTCAGCTCTAATTTTTATAGTGTTATTTTCTTTTTCCTAAGGTAGTGAACTGAATAAAGGAAAAAAGTAAAAAAATTTTCTCTGATTCAAACTAATGCAGAAAACAAATGCTCTGTTATTACCATGCATTCTCTTTCACGAGAAAGAGCATTTAAAATTCTATACAAAACATATGACTACTGAAAAGGCAATTTTTGGCCGCTAAGTTCGTTACTTTCCGTGTTGCCACCAACTCTGTTTCAACGAAATTCCTTTAGAGTGGACAGAAAAAAAAAACATATGACGTATTACCATTATGTGTTGAAATCATGATTAATGGTCCTTTTAACAGTTAAATTTGCAAAAGGAAATTTAATGTGACTTAATAAATGAAATATGTTATAAGAAGAAATAGAGATGATAGAATTGTACATTAAGTAAGAATTTTGGAGTAAAATCTATTTTCAAACTTTGGACGTATCGCCGAGATACATCCGTGATATACAACTTTCAGCGATGGAACAAACTTTCTGTGGATTGAACGAGCGATATCATATTGTATTACTTCTTTTTATAAATCTTGTGGTAGTTGTTG
Source organism: Ryuthela nishihirai (assembly GCA_038380435.1). Taxonomy (NCBI): domain Eukaryota; kingdom Metazoa; phylum Arthropoda; class Arachnida; order Araneae; family Heptathelidae; genus Ryuthela; species Ryuthela nishihirai. The sequence continues at coordinate 109,537,555 of JAWZYU010000006.1, read as the reverse complement.
TCCAATTATTTCTCCATTTTCGCACTATTAAGATTGTATTTGTTGTGAAAACTGCTGTTCCACTATAACTTCTTAACTTGTTAACCAATCGCAACGAGAGTAATTAAACAAAAAACCCCTCAAGCAGCTGCTTGGCACAGAGATCTGACAAAGGCCTGCCAGTTTACATGTCATAGTAGAAGTTCTGTGAGGATGGCAGGATCTTAGCAGAAAAACAACACGAACATCCATACCTTACCCGGGGGGGGGGGGGGGGCACTGCTATACACAACCTTATTGCAGTTCCACCACGTAGCATTTGGTGGCCGGATATCTTTTTAATAAATGAATCCATAATCAAATTGCCTTCTTCTCACCAACGTTTCTTCTTCTATTGTTATTGAAAGTAAGAACGGATTTCTATTGAAACGGAACTTCTATTGAAAGTAAGAACGGTTTACTCTGATATTACATTTTCAAATCCAACACCTAACTTTGTTTGAATCACGTGGCATTTATAGAATCCAGTCTTTGGAATTTTTTTCTCAGAGCCATTCCGTTCGAAACCATTGTTCATATTCGAGTTTTTGCTTTTTCCGTATTTGAAAGTGTTTTACAAATGCAAAGTGTTTAAAAAATACAAGCAAAGAATTCTTAAACTGTAACGTAAACAGGAAATATTGGTGTGTGAAATTAAAATAAAATGTCTGATGGGATTGGAGGTAAAACTGCTAGCAGAATTTCACCGGGTATCGAATGGCACAGTCGCTCAAAAAAATATCCGAATATTATGGTTGATTACAAAAGTCAGAAAAAATATCTGGCAACGGTGTTTTGGAAATAAGTGATCTGGAAACCTTCCTTTACCTACAAGAACGAATTCTGTAAACAACCATAGTGTTCGGATAGTTTTTTGAGCGACTGTACTAATATTTCTAAATTCGAGTATAAATCTGTCGCCTGCAATATTACTTCAAGTTTACAGTTTTCTATATTTCATCATCATCATCATCCTCAAGCAGCCATGGGCTACGGAGGTCCAACCAGACTGCGCAGTTTAATTCTCCAAGCATATCTGTCCTGAGCTACATCTGCTGCATCCAGCCACTGTACACCAATTCTAACAAGGTACTGTTTGACATTGTCAGCCCACCGCATCCTAGGTCTCCCCCTCTTTCTGAGGCCTCTAAGCACACTGTCCATAACCCTATTCACCAATCTATAATTATCCATACGGGCAACATAGCCAAACTAGCGGAGTCTCTCTCTGCACAATATGCTGCTTAAAGGAGGTTGCAGACTCCTTTGCTTAACCTCATCATTAGTTACAAAGTTAAACCACCTAATACCCAAGATACTGCGTAAGCATCTAGAATCAAAAGCATCTAGTTTCCTGTTATATTGTTATCTTGTTTACACAGCGTCCAAGTTTCACTACCATAACTAACCCTAGAAAGAACCAAACTATTTTACAGTCTAATTTTAGTCTTTAGGTGTATACGCCTATTTCTCCACAATCTCCATAGATTCTTAAAAGTCCCGGCAGCAATCCCTATTCGTCTGTTAATCTCATGCCGCACATCACCAGTATCTGTTACGTAGCTCCCAAGGTAATTAAACTGTGATACCTGCTCAAGACTGCAACCATTCAGATTAACTGACTCACAACCTGCCTGACCAATTTTCATCACTTTAGTTTTCTCTCTGTTTATAACCAAACCTACTCTACTACCAGTCTCATCTACATCTCGAATGAAAGAGTTCATCTCATCAACATCATTTGCCAAAAGGGCTAAATCATCAGCATAATCTAAATCAGAAATTTTCGTATCTCCAGCCCATTTAAGGCCAAAATCTTTCCCTTGAAGTGAATTTGGCATAACATAATCAACAACCAAACTAAAGAGAAAAGGAGATAAAATGCACCCTTGTCGAACACCAGAAGTAATGCTAAACCAATTGCTACAAGACTTACGAACTGTCACACATGACTCAGTGTTATTATAGAGAGCTTTCATTATGTTAACTAACTTGTCTGGTATACCATATGATTTCACAATCAACCACAAATTATGACGATCAACAGAGTCGAAAGCCTTTTTGAAATCAACAAAGCTAGTAACCAAAGGTTTCTGAAACTCTAAACATTTCTCAAGAATCTGCCTAAGTGAAAATATCTGATCTACACATCCCCTACCACTTCTGAATCCACATTGCTCATCACGCAATTGCCTGTCAACCAGATTCTTAATTCTATTAAGCACAATCATGGAAAGAACTTTACCTGGAACAGAGAGTAGGCTGATACCCCTATAGTTATCACAAGAACTGCGATCACCTTTTTTGAAAATAGGGATAATTATAGCTCTGGTAAAATCTTTAGGAACCATGCCTTTATCATAAAAGTTATTCAAAATTTCAGTCATCCAAGTGGTAACTGAAACATTCCCAGCTCTAAGCATTTCCGTAGTAATTTCATCCACCCCTGTGGCTTTATGAAGTTTAAGTTTAGAAATAGCCAAACTAACTTCAGATTGTGTTATAGGGCCAACATTAAAGCCAACAATGCATCTATCATCATTGCAAACAATGGGAGTAGAATTAACCACATTGTTTAGAACATCACTGAAATGCTCAGCCCACCTAGCCATGACAGAATCCTCACCTTCTATAACCTTACCTTGTTTATCCTTCAATCCCTGTATACCTGTTCGTTTTCTACCACACAAAACATTAACTATCTGGTACAGCTTTCTGCTGTTGTGCTGTCTAACTGCTTCCTCAGCTTTTTCAGCCAGGCCATCAAGCCAAATATTCTTATCAGTAGCTAACTGATCTTTACACGTTTAGTAAGTTCTTTGTAATGCTTTCTATTAGGACTAGTAGGGTATTGATTAAGGACATTCCTGCAGTTCCTTCTTTCTGAAATAAGCTCAAGTGCTTTATCACTTAAATAAATCTGTCTCCTCTGCTCCTTTTTCCCCAAGAGAGTACTGTTAGGTTCCAAAAAAGCCTGTTTAAAATGGCCCCATTCTTCCTCAACATCAGTATTAAGCAAACCATGATGTCATAATGACTAAGTAACCTATTATGGTAAGCTTTAGCTATAGCTGGGTCTTTCAGAGCTTCAGTATTAAAGGTAAAATTTTTAACCCTAGCACAACACTTTTTAAGTTTAAGTTCCAAGACACTTTTAACAAGGTAATGGTCAGGTCCAATTTCAGCTCCCCTATATGCCCTGGTATTTCTAACAGAACTAGCCCATTTGCTGTTAATTAATATATAATCAATCATATTCTTATGAAGCCCATCAGGTGAAACCCATGTGTATTTATGTATGTCGCGGTGTTTGTAATATGTGTTAGTTATTCTGATACCATTGAGTTTACTTACCTGTAGGAGACGTTGCCCATTGCTATTGCAGCTACCAATACCAAAAGGGCCTATTACTCCTCCCCAAAGGTCAGAGTCGGTACCAACTTTGGCATTGAAGTCACCAAGAACAAGGGTAATATCTCCTTTCTTGACAGAATTCAAAATATCCTGAAGTTGTCCGTAAAACCTATCCTTCTCATCCTCATCAGAATCCTCAGTGGGGGCATAACAGCAGATAACATTCAAGTGTTTAATGCTTGTCTGAAATTTTGCTGTAAGAAACCTTTCATTAATGCACTCATATCCTAGAAGAGCATCACTAGCATGTCTGCTGAGCAGCAGACCCACGCCTTGGTGATGCTTTCCATCCTCCCTCCCTGTAAAGAGAAATTTAAAGTTATTTTTAAGTATCTCAACTTTACCTATCCATCTGGTCTCTTGCAAGCCTAGAATATCTAGGTTATAGCGCTGGAATTCCTGCATGAGGACATCAAGAGAATAATCTCTATGTAATGTCCTCACGTTCCACGTTCCTGCAGAGAGAAAATGATTAGTAGGATTTTTAAAGAAATTATGTTTATTGAGATTGGTAGGGCCCACAATATCAAACAGCCCCCTGATCGCAGGCATGGGGCAAAGACCTGTTCCTCCTCCGCTAAAGGCTGAAGTCACCGATGCTGGTAGGAACTTCAGGCACCACCGTTTCAAGTGGACTTTTTCAAGAGCCATATGGCCTGCTTGAGACACGTTACTCCAGTTTAGGCTTGACGATGCCCAACTAGCTAAGTAAGGTTCAGGTACCTGCGATGGCCTCTGATTAGGATTATCCACCAGCTGATATAAGGTATCCCATGCCTCTGTTCACTTAGAGCTGGCAACCCAGAAGCAAACAGAAAACACAGCGGCAGATTCTCCCTCAACAGAGGCCCACCAGTGCAGCAAGTCCAGGATCCATAATCAAGCTCAAATCCATAAACAAGTCGTCAAGTAGGTATAAATGGTCAGCACCAGGACCCTGTGAAGTTGACCACTCCTCAGCAGGGTTGAAAAAAAAGAAAAACGTGGCCACAGATGACCAGATCAGTAGGCTACACTGAACTGGCAGCCCTCCCCTTCCGTTCCCTTCCAAAAGAGAATATCTCTTTTGAAAGGTACTAACGGCCTGCACCACGAGAAGGCGGGGTCGGACATTAGGTGCTAGACCTGGCCGGTTCTGTGCATCATCACTAGAGATTGGTACACAGCTCTCCTTCCAGTTTACCCTAGCTACCATTTACAGGTCTCAATATTTAGCATTCTAAAAAAAATACTAATTAAAGTTTTTTGAACGATCGAAAACTATCAATCATCATAGTTCGTTAGCGCACATTCAATAAAAAAATATATTTTTTTGAAATTTTTCTAGATATTTCCGGTGACCCACCATTCGTGGAGTGAAGGAACAAAGTGGTGATGCAATATGAACATATTGGTCGTCGCACTCCATCACTACACATGGGGCGGGGGTGGCTCAGTCGGTAGCGCGCCAGGCTCGTAATCTGTAGTTTCCAGGTTCGAGTCCCAGCTGGGTCAGCGTTGAGATTTATCTCCGCATATCTCCCCGCCCTGTCCACGGTCAGTAGTGAACACCGATGGGCTTGGAAAAGGCCGCCGTCCGTCGGATGGGACGTTAAGCCGTGGCCCCGTGTGTGGGAGAGCCATACCCTGTGCATGTTAAAGAACACGCTGGATATCCTTGACGGGAGGCTACCATCTGTCTCCCAACAGCTGTTTCAGTGGGTCCCCTCCCCCAACCTTCTATGAGCCTTCGGGGTCCATGTGACCTGGCCATTTAGCCCATGGTGTGCAAAAAAGTGCCGCTCAGAGCTAAAACAACCCAATCCATCACTACATTATCAAATTTGTAGTCCAAATTAGACTTTTCACAATATTCGTTTAAAAGTTTGAAATTTTCATTTTTTTTTGAACGTAGAGGGCACGATTAAAATATTTGGAATTTCCGAAGCTTTAAATCGTAATAGTTTATCAATACGTATTAAACTCCAAAATAACTTTCAATTTGTATAAAAATTATTCATATTTCATAACAAAAATGACTTTACTTTAAAGCATACTTTTAGCATAATTTAATCGCTTGCAACATTAGCTTTATATTTTGCAGTTTTCATAATTTTCTCCGTTAGAGGGCGCAATTATAGGGATTCTGAAAGTGCACATCGAAATAATTCATCAATACCTATTAAACTCAAAAAAAGTTTTTAATATATCTCTAAAAAGGAGGAAGTTCTATTTCTACACAGGGACAAAAAACAAATTCAAAATTCATCACCAAATTACGCATTTAATGTGTCATAAAATAAAATATTTTTTTTTATGCTACGTCAGCAGTGTATAACAATTTTGGAATGGCATGGTAATGTAAAAATCTATTGCGAAGAAGGCCTTACTTGAATACTACCGCAAATATTACAATATTCAAACTTATGGATATAAGGCCTTTTCCTCAAAAGAAGAACAGTGAGAAACATATGTAATTTATCGCTTCTAACAAATCACCATCTTCACATTAAATCAAAAATTTATTAATGGGGATATAATCGTTTTGGATTTATAATTCGGAAATAAGGTGGAACAGAATTTTAACTAAGAAAAATCATTTTCATTTGAGATAGCAAATGGCTTTTTCTCTGCTTAATTAATGATAACGAAAGAGTGTTCCAAATGCATTTTTTTTTCATCTTATCAAAAGTCTACTTATTTGCATATTTTCCAACGATTTTATTAATTTTCCCCTTTCCTTTCACAGTGTTTACAATGAGAATCTAAATTCGTGGTGCCAAGCGTACTGATGTAAAACACGTGTCGAAGCAGTAATCGGTAACTCATTCATGAACATCTTCGGCGTATCCAGAGATGAGGATGGAGATATTTGGTTAGAAGAAGTAACCGATCCATGTCTGCTAACTCTACAGAATAATATATCTTTGGTTTTAAGTGTGATCCCAATTCCCTTCTGTAGAATATCATCAGACATCGAGGTTGGGTTGTTTCACCTTTCAGCGGCACTTTTTTGCACACCATGGGCTAAATGGCCAGGTCACATGGACCCCAAAGGCTCAGAGAAGGTTGGGGGAGGGGACCCACTGGAACAGCTGTTGGGAGACAGATGGTAACCGCCCGTCAAAGCCATCCAGCGTGTTCTTTAACGTGCACAGCGTATGGCTCTCCCGCACACGGGGCCACGGCTTAACGTCCCATCCGACGGACGGCGGCCTTTCCAAACCCATCGGTGTCCCCTACTGACCGTGGGCAGGGCGGGAAAATTTTGCGGAGATAAATCTCAACGCTGACCCAGCTGGGACTAGAACCTGGGAACTACAGATTACGAGCCTGGTGCGCTACCGTCTGAGCCACCCCCGCGCCCCAGACATCGAGGAAAACTTCCTAATCTTGTCATCTTCGTAAATCTTCCACCGCTGACACTCGAACATCTGAACACTCTGAATATTCGATGACACATCGATGACTGGTGTTTCCATCTACTGACTGAGGGCAGAGAGGAGAATTTTAAGATAAATTTCAACGCTGGCCCAGGCGTAGCTCGAACCTAGGAACTGCAGTTACAATCCTGATGCGCTACCGACTGAGCCACCCCCGCCCCGTCATTTGTGAATAATCAGAATGTTTTCGATTGTTCAAAAGAATGCTGTCCATAAAAAATATGTTACGTATGGTTGATTTTACGATTTGCTATGTAGAAATGTTTCTAATTCAGCTTTCGAGTGTTTTATTCTTTTACTGTTTGATATTTAAAGAATGAGAATAGTAATTAGATCAAGGATTTCGGAGCTTTAATGAAAAGTAAATATACACCTAAAAAACGAAAGAAAATAAAATATGGAACTAGGCCAACATCTAAGAAGCAATAGCATGTCTATTTCTTAGCTCTAATTTTTATAGTGTTATTTCCTTTTTCCTAAGGTAGTGAACTGAATAAATGAAAAAAGTAAAAATATTCTCTGTGATTCAAACTAATGTAGATAAAAAAAAAGCTCCGTTATTACCATTCATTCTCTTTCAGAAGAAAGAGCATTAAAAATTCTATGCAAAATATTTAAACTGAAAAAGCAATTTTTGCCGCTAAGTTCGTTACTTTCCGTGTTGCCTCAAACTCCATTTCAACGAAACTCCTTTAGAGTGGACAGAAAAATGGCACTGGTCGATGCTAGTGTCTCGACATATAACCATTATGTGTTGAAATCATGATTAATGGGCTTTTTAACAGCTAAATTAGCAAACTAAAATTTATTTTGACGTAATAAATGAAATGTGTTATAAGAAGAAATAGAGATGATACAATATCCATTACTATGAATTTAGAGTAAATTCTTTTTTTCAAACTTTGGACATATCGCAGAGATACATCCGTGATATACCACTCCGATCGGTCCAGACGACAGTAATGGAATGAACGAGCAATATTTTATTGTATTACTTCTTTTTATAAATCTTGTGGTAGCTGTTGTCCAAATATTTCTCCACATCCCCCTATATTCAAATTTTTTTCATCTTATTAAAAGTCTATTTAATTGCATATTTTTTAATAATTTTACTTATTTTTCCCTTTCCTTTCACAATGTTTGCACTGAGAATCTAAAGTCGTAGTGCCAGTGTACAGATGTATCACACGTGTCGAAGAAATTTGCAGTTGGTTTGTTTGTTTTACCTCTGAGTAAGCACTGTTTTGCACGCCATGGGCTAAATGGCCAGGCAACATGGAACCATCGGCTCAGAGAAGGTGGGGAGAGAAGACCCATTGAAACAGCTGTTGGGATACAGGACGTAGCCTTCAATCAAGGCCATCCAGCGTGTTCTTTAACATGTACAGAGTATGGCTGTCCCGGACACAGGGCCTCGCCTTAAAGTCCCATCCGACGGACGGCGGCCTTTCCAAGCGCATCGGTGTCACCTACTGACAGTCTGAGCCTTTGGGTTGGGTTGTTTTACCTCTGAGTGGCACTTTTTTGCACACCATGGGCTAAATGGCCAGGTCACATGGACCCCGAAGGCTCAGAGAAGGTTGGGGGAAGGGACACACTGGAACAGCTGTTGGGAGACAGATGGTAGCCTCCCGACAAGGCCATCCAGCGTGTTCTTTAACGTGCACAGGGTATATCCTGAGCCATCCCATCCCCAAAATTTGCAGTAATCGGTAACTCATTCATGAAGATCTTCGGCATATCCAGAGATGAGGATGGAAATATTTGGTTAGAAGATGTAACCGACCTATGTCTGCTAACACTCTACAGAATAATGTCTGCTAACACTCTACAGAATAATGTCTTTGGTTTTAAGTGTGATCCCAATTCCTTTCTGTATAATACCATCAGACATCGAGGAAAACTTCAGTGACGAAAGTGGTCTTTTCTAACACTTAATGTACCGAAACCTAGGACCATGTAGTCTGCATAATATATATTATGCAGGGTGTTCCTGAATTCATGGCCCAAACGTGAAGGGATGGTAGTACACACCGAACCCACCAATATTCGTCATAGAATATGCGGCCGCAAACACAGCCCGGTGCCGGTATGGGGTATAGACGAGGTGGCACGGCTTAAAAGGGCTGGATCGGCCAAACCCCAGCATTCTCAGCGTCAACCGCACACGAGATAGAGCAGTTTACGAACGCAGAGAAAGCCGATATGCACCTGATGTACGGCGTAGCCGAGGCAATGGTAGAGAGGCGCAAAGACTCTACCGTGAGCGATATGCTATGTGCCGTGTGCTCGATCATAAATTATTTCCACGAATGCACCGTCAGCTGTCTGCGGTAAGCACCTTCCACCTCAGTCGACATAATGCCGGACGGACGGTCAGAATGCCAGCTTTGAGAGAGGACATCTTGCATATGGTGACAGATAACCCAGGTACAAACACGAGATCAGCCACCCGGAGCCTGAGTGTGCATCGGAACAGTGTCTGGCGAGTACTGCAGGAAGAAGGGCTACACCCCTGTCACTTGCAGCGAGTGCAGGCATTGACAGCTGTTGATTATCCCCTGCGCATGGACTTCGCCCAGTGGTTCCAGCAGCAAAGTGCCGCACATCATGATATTCCTGCGCATGTGCTCTTTACGGAAGAATCAACATTCTCACGTGAAGGCGTAGTGAATGTCCATAATGCGCATTCGTGGGTGGCCCAGAACCCCCATGGTACACTTCCAAATTCGAAACAGCAACGGTTCGCCGTCAATGTCTGGGTGGATATTGTGTATGACTACTTAATTGGACCCTACCTATTGCCAGACCGCCGCGATGTGCGAACGTAGCGTATTTTTCTGCAACAGGTTTTGTTGGAATTGCTTCAGCATGTTCCAGCCGCAATCGGCGCACGTGTGTGGTTCCAGCACGATGGGGGCAGTGGATCTGGCGGCAATTGGGCGATCTGTAAGGCCACAGGATGGGATTAGCGGTGGTCCCATCCTGTGGCCTCCCCAGATCGCCCAATCTTTCTTGTAGTGATATCTTTCTGTGGGGACATTTGAAGAGCGTTGTGTACGAGACACCCGTGCAGTCCGCAGAGGATCTGGTAGCCCTGACGTGAACCCCCCTTTCGTATGAGGGCGGTCCGCCATTAATGTTTGACTCCTTTCCTGCTGATTTGGCCGTGCTGCGATTATGCTGATTACTGAAAAGGGGACCTTCTCCGCAATAATCCAGGAACGTTACTTAATCATGAAAAATGGAGAGGAGTCAGGTTTTCCAAGTTACACACAATTTATTTACAATAACATTACTAAAATATTCTCTAATACCATTTGCTCCCTTCGTCGGGATACAGCTGCTCTTACTCAGTGTTCAGGCGATGTCCGCCTTTACAATGAGACGCCAAGAAATTGTTTTGGCAAAGTCCATCCATTGAGTTCGAGCTGCTAGCTCTAAAGTCATATTCCGTAGTCCGTTTCCTAGAGCACAGTGGCGGTAGCAGACAGAAAATAATTTTTGTATGGAAAATCCAGATCTATAAATGAGGGTGACCCTACCTGTCTTACGTAGCCGCTGCAGGAGCCTTGGATGCGAAGTCCGGCACTGTCGACTGGGAACCCATCGCCTAAGTTCGGCCAGACAAAGGAGGTTAGACTGCTCGGCCGATGCGAACGGGGAGGCAACACTTCACAACCAGAGACACGAGGCAATAGTCAACTCACTACGACGAGCGACTCCGGCAAAAGACATCTCATCAAAACGAGCGACTCGCTGCCAAAGACATCTCATCAGAACGAGCGACTCGCTGCAAAAGACATCTCATCAGAACGAGCGACTTGCTGCAAAAGACATCTCATCAGAACGAGCGACTTGCTGCAAAAGACACCTCATCAGAACGAGCGACTCACTGCAAAAGACATCTCATCAGAACGAGCGACTCCCGGCAAAAGACATCTGATCAGAACGAGCGACTCGCTGCAAAAGACATCTGATCAGAACGAGCGACTCGCTGCAAAAGACATCTGATCAGAACGAGCGACTCGCTGCAAAAGACATCTCATCAGAACGAGCGACTTGCTGCAAAAGACATCTGATCAGAACGAGCGACTCGCTGCCAAAGACATCTCATCAGAACGAGCAACTCGCTGCCAAAGACATCTCATCAGAACGAGCGACTCGCTGCAAAAGACATCTCATCAGAACGAGTGACTTGCTGCAAAAGACACCTCATCAGAACGAGCGACTCGCTGCAAAAGACATCTCATCAGAACGAGCGACTCCCGGCAAAAGACATCTCATCAGAACGAGCGACTCGCTGCAAAAGACATCTCATCAGAACGAGCGACTCGCTGCAAAAGACATCTCATCAGAACGAGCGACTAGCTGCAAAAGACATGCTTCTCTCCCACTGTTCAACCTTGCCGCCTTTTCCCACCGCGACCTCTAGCGGTGGTCAACGCGGAAGGCTGACGCGGGCACTCGCTATTGGACGTCGGACGCTTGAGACGAAAATCGCTCCACCTCCTCAGCACCTTTGATGGCGATCCGAACTCTAGTCCGGAAATTCCTACACCTGGGGCGATGGTCGCCACTGGTTTTATCCGGTGTAACGGGCAAGTTCGTGGAAGCGGGGTGACCAACCAAGGTCTTTGTTTTCACCTTGGAAAAACATGTCCTAGGACCTCTTAGCCCAAGTCGTGTCCACAGGATCAATTCCTGTGGGCACGACACACCTATCCCCCTTTAGGGAGAGAGGAGAATAGGCTAGGCAGGGAAAAGGTCTCTGACTGAACTGAAGATGGCTATATATGCAGTGGGAGTGGTGAAGGCGGTCTCCTGGGTAACCCATCACGATCTGGAATCTTTCCTTTTTCTCCATGAGTCCAGCTGTCACATGTTGCACTAAAAGTCCAAAGGGGTCACACGGGGTCCACAGGTGCACTAAAAGTTCGACGATTCACAGTTCGGGTCTGCCTGGACCGCTCTAGTGGGCGTCGGTTTGCAGGAGGCTCCACGGTACATGAAACAGAGAGAAACAGGAAAAAGGGTCACCAATCTGGTTTTCCACATGTATTCAATTCACAAGCACACAGTCTGTCTCCGTGCTTACCATCACGTGACTCACTGTTACATAAAACTTCAAAATCTTGGGGTACAAATTACACTTCTAATCGAATCACACTGATTATATTTCGTTTAATCCTTCTACAATCAATTCACTCTTCATAGACACTTAATCAAGTCACAACTCAATTATTTCTTAAAAATTTGAATGTCAACCATTTCTTCCTAATAGCCTCACAATTAATTCCTTTCTACAAATTCTAATGATTCATGAGACACTAGTTTGAACTGATTCCTTTCCCACATTTTATCCTATCCCTACTCTTTGTCTATAACTCCGACAGTTAATCCTTCAATTAGCTCATCTAGGTACCCTGAAAATTCACAAGACCACCTTGTGTCACAATGCTTTCAATAACTTTCTGACGCTAATTAATTTCTCTTAACAATACCAAAAATAAAAGTAAAAATCCTTTCTCAATGGATTCATTCTACAGTAACAAAATCATTTTACTACGTCCCATAATGATAATCAAAACACTCTCAAAAACTCACTCTATGATAACAAAATCATCTTACTAAGTTACTCTTACAAACTCATCTATAATTATTTCTCGATAATTTCATTTAATAGCAACAAAATCATTTCACTTGGTCATTCCATAATGATAATCAAAACACTTCTCAAAAACTCACTCTATGATAACAAAATCATCTTACTAAGTTACTCTTACAAACTCATCTATAATTATTTCTCGATAATTTCAAATCTCTACTATTCCAGTGGAGGGCTCCGCACTAGGTCTCTGGTTAATACGGGATGGGGAGTGGGTCCCGAAGGACCCACTCCCCCATTGACTGCGCGTGTGTGTGTGTGGGGGGGGGGGGGGGTGAAACGCCGGCGCGTCGATGTCATCGCTCTCGCAGCTCATCGCCCGGGCCCTGGGAGGACAAGACGAGCGCCATGACATGACGTCATCTCCCGGCACGCTTCCTTCTCCGAGTCCCATGGGGAGGGTGTGCGCAGAACCTGCAGCCTCGCCAGAGTCTGCCCAAAACGTCACCATTTCCGCTTGCGACCGGCTCGGCCACCGTGCACGGGAGAAATTCTCGCGAGTTCTCGTGTGAGCGTTCTATTACTCAGACTCCATACCTTCGCTGCGCTTGATAGCCGGGGGGGGGGGGGGGTGAGTACGCTAGTGTACTGACGGAGACTGTTGAGCAGTGACGGACAAGGGGAGGGGATTTCTGCTGCCCTGGGGCGATGCATCGTGAAGGCGTCCCTCGCAACGACATCAACCCATGAGGTGGGGTTCACTTCCTCGGGTTCGTCATATATCCCAGCATTCCGTGATTTCAAGCATCGTCTGCTTCGGGGCGGCCGCTGAGGCAAAGGCATAGGGGGTGCTGATCCACCGGATGTGTTGATGTTATAGCAAGCCATAGTGTGCGAGGGTGTGTCAGTAGCAGCGGCTGGAGCTGGCGCGACTCTTCCATCTTGTGCACGTGGTCGAAGGTCGTACCTGTGTGACTAACGGGCGGCGTTAGCGTGTGGCGGCTGCTGGGAGCTTGCTGTGGCGGGGTGCGCTCGCCCGCCTGGCGCCAGACGGCCTGCGACGTGATTCCGTGTGACTAGGGGGTTCGATTCCCAGTCGTCGTCCTCAGATTCCGGCTCAACGATGGGTCGTGATGGGGGCGTCTGGGGGTTTTGGTGTGGGGTCTTCCGGGATGGAGGGCTCACCTATTAGGTACGGGCGGCGCTTCCGCAGTTTGGTGAGGCAATCGACATGTACTGTCTCCACTTTGTGAGGATTGGTGACCAAGGCAATTTTGTAATTCACTTCGGTGAGGCGTTGCAGCACTCGCCATGGCCCGGTGGACATTTTTGATAACTTCCGGGTATTCCTGCGAGGGACCCATGGGCTATATAAAAACACTAGGTCGCCAGGCCGAATACCTTTATCCACGGCCATTTTTTTCCTCTGCTCCTCCTGACTCGTAGCTGCTGCTTCAAGATTCGCCTTCACCAGCTCATACGCCTCATTCAACTTGTTGGCTAACTGTTCGCCATAGCTCTTAGTGTTGGCGTAGGTTGCGGGCTCCTTCGTCTGCCACAACTGGTAAGGTAGGGCCACGTCTCGGCCATACAGTAGAAAATAGGGGGTGTGATGGGTGGAACTGTGAGTGGCACTCCGATAAGCCATCAAAACAAATGGCAGATGCTCATCCCACACATCATTTTTGTCGGACACCAAATGAGATAAAATGGATGCTATGAACTGGTTGAATTTCTCCACGAGGCCGTTGGAGCTCGGGTGATAGAAACTAGTGTTTTGTTTGGTAATGCCTAATCGGTTAAACACCTCGGTCATCACGCGACCGGTAAAGTTGCGCCCATTATCACTGGTGACAGTAGCGGGAATTCCATGTTTGGGAATAAAATCTTCTACAAACGCTCTCGCAATCGACTCTGCTGACTGATCGGCCAGTGCGTAGATCTCTGTCCATTTGGTGAAGTAGTCCATAATGACTAAGATGTACTTATTTCCTCGCTGAGTGATGGGGAGAGGGCCTAAAATATCCATGCTTATACGCTGAAAGGGGCGTCTTGTGAGTGGGGCTCGAACTAGGTTTCCCTTCTTTTTCTCAACGTAGCCTCTCCGTTGCAGATAAGATGTGCAGGTCTGGACGTAATTTCGAATATCGGCATACATTCCGGGCCAGTAATACTCAGACCTTACCCTTTGCAAGGTTTTGTACTCTCCCAAGTGACCTGAGCAGGGGTTGTCATTTCACAATTCTAATATCTGCCCTCGAAGACTGACGGGGATCGCTAGTTGCTCCGTTGCTTCCATACGGGGGCTATGGCTAGCCGGGGGGGCCAGATGGTATAGGATACCTTCCTTCAAGTGAAATGGTTTGGCAGCACTGGTGGGTGAATCGTGGGTCCTACTCTCTAAAATTTCGATGGTGTTTCTAAAGGTGGGGTCCTCCAGCTGTAGGTCTCTCAGACGGGCTAAGTCGCCAAAGGGGCTCTGGGAAGGGGGATTTCTCTCGATGGCCTGTATGTGACGGGACAGGGATCGGCGGGGACATTGTGTTTCCCAGGCCGATAAATGATGTCAAAATCGTAGTCCTGCAGCGTCAGATTCCACTTGGCCAGTCTACTGTAGGGGTCCTTGAGCTTCAGCAAATAAGTGAGGGGGGCATGATCAGACACAACCGTAAAACGTCGCCCATACAAGTATTGCTTGAAATGGGTAATAGCGAAACGGATTGCAAGGGCCTCCTTCTCAATCATTGAGTAGCGTGTTTCCGGGGGCTTCCGTTTCCGACTGGCGTAAGCTATCGGATGACGGAAACCGTCGTCCGTCTCCTGCTCGAGTACGCTGGCTACCGCAATATCCGACGCATCGGTCGACAGAAAAAATTTCCGTCCAAAGTCGGGGTAAAGGAGAAGGGGCTCGGTCATTAATTTCCTCTTCAGTACTTCGAACGCTTCCTCCGCTTCTGAAGACCATCTAAAAGGGGTGTCCTTCTTCACTAAATGGACCAAGGGGTCTGTAAGATCGGCGTAGCGATCGATAAAACGCCGGTAGTAGCCGGTTAGGCCTAGGAAGGCTCGAACGTTCCGGACACTACCGGGGCGAGGAAATTCTTCAATGGCCTGGACGTTCCATGGGTCTGGCTGGACCCCTTCTGCGGAAATCAAATGTCCCAGGTAAGTGAGGGATTCCTTCATGAATTGGCACTTCGCTGGCTTCAACTTTAAATTGTATGCCCTTAGGCGGTCAAGCACCCTCTGTAACCGTTCTGTGTGTTGTTCAAATGTCTGGGAGGCCACCATTATGTCGTCGAGGTAGACGAGAACTTGCTCTTGTCGCATTCCCATTAATACGTGGTCCAATAAATGCTGGAAAGTAGCGGGACTGTTCTTCAGTCCAAATGGTAAGTAGTTAAATTCAAATAACCATTTCCTGCTGATGAATGCAGTTTTCTCCACGTCACGTGGGTGAACGGGAACCTGCCAATAACCGGATACCATATCCAGCAAGCTAAAATATTTGGCGTGAGCTAGTTGGTCGATAATTTCGTTTATGAGGGGGAGAGGGTACGAATCTGGGACTGTTTTCGCATTTAGGGCCCTGTAGTCGAGGCAGAACCTGTATGTGGAGTCTTTTTTCTTCACTAAGACGATGGCTGACGCAAAAGGAGAGGCGCTTTCTCTTATTATTCCTTGCTCTAACAACTCATCCACTTGTCGGTCCAATTCGCCCTGCAGCGCGAACGGCAACCTGTATGCCCGCTGCCTCACAGGGCGGTCGTCTGTGAGGTGGATTTCGTGGTACACGGCGTCTGTGCCGGTCAATTCGCTGACATCTCTCGCAAAAACATCTCTATTTTTCATCAACAATTTCCCCAGTTTACTCTTCTCTCGAGGCCCAAGATGGTCCAACTGGAAATCCTCCAGGGACAGGGGCGATTTTCTTGTCTTCCGGGGGATGCTAGGGGGTTCTATTTGTTCGGTGTCGAGGGCTTCCAACGTGGCGATGCGCATGCTTTTATTCAGCCAGACAGGTACCGAGGAGGTATTGGCGACCCGGATGTTGAGTCGGCCGCTACCGTCCACTCAGTTCACCGAGCGGGCCACGCGCACGGAACCGGTTTTCAGCCGCTCATGTGGCTGAGCTAAGATCGTGCATCCTCGGTGCTCGTGGGCAGAACATTCGACAAGGGCTATGCGCTCGGCTCTAGGAGGGACACAGAGCTTCTGCACGATGCGCCCAATGTACATGGGTGTAGGGGATGGGGGTGAAGGTTGTTCCCAGGCAGGGTAGGCGGGCAATGTGAGGGGGGTGCTCCTATGTTTCGATTCCTTGTCCTTTTTCCTTTGCAGTGTGCCTGAATGACAATCTATGATGAATCGGTGCTTTTTGAGGATATCGTGTCCCATTATCATGTCGTACCGTGGAGTGTCTATGTTAAGGGCTACTATGGGGTGCTCAAAACTAATCCCGTCAAATGTGAGGGTCACCATGTATCTGCCTATCACTGGAAGGGGGTGGCCATCTACAGTTTTCAAATTATGTTGGAGGGGG
Source organism: Ryuthela nishihirai (assembly GCA_038380435.1). Taxonomy (NCBI): domain Eukaryota; kingdom Metazoa; phylum Arthropoda; class Arachnida; order Araneae; family Heptathelidae; genus Ryuthela; species Ryuthela nishihirai. The sequence continues at coordinate 109,520,550 of JAWZYU010000006.1, read as the reverse complement.
ACCGTTTTGTGCAGGATTCGGCTTCTCAAGCGCTGAAAGCACTGGCTATTCATGACGGACACAGTGGCGCTGGTATCGACGAGGGCCGACACCTCTGTGTCCTCCATGCGGCCAGACACAATGGGTGAATTTTCATCACTGCATAGTATGGCACACGGGGCAATGCGGATGGCTGACGCTTCGAGGGGACTGTGGGAAGTGCATCCGGGGCTTCCCTCCCGTTCTAGTTTAAAGGAGCAGTATGCTGGTTGGCTTGCCGTAACTCTTCTCTACCCTGATCTCGAGCTTGCTGAGGGGGGGGGGAAAGGGAATCCATTCTCTCTCGTCCAGCGGGTCCTCCGTGGAGTTGCCCGGTCTTGATCTTGCTGCCGGTTTCTCCCCGTTTGGTATCGCGGGTCACGTGGGCGTAGGGTCGGGGACGACGCACACTGACGGGCGTAATGGCCCACTACACCACACGTAAAGCACGTGACACGTAAAGCAGCGGCACCCCGGCGATCCGCCCAGGGGTGCCGCTGTTGCTGGGGCTGACTGGTATGGCTCCTCTCTCGCTTGTCCCTCAATCTGGTGGAGGCGCTCCCCCAAACGTACTAGATCTCCCTGTATCTGGCAGAGTGGAAAGGCTGCCAACAGATCCTGCAGCTGGGGAAGAGGGTTGGACTCTGTGTTTCTAGCAGGGGTTTCCTCGTCAAGTGCTCGTATGGCTGGCGTTCGTCCGGAGGCATGCTCGTTGCTCTCCTCCAGTGTAGCTTTCGCTAAAGCCTCCTCGAAAGTGCAGTGATTATGAGACAGTACGAACCGCTTGAGCCGCGGGACCAGGCCCGCCAAAAACTGGGTAAGGCGCATCTGATCGCCAATTCCCTGATCCTCGCTGTCCATGTTTCTTCCTGCTGTTCCCAAAAACTGATAGGCCCGGGTCCGAATGCGGGCAGCATACTCCCGGACACTCTCATTTGCCGCTTGCTGACAGCTTGTGAATTCGTGTAGGCGGGTGGCTAATGGCGCCTCGCTATCGAACCTTTCCAACACCGCCCTTTTAAAAATGGCAAAATCCTCTTCGTTCCTTAATTCCGGGGATGGTTAACAAATTCCGCGGTGGCTCCTCGCAACTTCGAGCGGAGAATGATTGCCATCTCGCTCCGCTGCCATCATGCGATCCTCCCTACTCCCTCTATTTGCTCGAAAAACGCTGCGGCTGTGCGGCTACTATCTCCTTCATATGGGTTTACTAAATTTACGAACCCCGCCAGGAGAGATCCCGTCGTTGGGGACGGCCCCTGGGTGGGTGGCGCACTCGCGTCCTGACTCTCCATTGCTTCGGGGTCTTACTCACTACGCAAATAGCGTGTTGTGCTGTGTGTTGGGTTTTTTTGTGCCTTCTAAGTGCAATGGAGGCGCACACAGAAAGACACAAAATCACTCCTATCTAAAATATCATGATATAGTAGTCCCTAGTCGAATCTCTAGTACTTCCTTCATACACTCTACACCTGGGCCTAGCTATAGTCTTATACTTATCTTAGAACTAAACATTTAATCCAAATTACTTTAATATATTTCAACATAACACTTGTTTCAACAGATGATCCTGAAATTCCTCACTCAAACATAATATACAGTCCTCACTAAAATCACAATATTTCACTCTTATCTTTAACATTCTTAACCTTCTTAACATTCTGCCACTGCCACATTTTAACACAATACTTATGCAATCTATATATATGCTCTTATTTCTAGCCGCAATAACCCTCAGGTTCGAACATCCTGGTCACGGAAACCAATTTGACATGAACCCCCCTTTCGTATGAGGGCGGTCCGCCATTAATGTTTGACTCCTTTCCTGCTGATTTGGCCGTGCTGCGATTGTGCTGATTACTGAAAAGGGGACCTTCTCCGCAATAACCCAGAAATGTTACTTAATCATGAAAAATGGAGAGGAGTCAGGTTTTCCAAGTTACACACAATTTATTTACAATAACATTACTAAAATATTCTCTAATACCATTTGCTCCCTTCGTCGGGATACAGCTGCTCTTACTCGGTGTTCAGGCGATGTCCGCCTTTACAATGAGACGCCAAGAAATTGTTTTGGCAAAGTCCATCCATTGAGTTCGATCTGCTAGCTCTAAAGTCATATTCCGTAGTCCGTTTCCTAGAGCAAGGTGGCGGTAGCAGACAGACAATAATTTTTGTATGGAAAATCCAGATCTATAAATGAGGGTGACCCTACCTGTCTTACGTAGCCGCTGCAGGAGCCTTGGATGCGAAGTCCGGCACTGTCGACTGGGAGACCATCGCCTAAGTTCGGCCAGACAAAGGAGGTTAGACTGCTCGGCCGATGCGAACGGGGAGGCAACTCTTCACGACCAGAGACACGAGGCAATAGTCAACTCACTACGACGAGCGACCCTCGGCAAAAGACATCTCATCAGAACGAGCGACTCGCTGCCAAAGACATCTCATCAGAACGAGCGACTCGCTGCAAAAGACATCTCATCAGAACGAGCGACTCGCTGCAAAAGACATCTCATCAGAACGAGCGACTCGCTGCAAAAGACATCTCATCAGAACGAGCGACTTGCTGCAAAAGACACCTCATCAGAACGAGCGACTCACTGCAAAAGACATCTCATCAGAACGAGCGACTCCCGGCAAAAGACATCCATCAGAACGAGCGACTAGCTGCAAAAGACACGCTTCTCTCCCACTGTTCAACCTTGCCGCCTTTTCCCACCGTGACCTCTAGCGGTGGTCAACGCGGAAGGCTGACGCGGGCACTCGCTATTGGACGTCGGACGCTTGAGACGAAAATCGCTCCACCTTCTCTGCACCTTTGATGGTGAGCCGAACTCTAGTCGGGAAATTCCTACACCTGGGCGATGGTCGCCACTGGTTTTATCCGGTGTAACGGGCAAGTTCGTGAAAGCGGGGTGACCAACCAAGGTCTTTGTTTTCACCTTGGAAAAACATGTCCTAGGACCTCTTAGCCTAAGTCGTGTCCGCAGGATCAATTCCTGTGGGCACGACAGCCCGACTGTCCATCGCAGCCACCGATGTGCGTGACAAGCCCGGTGTTTAGAAGCATATATGCCGATCACTACTCTGCCATTGTGCCACCTGTATCAACGTTGGTGAGCGGACGTTTGACCATTTGTTGTCATGATCTCCAATAAATATCACTCTGGAAACCTTTGTGTCTGTCCTTCATTTACGACCCTTCACTGCGTTTGCGGCCTCATATTCTATGACGAATATTGGTGGGTTCGGTGTGTACTGCCATCCCCTCACGTTTGAGCCATGAATTCAGGGACACCCTGTAAATTAGCTACTGCATAATATTTCACAACTTCTGAATATAACATGAAACCTTGATATTTGCTATCGAAGTTACTTTTAGGGCAAAAGACTAGTCTGCACTCTATGTAGAGTTTTGTTTGAGAAAAGAATTCTGCTCTGCTATCATCATCATCATCATCATCATCATCATCATCCTCAAGCAGCCATGGACTACAGAGGTCCAACCAGACCGTGCAATTTAGTTCTCCAAGCAAGTCGATCCTGAGCTACATCTACTGCATCTGGCCACTGCACACCAATTCTAACAAGGTCCTGTTTGACATTGTCTGGCCACTGCACACCAATTCTAACAAGGTCCTGTTTGACATTGTCTGCCCACCGCATCCTAGGTATCCCCTTCTTTCTGAGGCCTTTAGGCACACTGTTCATAACCCTATTCGCCAATCTATAATTATTCATACGGGCAACATGGCCAAACCAACGGAGTCTCTCTCTGCACAATATGCTGCTTATTGCCTAATATCATCATTAGTTACAAAGTTGAACCACCTAAGGCCCAAGATTCTGCGTAAGCATCTGGAATCAACAGCATCTAGTTTCCTGTTATCTTGTTTACAAAGTGTCCAAGTTTCACTACCATAACTAACCCTAGAAAGAACCAAACTATTATACAGTCTAATTTTAGTCTTTAGGTGTATACGCCTATTTCTCCACACTCTCCATAGATTCTTAAAAGTCCCGGCAGCAATCCCTATTCGTCCATTAATCTTATGCCGCACATCACCATTATCTGTTACATAGCTCCCAAGGAAATTAAACTGTGACACCTGCTCAAGACTGCAACCACTCAGATGAACTGAATCACAGCCTGCCTGACCAATTTTCATCACTTTAGTTTTCTCTCTGTTTATAACCAAACCTACTCTACTACCAGTCTCATCAACAGCTCGAATGAAAGAGTTCATCTCATCAACATCATTTGCCAAAAGGGCTAAATCATCAGCATAATCTAAATCAGAAATTTTCGTATCTCCATTCCATTTAAGGCCAAAATCTTTCCCTTGAAGTGAATTTCGCATAACATAATCAATAATCAAACTAAAGAGAAAAGGAGACAAAATGCACCCTTGTCGAACACCAGAAGTAATGCTAAACCAATTGCTATAAGCCTTACCAACTCTCTCACACGACTCAGTGTATTATAGAGAGCTTTCATTATGTTAACTAACTTGTCTGGTATACCATATGATTTCACAATCAACCACAAATTATGACGATCAACAGAGTCGAAAGCCTTTTTGAAATCAACAAAGCTAGCAACCAAAGGTTTTTGAAACTCTAAACATTTCTCAAGAATCTGCCTAAGTGAAAATATCTGATCCACACATCCCCTACCACTTCTGAATCCACATTGCTCATCACGCAATTGACTGTCAACCAGATTCTTAATTCTATTAAGCACAATCATGGAAAGAACTTTACCTGGAACAGAGAGTAGGCTGATACCCCTATAGTAATCACAAGAACTGCGATCACCTTTTTTGAAAATAGGGATATCAATAGCTCTGATAAAATCCTTAGGAACCATGCCTTTATCATAAAAGATATTCAGAATTTCAGTCATCCAAGTGGTAACAGAAACATTTCCAGCTCTAAGCATTTCTGTGGTAATTTCATCTACCCCTGGGGATTTATGAAGTTTAAGTTTAGAAACAGCCAAAATAACTTCAGATTGTGTTATAGGGCCAACATTAAAGCCACCAATGCATCTATCATCATTGCAAACAATGGGAATAGAACTAACTGCATTGTTTTAGAATATCACTGAAATGCTCAGCCCACCTAGCCATGACAGAATCCTCACCTTCTATAACCTTACCTTGTTTATCCTTCAATCCCTGTATACCTGTCCGTTTTCTCCCACACAAAAACATTAACTATCTGGTACAGCTCTCTGCTGTTGTGCTGTCTAACTGCTTCGTCGGCTTTGTCAGCCAAACCATCAAGCCAAAGATTCTTATCAGCAGTTAACTGATCTTTTACACGTTTATTAAGTTCTCTGTAATGCTTTCTATTAGGACTAGTAGGGTATTGATTAAGGACATTCCTGCAGTTCTTTCTTTCCGAAATAAGCTCAAGTGCCTTATCACTCAGCTAATTCCTCCCTTCTGCTCCTTTTTTCCTAAAAGAGTATTGTTAGTGTCCAAATAAGCCTGTTTAAAATGATCCCATTCTTCCTCAACTTTAATTATTACCTGACTCATTGTGTAGGTTTTCAAATCACTAATCTAATAACGATACCGGTAAGTGAAACCTCTTAAAGGTTTTGTACATTTTCTATTGGATGATTTTGAAAGCTGAATGTCATGATCAGATAATCTTTGCCCTGCCAAATGGTTCACCATCCGCAGAGTGCTCATTAATAGCATGCAGGGCGCGTGGAAGGAGTGTAAAAAGAAAGTTGCAAACATCATGTGGAAATGACTTCTGTGACTAAGGGGGTCAGTCCCCCGAGAAGAGGACAGTTGGAAGCACCATATCATGGCTGCTTGGTAGTGGCAGACATAGATCACGTGAGCGGAAGTGACCAGAGGGGGAGAAGAAGAGAAGACGACGGGAAGCTGCAACCTTGGGAAAGAATAGGCAAAGAGTGTCTAAGGGAGATGAGAGCTAGCTTTCATAGGCATAATGCAGTGTCTCACAAACTTTTTTACTCTGCGGCACATTGAATCTAATTTTTTTCCGCGGCACATTGAATCTAATTTTTTTCCGCGGCACACTGAATATAATTTTTTTTCCCGCGGCACACCTAAAAAGAATAAAAGCAAACTCTATATAATCGTCATTATATTTGCGCTTTGTTGACGTCATCAGCCTGGTTTCACTTGAAGATTTGTTCTCGTTCTTTAATTCACAACTCCGTTTTTGTTTTAAATATTTATCCATTCTATGGCTTGAAATAATCAAAAATTAATACCAAAATTTGGAAAAAATCTTGATAAATACTTACAAGATCCCAGTTGATAAAATCTGAAAGATTTTTATTAAAGCACGTCGATAACACAAGTCAAGTCAAAATGAAATCTTTGGAATCTCTAGTGTCAATTTGAAAATCTCTCGCGGCACACTTGTAATCTTTCGCGGCACACAGTTTGCGAGACACTGGCATAATGTAAACTTTTCGATTGCAGCGCCCTCTAAACATGGCAAATTCGTGCATTGCAGTGAAGCCACCTAGCCAGGGAGAGGAGCGAGTTCCCTGCATTATTTTTGCACTGCCGAGCAAAATTTTAAAATGCTAATTCACGTGACTAATTTTACATATACTTTGATTCCGAAAAAATGTTCGTTTCCAAAATTTCCCCTTCACGAGGCACCATCATAATCTTGTTTTCGTTCAGAGAGAAAGTAAAAATGAGTAATCAAAATTATTTTATTTAATAAAATCCCATTTTGTAAAACAGGTAGCAGCTATGCTGAACAAGAAAATTTTAATAATTCGAAAAATCTACAGTATTTAATATATTAAAATATATTGAAATTTATTTGTCAATGCACGACAACATGCTTTATACAATTATATTTTATGCAATTGCAGATATTTTCAATAAATATCACATCGATATTTTTACTTGTATAAACGCTCAACAGATGGCAGTAGGCACTTCCAGTATCAACCATAAAAAAGAATTACACTATTAGAGCAAAGTGCAGAAGCTTATAAACATCGATATGCTCCAGGGAACACAAAACTGCAACATACATTGACTTAAATAAACGTAAGATGATTAAATGTATTAATTTACATAATAATTTTAAAAATTCTGCAAAATTTCTAAAATAAACATACAACTGTTTTTCCCGGTATCGTAAAATACACTTCTGAAGGGGAAAAAATACTCATTGAATAACTTCAGGGTCAGCTATTACTGTGCGCAAATAGCCATGCGTGTTAGACAGGTTTAAACACTAATTAAATCACATTAAATATATCAAGATTAAGACAAACCATAGCTGCAGCGAGCTAAAATTATTGCAATGCGCATGCGCAGATCGCCCTTTACATTTTTTTCCTGCCAACACACCAATTTGCTACGTTCAGCTTCGGCAAAATTCCGCCAAAAGGCGCCACTTACGCTATGCAGTGTCTTTAAAAGTGCAGAAGTTGGGTTGGGTTGTTTTACCTCTGAGCGGCACTTTTCTGCACACCATGGGCTAAATGGCCAGGTCACATGGACCCCGAAGGCTCAGAGAAGGTTGGGGGAGGGGACCCACTGGAACAGCTGTTGGGAGACAGATGGTAGCCTCCCGTCAAGGCCATCCAGCGTGTTCTTTAACGTACACAAGGTATGGCTCTCCCGCACACGGAGCCACGGCTTAACGTCCCATCCGACGGACGGCGACCTTTCCAAGCCCATCGGAGTCCCCTACTGACCGTGGGGAGGGCGGGGAATTTTCCGGAGATAAATCTCAACGCTGACCCAGCTGGGACTCGAACCTGGGAACTACAGATTACGAGCCTGGCGCGCTACCGACTGAACCCCCCCCCCCACCCTCTGGTGTAGTGAGAGTGCATTGTTTTTATCGAGGAAAAGCAGCATCCTGTAAGGAAGAAGCGTTATATGTTTTCATGTGCTGGGTGTAATTGTGTTAATAAATGTTTGCTAAATTTACTCAGTGTCGGTAGTGCACTCATTCCTGATTCCGTGTGGCGGGGGTGGCTCAGTCGGTACCGTGCCAGGCTCGTAATCTGTAGTTCCCAGGTTCGAGTCCCAGCTGGGTCAGCATTGAGATTTATCTCCGGAAAATTACCCGCCCTGCCCACGGTCAGTAGGGGACACCGATGGGCTTGGAAAGGCCGCCGTCCGTCGGATGGGACGTTAAGCCGTGGTCCCGTGTGCGGGAGAGCCATACCCTGTGCACGTTAAAGAACACGCTGGATAGCTTTGACGGGAGGCTACCATCTGTCTCCCAACAGCTGTTCCAGTGGGTCCCCTCCCCCAACCTTCTTTGAGCCTTCGGGGTCCATGTGACCTGGCCATTTAGCCCACGGTGTGCAAAAAAGTGCCGCTCAGAGGTAAAACAACCCAACCCAACCCTGATTCCGTATATGCTCGAGACCCTTTGTTTCAGACTCAAGTGTCGGCGCACTGATATAACAGATAGTGGCTGACAGCAGCGAGAGACGATTGCAACACTGAACCTTAGATATTGGATCTAATTCAAATAATTGGGCTAGCCTACAGACTAGAACACTCCGATTATTTTGTGTATAGTTTACTACAGTGTGAATGTGTCATTAGAAGCTTTTGATGCTTGTTGTTGTTACTACCATTCTTCCTTGCCATAAAAAGGATGGACACATCTCTGACATATAGGGACACTGCCAACAGACGGCGGCCTTTCCTAGCCTATGGATGTCTCCTATTGACTGAGAGCAGAAAGGAAAAGAGAGAGCATTTAAAATTCTATACAAAACATATGACTACTGAAAAGGCAATTTTTGGCCGCTAAGTTCGTTACTTTCCGAGTTACCACAAACTCCATTTCAACGAAACTCCTTTGTCCCAGCTGAGTCAGCGTTGAGATTTATCTCCGCAAAATTCCCCGCCCTGCCCGTGGTTAGTAGGGGAAACCGATGGGCTTGGGAAGGCCGCCATCCGTCGGATGGGACGTTAAGCCGTGACCCCGTGTGCGGGAGAGACATACCCTGTGCACGTTAAAGAACACGCTGGATGGCCTTGACGGGATGCTACCATCTGTCTGCCAACAGATGTTCCAGTGGGTCTCCTCCCCCAACCTTCTCTGAGCCTTCGGGGTCCATGTGACCTGGCCATTTAGCCCATGGTGTGAAAAAAAGTGCCGCTCAGAGGTAAAACAACCCAGCGTTAAAGAACAGGCTGGATGGCCTTGACGGGGGGCAATCATCTGTCTCCCAACAGCTGTTCCAGTGGGTCTCCTCCCCCAACCTTCTCTGAGCCTTCGGGGTCCATGTGACCTGGCCATTTAGCCCATGGTGTTCAAAAAAGTGCCGCTGAGAGGTAAAACAACCCAACGTTAAAGAACACGCTGGATGGCCTTGACAGGAAGCTACCATCTGTCTCTAAACAGCTTTTCCAGTGGGTCCCCTCCCCCAACCTTCTCTGAACCTTCGGGGTCCATGTGACCTGGCCATTTAGCCCATGTTGTGCAAAAAAGTGCAGCTCAGAGGTAAAACAACCCAACGTTAAAGAACACGCTGGATGGCCTTGAAGGGGGCTACCATCTGTCTCCCAACAGCTGTTCCAGTGGGTCCCCTCCCCCAACCTTCTCTTCGGGGTCCATGTGATTTGTAGATTTGTAGCTCAGAAACTTTAAAAAGAAATCTTCCCTGAAATATGGGGCAGGAGTGGCTCAGTCGGTACCGCGCCAGGCTCGTAATCTATAGTTCCCAGGTTCGAGTCACAGCTGTGTCAGCGTTGAGATTTATCTCCGCAAAATTCCCCGCCCTGCCCACGGTCAGTAGGGGACAACGATGGGCTTGGAAAGGCCGCCGTCCGTCGGATGGGATGTTAAGCCATGGCCCGTGTGCGGGAGAGCCATACCCTGTGCACGTTAAAGAACATGCTGGATGGCCTTGACGGGAGGCTACCATCTGTCTCCCAACAGCTGTTCTAGTGGGTCCCCTCCCCCAAACTTCTCTGAGCCTTCGGGGTCCATGTGACCTGGCCATTTAGCCCATGGTGTGCAAAAACGTGCCACTCAGAGGTAAAACAACCCAACCCTGAAATCGTAGGGAAAATAAGCTCTGAATCTAAATCAAGTTTAACTAAATTTTGAATTTGAGCAGAATTATTTAAGTAAGTAAAGAATAATGGAAATAAGATTGCTGAAGAACAAAATTCGTCAGTTGAGCACAAAACTAAGTTAAAGCATAAATGATATTTTTATATAAATCCCTTATGAATGAAGCGTACTTTTAGAAGTTAGTCTATTAATTTTTCTTATTTTCTTCAGTTTCCAAGAAACGCTTCAATGGGAACGATTAATAACCCATAAGGTTAGAAGTTACTAAGTTTTGAATATGAAATTGTACTTAGCCGTCCGATGGCCTAGTGGTTAGCGCGCTTGGCTACTGATTTAAGGGATCTGGGTTCGAGCCCCTGGTAAGGCATGACTGTTTGTGTCGTTTTTCTGCTGAGGGCCTGCCATTCTCTCAGACCTTCTTCCATGGCTTATAAACTGAGAGGCTGCTGTCAGACCTCTGTGGCAAGCAGCTGCTTGAGGGGGTATTTATTGTACTGATAAAAAAAACTAGGTTGTTTAAAACCTGAAGGCAATATTTTGGAAACAATGGTGGTCGAGGATGGCTCAGTCGGTAGCGTGCCAGGCTCTTAATCTGTAGTTCCCAGGTTCGACTCCCAGCTGGGTCATCGTTGAGATTTATCTCCGCAAAATTCCCCGCCCTGCCCACGGTCAGTAGGGGACACCAATGGGCTTGGAAAGGCCGTCGTCCGTCGGATGAGACGTTAAGCCTTGGCCCCGTGTGCGGGAGAGTCATACCCTGTGCACATTAAAGAACACGCTGGATGGCCTTGACGGGGGGCTACCATCTGTCTCCCAACAGCTGTTCCAGTGGGTCCCCCCTCCCTCAACCTTCTCTGAGCCTTCGGGGTGCATGTGACCTGGCCATTTAGCCCATGGTGTGAAAAAAAGTGCCGCTCAGAGGTAAAACAATAACCCAACCCCTCCCTCAACCTTCTCTGAGCCTTCGGGGTCCATGTGACCTGGCCATTTTAGCCCATGATGTGCAAAAAAGTGCCGCTCAGAGGTAAAACAACCCAACGTTAAAGAACACGCTGGATGGCCTTGACGGGAGGCTACCATCTGTCTCCCAACAGCTGTTCCAGTGGGTCCGCTCCCCCAACCTTCTCTGAGCCTTCGGGTTCCATGTGACCTGGCCATTTAGCCCATGTTGTGCAAAAAAGTGCCGTTGAGAGGTAAAACAACCCAACCCAACTGACACAGAGATTTGTTGAACATAGAAACGATTAACGTAAATGCTTGTTTTGGTAATTTTTTTAAAGCTGTATTTGTGATTTTATCATAACCAACCGCTTCCTTGGTTTTTAGATTCGAGAAAATTTTGTTGAATTTCCCCGATACTTTCATGTGTTAGTGTGAAAGTAAGTTGCTTTTTTAGGAAGGAGTTTACTTCTTTATTTGTACGCTCAATGAATGTATCATCAATATGGTCATAATTTTGAGTGAACTAGGTTTGAAAAACAGGGTTGGGTTGTTTTACCTCTGAGCGGCACTTTTTTGCACATCATGGGCTAAATGGCCAGGTCACATGGACCCCGAAGGCTCAGAAAAGGTTGGGGGAGGGGATCCACTGGAACAGCTGTTGAGAGACAGATGGTAGCCTCCCGTCAAGGCCATCCAGCGTGTTCTTTAATGTGCACAGGGTATGGCTCTCCCGAACACGGGGCCACGGCTTAAACGTCCCATCCGACGGACGGCGGCCTTTCCAAGCCCATCGGTGTCCCCTACTGCCCGTGGGCAGGGCGGGATTTTGCGGAGATAAATCTCAACGCTGACCCAGCTGGGACTCGAACCTGGGAACTACAGATTACGAGCCTGGCACGCTACCGACTAAGCCACCCCCGCCCCACTTGTGTAGTGAGGTGTAGGAGGATAGTACTTAGGTATATTAGGGGCATTTACTGCTGTATTATTATCGTGGCGAATTTAACAAAATACCACCTATTTTTATTTGCTCTTCTAGAACTGCAAATTCTGTGTTTGCAGTTAAGATCAGCTGCAACAATTAAAGTTCTTGTGTTTGGAAGAGAGAGATTAATTCATGTTCAATTATTGGTGAATTTCGGGGTATATAGATGGTGATAATTTTCAGATTCCCCAATGCCGTACTTGTAGGTGGGGGCGGGGGTGGCTCAGTCGGTAGCGCGCCAGGCTCGTAATCTGTAGTTGCTAGGTTCGAGTCCCAGCTGGGTCAGCGTTGAGAATTATCTCCGCAAAATTTCCCCGTCCTGCCCACGGTCAGTAGGGGACACCGATGGGCTTGGAAACGCCGCCGTCCGTCGGATGGGATGTTAAGCCGTGGCCCCGTGTGCGGGAGAGAGCCATACCCTGTGCACGTTAAAGAACACGCTGGATGGCCTTGACGGGAGGCTACCATCTATCTCCCAACAGCTGTTCCAGTGGGTCCCCTCCCCCAATCCTTATCTGAGCCTTCGGGGTCCTTGTGGCCTGGCCATTTACCTCATGGTGTGCAAAAAAGTGCCGCTCACAGGTAAAACAATCCAATCCAACCCACGGTCAGTAGGGGACACCGATGGGCTTGGAAAGGCCGCCGTCCGTCGGATGAGACGTTAAGACGTAGCCCCGTGTGCGGGAGAGCCATACTCTGTGCACGTTAAAGAACACGCTGGATGACCTAGACGGGGGGCTACCATCTGTCTCCCAACAGCTGTTCCATTGGGTCCCCTCCCCCAACTTTCTCTGAGCTTTCGGGGTCCATGTGACCTGGCCATTTAGCCCATTGTGTGCAAAAAAGTGCTGCTTAGAGGAAAAACAACCCAACCTTACCAAGATGTGGGATAATTCAACTATACAAAAGCAGAAAAGGAAAGTTATCTCTTTGGACACTAAGATCAAAATTTTAGATCGCCTTCCAACTGGAGAAGGTTCAACATCCATAGGCAAATATTTTGGTTTGAACGAAGCTACCGTAAGAACCATCAAGAAAAATGAAGATGCTATTAGAAAATTTCTGCTTTCTAAAACAAAACTGAGCGCTAACTCGTCATCGTACACGAGGGATATTGTAAAAGTGAAGATGGAAAAGGCTCTAGTAATGTGGATAGAAGATACCTCGCAAAAAAAAGAATACCTCTAGACAGAAATACCATCAAACAGATGGCATTGCGAATACATTAACAGATACAAGAAATGGAACCAACCACATCAGCTCGGTTGAACAAAAATTATGAATTTTCTGCACAAGAAGCACAGGTTGGCTTCCAGAATTTCTTCAAAGACACGCGTTTCATAATGTAAAGACAAAAGGTGAAGTTTCATCTGCAGATGAGTCGGTTGCTAAAGAATTTTGTACAAAATTAGCCCAAATCATTCAAGATGGTGGATACATTCCTGATCAAGAGTGGAATGCAGATGAAACTGGTCTTTTTTGGAAAAAAATGTCGAGTAGGACCTACATAACAAAATCGCAAAAAAATGTTGGTGGCTTCAAAGCAGCTAAGGATCGTGTGATCTTTCTATTTTGTAATAACGCTTCAGGTTGGGTTGTTTTACCTCTGAGCGGCACTTTTTTGCACACCATGGGCTAAATGGCCAGGTCACAAGGACCCCGAAGGCTCAGAGAAGGTTGGGGGAGGGGACCCACTGGAACAGCTGTTGGGAGACAGATGGTAGCCTCCCGTCAAGGCCATCCAGCGTGTTCTTTAACGTTGGGTTGTTTTACCTCTGAGCGGCACTTTTTTGCACACCATGGGCTAAATGGCCAGGTCACGAGGACCCCGAAGGCTCAGAGAAGGTTGGGGGAGGGGACCCACTGGAACAGCTGTTGAGAGACAGATGGTAGCCTCCCGTCAACGCCATCCAGCGTGTTCTTTAACGTGCACAGGGTATGGCTCTCCCGCACACGGGGCTGCGGCTTAACGTCCTATCCGACGGACGGCGACCTTTCCAAGCCGATCGGTGTCCCCTACTGATCGTGGGCAGGGCGAGGAATTTTTGCGGAGATAAATCTCAACGCTGACCCAGCTGGGACTCGAACCTGGGAACTACAGATTACGAGCCTGGCGCGCTACCGACTGAGCCACCCCCGCCCCTAACGCTTCAGGAGATCGTATGTTAACCACTGCTCATTAATCGATGTATTGCCAGTGTATTGGATGGCAAACAAAAAAGCCTGGCTACAAAAGAAATTTTTAATGAATGGTTCCATAAATGTTTTGTCCCAAAAGTTAAATGCTATTTGAAGGAAAAAACTCTCGAATTTAATGTTCTATTGATTATAAACAGTGCGCCTGGCCGTCCTACTTTGGAACACCCAAATGTGCAATTTTGTTTTTTGCCGCCTAATACGACATCCTTAAATACAACCATTAGACCAGGATATAATTGCCACGTTTAAAACTTACTACGTTAGACGAACATTCCACTACATTTTGGATAAACTAGATAAGGATAAAACACTAACAGTTATTGATGTGCGGAAGAAATGTTCTATTTTAGATTGTATCAGACATGCTGGATTGACGTTATCAGAATTAAAACCATCAATTTTAAACTCATACTGGAAAGCTATTTTGCCAGAATGTGTATAAAGGAAACATCTTGTACCCCAAATCCGACTGAATATCCTAATATCATCACTTTAGCACATGCAGTTGGTGGAGAAGGATTCGATGATTTATCGTTTGCAGATATTGATGAATTGCTGGTTGACAAAGCTCTTAGCGAAGATGAAATAATAGAAGCTGTCCTTGAGACTCCTGATGAAAAGGATAAAAAGTGATGGTGATGAAGAGGTTCCACTCACTGTAGGTTTAATTAAAGAAGGGATTCAAATGGCTAGTAAATTGGAAAGTCATTTTCTTACACATTGTCGAACGAACTGATCAGTTTAAACGTGAACTGAAGTCATGTATGGCGCGTTATCAAGAATTATACAAAGATCTAGTCCAGTGTCTCGCAAACATTTTTACTCTGCGGCACACTGAATCTAATTTTTTTTTCCGCGGCACACTGAATCTAATTTTTTTTCCGCGGCACACCTAAAAAAAGAATAAAAGCAAATTCTATATAATCGTCATTATATTTGCGCTTTGTTGAAGTCATCAGCCTGGTTTTACTTGAAGATTTGCTCTCGTTCTTTAATTCTTAACTCGGTGTTTGTTCTAAATATTTGTCAAAAATTAATACCAAAATTTGGGTTGGGTTACCTCTGAGCGGCACTTTTTTGCACACCATGGGCTAAATGGCCAGGTCACATGGACCCCGAAGGCTCAGAGAAGGTTGGGGACACACTGGAACAGCTGTTGGGAGACAGATGGTAGCCTCACGTCAAGGCCATCCAGCGTGTTCTTTAACGTGCACAGGGTATGGCTCTCCCACACACGGGGCCACGGCTTAAAGTTCCATCCGACGAATTTTGCGGAGATAAATCTCAACGCTGACCCAGCTGGGACTCGAACCTAGGAACTACATATTACGAGACTGGCGCGCTACCGACTGAGCCACCCCCGCTCCCACCAAAATTTGGAAAAAGCTTGATAAATACTTATAAGATCCCAGTTGATAAAATCTGAAAGATTTTTATTAAAACACGTCGATAACACAAGTCAAGTCAAAATGAAATCTTTGGAATATCTAGTGTCAATTTGAAAATCTCTCGCGGCACACAGTTTGCGAGACACTGATCTAGTCAAAGCAGGATCTCAACGATTGATTACAGAGTTCGTTGTCAAAACTAATCAACCTTCAGAATCACTGGAAATAAGTGATAATTTGGTTCCCCATGCCACAGAGAGCATTTCACCATTGGAGTATGAACACGACGGCCAAAATGTTTCAAGCGATGAAAGTAAGGGAATGGTGAAAATAGGATGGATCCGCGCAGCGTGAAGTTTCGACGTGTCACGTGATAACGGGTCGACCTTTCTGCCTGCTTCGACTTTCCACACAGCGAAGGTAGTTAATTGTTATTACTGTTGGGGAGAACCAGGAAGGCGGAGACCGGTTGTGGAGTCATTTCTTCTCGTGTGTTTGAGAGTGTGGCAGATGCCGTATCAGCCGTTAATTTTTTCTTTCCACTAGTTTCAAGATTTGACGTCATCTCAACAAAGAGTAGCTCTTCAGTTTTCAAGTTCAAGCCACCGAACGAGCACAAATTAAAAGAAATTTAAATCTAGGGCTAGAGAGTAAATCCTCTCCCACGTTAGGTGGCGCGCAGTGCTACAACTTGATCTGCTATCTGCTGCTCCTTCATCTCCCGCCAAAAATCAGCTGAGAGCAGACGAACATTATTACAGTTCCTCGCGATGCTCTGATTCACGTTGAAACGTTGTAACCTGCATTTTTACGGATAATATGTGTTAGCAAGAGTCATAGTTTGATGTATTTTTATCTTAACATTTATAAACATCTTTTACGATATGTGCTGAATTATCTGGACTTCCATTTCTGTTGAAAATTGTGGTCGTCTTTAGTGATGTTTTTTTCCACCTAGGAACTTTGTGTGATTATTGGACAATAACTGAACATTTTTTTTTTAATTTTGATTCTGGTTTTTGAATCTGCAAACTGCATTTATGACCTCTGCAAAGGTAAATCAGGTGAGTAATTTTAATCTTGCTAAAATGGATAAGAGATATGATTTCATTTGTAATACGAATTTTTTAATTATGGTTAATATTTCCATACGGTTTAATTATGGATGCCGTCCCGTGGCCGAGTTGTTAGCGCGCTTGGCTACTGATCTAAGGGACCTGGGTTCGAGCCTCGGATTAGGCATGGATGTGTGTGTCGTTTTTCTGCTGAGGTTCTGCCATCCTCTCAGATCTCCTACTGTGGCATATAAAAGTACTATACTGTGTACTATACTGTGTTTTATATACATACTGTGTATATAAAAGTACCTACTGTGGCATATCAAGTAGCTGCTTGCCACAGAGGTCTGACAGGCTCCTGTCAGACCTCTGTGGCAAGCAGCTACTTGAGGGGGTATTTATTTTTGCCGTCCCATGGCCGAGTGGTTAGCACGCTTGGCTACGATCTAAGGGACCTGGGTTCGAGCCCCGGGTAAGGCATGGACGTTGGTGTTGTTTTCTGCTGAGGTCCTGCCATCCTCTCACATCTTCTACTTTGACATATAAACTGACAGACTCCTGTCAGACCTCTGTGGCAAGCAGCTGCTTGAGGGGTATTCATTTTTTTTTTATTTTTAATTATGGAATCTGTAAGTGTTATGAGTTTACGTGGTTGACAAAAACTAGAGTTTCAGCATAAGGCATAGATATTTGTGTTGTTTTTCTGCTGAGGTTTCACCATTCTCATACAACACCTGTTGTGACTTATAAACTGACCTGCTCCTCTCAGATCTCTGTGGCCAGCTGCTGCTTGAAGGAATATTTATTTTTTTAATTAAAAATATGTCTGCGAACTTTGAATGAAAGAAACTGGGTATTTAAGTCATTTTACTCATTAGAAAGTGTTTTATATAGGATTAAAGTACATACCTTTTGCATTTCTTTATTTCAAATTTCTTATACCTTCGATTGTGAAATAATTTACTGTAAATGTAAAGGCTGATCTAGGGAGATGAATGGTAAAGGGGGTAAAATTATTAAACTTATTTATATTTCAGGCATTTTGATAAATATTTAAAAGATCTGTAAAAGGGAGGGGAAATGAGTGCCAGAGACCTTACGAGGCCCTTAGATATGGGAGATTTAAGAGGCCCTGAACTACTGCAAATTTACAAGACCTTAAGCTCTTTACAAATTTAAGAGGCCGTAAAAATTTTAAGAGTTCCCAAAAATTAGATTTGGGTTGGGTTGTTTTACCTCTGAACGGCATTTTTTGCACACCATGGGCTAAATGGCCATGTCACATGGACTCCGAAGGCTCAGAGAAGGTTGGGGGAGGGGACCCACTGGAACAGCTGTTGCGAGACAGATGGTAGCCTCCCGTCAAGGCCATCCAGCGTGTTCTTTAACGTGCACAGGGTATGGCTCTCCCGCACACGGGGCCACGACTTAACGTCCCATCCGACGGACGGCGGCCTTTTCAAGCCCATCGGTGTCCCCTACTGACCGTGGACAGGGCGGGGAGTTTTGGGGAGATAACTCTCAACGCTGACCCAGCTGGGACTCGAACCTGGAAACTACAGATTACGAGCCTGGCGCGCTACTGACTGAGCCTTCCCGCCCCCCCAAAAAATTGGAATTTATTTATATATTTTATTGTTATTGAAGTGAATATAAAAAATTACAGAGGCAACTGCATTGAATTGGATTTCACAGCATGTAAACAAATTGCGTATTAAGTATAGGACGAAGGGATTTTCTTGGGGTGGGGGGGGAGACCTACACCTGGTTACGTCCCTGTCCCTACCCTAGGGGGTGTACAAAAAAGTTTAATCATATTTTACCTTTTTTTTCCGTATATATGCCCTCTCAAGCACTGCTTTCCACAGGGGCGGTGGTCGCTCAGTCGGTAGCGCGCCAGGTGCTTAATCTGTAGTTCCCAGGTTCGAGTCCCAGCTGGGTCAGCGTTGAGATTTATCTCCGCAAAATTCCCCGCCCTGCTCACGGTCAGTAGGGGACACCGATGGGCTTGGAAAGGCTGCCGTCCGTCGGATGGGACGTTAAGCCGTGGCCCCGTGTGCGGGATAGCCATACCCTGTGCACGTTAAAGAACACGCTGGATGGCCTTGACGGGAGGCTACCCCGTCAAGGCCATCCAGCGTGTTCTTTATCATGATTTTATTGTTTCTTATTTTATTGTTTCATCTGTCTCCCAACAGCTGTTCCAGTGGGTCCCCAACCTTCTCTGAGCCTTCGGGGTCCATGTGACCTGGCCATTTAGCCCATGGTGTGCAAAATAGTGCCGCTCAGAGGTAAAACAACCCAACGTTAAAGAACACGCTGGATGGCCTTGACGGGAGGCTACCATCTGTCTCCCAACAGCTGTTCCAGTGGGTCCCCTCTCCCAACCTTCTCTGAGATTTCGGGGTCCATGTGACCTGGCCATTTAGCCCATGGTGTGCAAAAAAGTGCCGCTCAGAGGTAAAACAACCCAACGTTAAAGAACACGCTGGATGGCCTTGACGGGAGGCTACCATCTGTCTCCCAACAGCTGTTCCATTGGGTTCCCTCCCCCAACCTTCTCTGAGCCTTCGGGGTCCATGTGACCTGGCCATTTAGCCCATGGTGTGCAAAAAAGTGCCGCTCAGAGGTAAAACAACCTAACCCAACCCAAATTTTGAGAAAAAAACTTATGAAGATAAACAATTTTTTTTTTGCTAACTGATTTAATTTCCTGGTAATTTTACATAACGAGACTGTTTAGTTTCGTAAATAGGTCTGTCAAAATATATCGTAGCAATTTAAAATCATTGAGCACTGAGCGTGAGTTCAAGTAAAAATTGATCAATGAAAATTACAATACAATGCAATTTATTTTAAAAGCATGGATGGAATTATGTATTAACAAAGTAAGTCAACCGGCACCAAATTCTATAATAATACAAAGATCAACATTCAGAAAAAACCCATTATCTCAATTCGATTCATACCCAATTCACGAAACAAGACTAAAATTATTCAATGAACAATAAAATCATGATCAATAAATATTCAATCTAACTAGAATCATATATGTGAATATTTGCAATATCTCCATATTAACCTTACTACACCTATCCCTCGATTTACACGGTACTCAGTTCACACAATTTTTTCCTTGCACGGTCAAAAAATGCAACCAGTTTCGATTTACACGGTACTGACTGAGATTTCCTTTCTATGTACGTCTCAGTCAGTACCGTGTAAATCGAAACTGGTTGCATTTTTTGACCGTGCAAAGCCAAAATTGTGTGAACTAAGTACCGTGTAAATCGAGGGATAGGTGTAATTCCTAATTAACTATGCACAAAATGATTTCCTTCTTAGGATTTAGTCCTCAGGTACTCCAAAACTGTGGCTAAGTATGCTGGTTTCTCAGAACCAATTCTTTTCAGGCGTTGATCACCACACACAAAAAGACAAATTCTTTATCTTTAACCAGCTTAACTACACGATCCACCCCAATAAACTAACCGACCTCCCGCGCACACACTACATAAATACGTTTATTCTCTAGAATATTGTGCACAGACTAAGACTATTTATGCCTGCTTTCAGATCTCCACAATTCCAACAACATCTCTATATCTTCTATTTTCTATATTGGTTCTGTATTCCAATTCGTTGGTTAAAACAAATCTCTCTCAGAAGCATACACGAGCGTTCTTGTCATGTTTATCATTAACTCACTGCAGCACCAGGGCGGGGGTGGCTCAGTCGGTAGCGCGCCAGGCTCGTAATCTGCAGTTCCCAGCTGGGTCAGCGTTGATATTTATCTCCACAAAATTCCCTGCCCACGGTCAGTAGGGGACACCGATGGGCTTGGAAAGGCCGCCGTCCGTCGGATGGGACGATAAGCCATGGCCCCGTGTGCAGGAGAGCCATACCCTGTGCACGTTAAAGAACACGCTGGATGGCCTTGACGGGAGGCTACCATCTGTCTCCCAACAGCTGTTCCAATGGGTCCCCTCCACCAACCTTCTCTGAGCCTTCGGGGTCCATGTGACCTAGCTATTTCGCCCATGGTGTGCAAAAAAGTGCCGCTCAGAGGTAAAACAATCCAATCCACTGCAGCACGTTCATCTGTAGTAACAATATCTTCGAATCGCTCTAACATACGGTATCAAAAAACGTTTTTTGTGATGTTATGAAACATATTCAATGATACTATTCTCATTAAACTATATTTTGATGTCTTTTTTCATCTTATTTTAATTATATACTTATAAATAAATTCAGAAGCGGACTGGTAAGGGGGGCTGTAGAGTCACGGCGCGTAATGTCGCAGTCCCCTGACACCTCATAGAAGTAAGATTTTCAAATAATAATTGCTGTTTTGCAGAAATTCTCCAGAATGTGGAAAAATCTACTTTAAGCTTCACGTACGAACACTAAAAAAGTACGTATTGAAATACTGGAAAAGAAACCGAATTTTTAATCACAACAAGGAATCTCTGCTACATTTGCATCCCTGCAGAAAGGTGGCAGTCTGCCCTTGAAAAAAGGTGACTGTCACGTTCCCCCTCCGCTGAAAAATGAGAGTACGTTCCTGAATATATATATGTAGCTTCTCGTCTATTAGGGGTGCGTACTATATATACAGGGTGAATCTGAAAAAGTGGGCAAAACTTTACGGGGTGGTAGAACGCAGCTATACGAGCAATATTCGTCATAGAATGTATGTTCGGAACGCAAGCGGTGAGAAGTTAAAAGGTAGTTTTCCACTGTCACATTTAAAGAATGAACACAAGAAGGAGAGGAGATACTTCAGAAAACATTTTATTAACAGGAATGTAATTGAGGTACATGCTCAAAGAAATTGCTCAAAAGAGCTGCCGCCAGCTGTAATGCAGGCTTCACACCTGCGGGATAGGGACCGACGCACATTTGCGAAGACACCAGGCATTTCCCGAATATCGCCGGCAACAACGGCGATATTCTCTGTGCCTCACTTGCATTCCCGTCCGCCGCACCGTACACAAAGTGCATATCCGCCATTTCGTGGTTAGTATAACCAGCCATCCTCTCGGCAATCCACGGTAGAAATGCCGTTGGGTGCGAGGACCGACCCTTTTATACCATTTCCAACGCCACCTAGCGGCTCGCCGTTTGCGTTCCGACCATACATTCTATGACGAATATTGCTCGTATAGCTGCGTTCTACCATCCCGTAAAGTTTTGCCCACTTTTTCAGATTCACCCTGTATATTTCGTTGATATATGTGTGCGTAATAAAAAAAATATTTGGAGACCTTCGGGGTCACTTATCCCGCCTTCTCGTGGTGCAGGCCGTTAGTACCTTTCAAAAGAGATATTCTCTTTTGGAAGGGAACGGAAGGGGAGGGCTGCCAGTTCAGTATGGCCTACTGATCTGGTCATCTATGGCCACTTTTTTCTTTTTTTTCAACCCTGCTGAGGAGTGGTCAACTTCACAGGGTCCTGGTGCTGACCATTTATACCTACTAGACTGGACTTGTTTATGGATTTGAGCTTGATTATGGATCCTGGACTTGCTGCACTGGTGGGCCTCTGTTGAGGGAGAAACTGCCGCTGTGTTTTCTGTTTGCTTCTGGGTTGCCAGCTCTAAGTGAACAGAGGCATGGGATACCTTATATCAGCTGGTGGATAATCCTAATCAGAGACTATCGCAGGTACCTGAACCTTACTTAGCTAGTTGGGCATCGTCAAGCCTAAACTGGAGTAATGTGTCTCAGGCAGGCCATGTGGCTCTTGAAAAAGTCCACTTGAAAAGGTGGTGCCTGAAGTTGCTACCAGCATCGGTGACTTCAGCCTTTAGCGGAGGAGGAACAGGTCTTTGCCCCATGCCTGCGATCAGCGGGCTGTTTGATATTGTTGGCCCTACCATTCTCAATAAACCTAATTTCTTTAAAAATCCTACTAATCATTTTCTCTCTGCAGGAACGTGGAACGTGAGGACATTACAAAGAGATTATTCTCTTGATGTCCTCATGCAGGAATTCCAGCGCTATAACCTAGATATTCTAGGCTTGCAAGAGACCAGATGGATAGGTAAAGGTGAGATACTTAAAAATAACTTTAAATTTCTCTTTAGAGGGAGGGAGGATGGAAAGTATCACCAAGGCCTAGGTCTGCTGCTCAGCATACATGCTAATGATGCTCTTCTAGGATATGAGTGCATTAATGAAAGGTTTCTTATAGCAAAATTTCAGACAAGCATTAAAGACTTGAATGTTATCTGCTGTTATGCCCCCACTGAGGATTCTGATGAGGATGAGAAGGATAGGTTTTATGGACAACTTCAAGATATTTTGAATTCTGTCAAGAAAGGAGATATTACCCTTGTTCTTGGTGACTTCAATGCCAAAGTTGGTACCGACTCTGACCTTTGGGGAGGAGTAATAGGCCCTTTTGGTATTGGTAGCTGCAATGACAATGGGCAACGTCTCCTATAGGTAAGTAAACTAAATGGTTTCAGAATAACTAACAAATATTACAAACACCGCGACATACATAAACACACACATGGGTTTCACCTGATGGGCTGCATAAGAATATGATTGATTATATATTAATTAACAGCAAATGGGCTAGTTCTGTTAGAAATACCAGGGCATATAGGGGAGCTGAAATTGGATCTGACCATTACCTTGTTAAAAGTGTCTTGGAACTTAAACTTAAAAAGTGTTGTGCTAGGGTTAAAAATTTTACCTTTAATACTGAAGCTCTGAAAGACCCAGCTATAGCTAAAGCTTACCATGATAGGTTACTTAGTCATTATGACAGTCATGGTTTGCTTAATACTGATGTTGAGGAAGAATGGGGCCATTTTAAACAGGCTTTTTTGGAAACTAACAGTACTCTTTTAGGGAAAAAGGAGCAGAGGAGGCAGAATTATTTAAGAAATAATTATGAATTATCTCCGCAAAATTCCCCGCCCTGCCCACGGTCAGTAGGGGACACCGATGGGCTTGGAAAGGCCGCGGTCCGTCGGATGGGACGTTAAGTCGTGTCGCCGTGTGCGGGAGAGCCATACCCTGTGTACGTTAAAGAACATACTGGATGGAATTGACGGCAGGCTACCATCTGTCTCCGAACAGCTGTTCCAGTGGGTCCCCTCCACCAACCTTCTCTGAGCCTTCGGGGTCCATGTGACATGGCTATCTAGCCCATGGTGTGCAAAAAAGTGCCGCTCAGAGGTAAAACAATCCAATCCACTGCAGCACGCTCATCTGTAGTAACAATATCTTCGAATCGCTCTATCATACGGTATCAAAAAAACGTTTTTTGTGATGTTATGAAACGTATTCAATGATACTATTCTCATTAAACTATATTTTGATGTCTTTTTTCATCTTATTTTAATTATATACTTATAAATAAATTCAGAAGCGGACTGGTAAGGGGGGCTGTAGAGTCACGGCGCGTAATGTCGCAGTCCCCTGACACCTCATAGAAGTAAGATTTTCAAATAATAATTGCTGTTTTGCAGAAATTCTCCAGAATGTGGAAAAATCTACTTTAAGCTTCACGTACGAACACTAAAAAAGTACGTATTGAAATACTGGAAAAGAACCCGAATTTTTAATCATAACAAGGAATCTCTGCTACATTTGCATCCCTGCAGAAAGGTCGCAGTCTGCCCCTGAAAAAAAGCGACTGTCACGTTCCCCCTCCGCCTTAAAATGAGAGTCTCGTCTATTAGGGGTGCGTACTATATATATATTTAGTTGATATATGTGTGCGTGATAAAAAAAAATATTTGGAGACCACTGGTCATTTGGAGATTCAAACTCAATAGTCATATTGATGAAAAACAGACGAAAAAAAATATTCCTTTCCAATAGTTTATTGCATTTACTTCAATATCATAATCCTCTTCCTCCTCAAACAGCCATGGGCTACGGAGGTCAAACCAGATTGTGCAATTCAGTTCTCCAAACATCTATCCTGAGCTGCATCTGGCTATCGTACACCAATTCTAACAACGTCCCACCGCATCCTAGGTCCTCCACCTCTTTCTGAATATTTTAGTCACACTGTTCATGTACTACGCACACTGTGCCCTAGAAATTTTCATTTTTCGTGATGACTCTCGCTGAAAACTTTACTTTCTCAGATTCGAACGGGAATAGTTGGCTCAGTAGACCTAAACTTACCTTCATTCTTCGGATTTATCTATCTATATGGGGCGGGGGTGGCTCAGTCGGTAGAGCGCCAGGCTCGTAATCTGTAGTTCCCAGGTTCGAGTCCCAGCTGGGTCAGCGTTGAGATTTATCTCCGCAAAATTCCCCGCCCTGCCCACGGTCAGTAGGGGACACTGATGGGCTTGGAAAGGCCGCCGTCCGTAGGATGGGACGTTAAGCCGTGGCCCCGTGTGAGGGAGAGCCACACCCTGTGCACGTTAAAGAACACGCTGGATGGCCTTGACGGGAGGCTACCATCTGTCTCCCAACAGCTGTTCCAATCGCTCCCCTTCCCCAACCTTCTCTGAGCCTTCGTGGTCCATGTGACCTGGCCATTTAGCCCATGGTGTGCAAAATAGTGCAGCTCAGAGGTAAAACAACCCAAACCAACCCATTTATCTATCTATATCTCCATCGGTGATCTCGCGTCAGCTTGCTGGGCCTCAAGGGAAAGCACGCTGTCGGTTGCCTCAATATCGATGCTCGAACTCTGGTTACTAAACTTGTAGTAAACAGTTTCCTATAACTGGCGTTAAAGAACACGCTGGATGGCCTTGACGGGAGGCTACCATCTGTCTCCCAACAGCTGTTCCAATGGGTCCCCTTCCCCAACCTTCTCTGAGCCTTCGGGGTCCATGTGACCTGGCCATTTAGCCCATGGTGTGCAAAATAGTGCAGCTCAGAGGTAAAACAACCCAAACCAACCCATTTATCTATCTATATCTCCATCGGTGATCTCGCGTCAGCTTGCTGGGCCTCAAGGGAAAGCACGTTGTCGGTTGCCTCAATATCGATGCTCGAACTCTTCCTTTTGAATGGTTATCACCATTTTTTGTGTCCCAGCTGGGTCAGCGTTGAGATTTATCTCCGCAAAAATTCCCCGCCCTGCCCACGGTTAGTAGGGGACACCGATGGGCTTGGAAAGGCCGCCGTCCGTCGGATGGGACGTGGACCCGTGTGCGGGAGAGCAATACCCTGTGCACGCTGGATGGCCTTGACGGGAGGCTACCATCTGTCTCCCAACAGCTGTTCCAGTGGGTCCCCTCCCCCAACATTCTTTGAGCCTTCGGGGTCCATGTGACCTGGCCATTTAGCCCATGGTGTGCAAAAGAGTGCCGCTCAGAGGTAAAACAACCCAAACAACCACTTTTTGTCTATGCATCCCATTTTTCGGATGTTTGTTCCAAGCGTTCGACACTCCTATAAACAATCCTCGGTTTCGTAAACAAGAGCCAACTGGAGTTACGCAGCGCCAATTTGTTTCTTCCCTCCATGTTGCAAACTCAATCAACGGCGAAAATGTCGAAGAACAAATGAGACGGCAAACTAGTTTCGATTTTGCTGAGTGAATCGTACTCTGCACACCCAAAATTGCTAAAGGACATGAGTTATTGTGCACCACTATCTATCCAAGTCTAAAGGTTGCGTACTCTAGAAGGGAATGCCTGTCGTGTGGCATGTTAACAGAAATTTTTGGTATTCATAATAATAAAAAAATAAATACCCCCTCAAGCAGCTGCTTGCCACAGAGGTCTGACAGGAGCCTGTCAGTTTATATGCCATAGTAGAAGGTCTGAGAGGGTGGCAGGCTCTCTGCAGAAAAACGACACAAACAGCCATGCCTTACCCGGGGCTCGAACCCAGGTCCTTTAGATCAGTAGCCAAGCGTGCTAACCACTCGGCTATCACCATCTTAATCCTTTAGATTTTCATACATGGAAAAGTAAAATTTCAGCGGATCTTCTGTTCAGAACGGTGAGAATCGTCATTTCTATTCCAAAATTAATTATCAAAATATTGATGGTGATTATTACACGTTTAGATCACATTTTGGATTGCTTTTTGAGATATTGTTGTAAGATCCCTTTTCAAGTTCTTTCCAAGAATTCTCTCTATTTCAAATAAATGCTCAAAAATCAAAGCAAAAGAATTTACCGAAAACCGTACAGACAAGTCTTGCAAAATTTGTCCATAATCTCTGGTTTAAAATTGAGATTAATGATCTGTAAACCACGTGAATTTTATAGTGAGACGGCTTTTTCAGTCTGTCGAAAGTGTATGTACTTGAACAGGAAAATGTGTGAAGTTGCAGATAAACTAAGCTGTAAAAATCAATATGTACGAAAATTTATGTAGTAGTAGTGTGAAAAAATACTTTTACAAATTCTGGCAAGTACGAGAAAAAATCAGATAATTCAAACATCTGCACGAAAAATGTACAGTCGCTCAAAAAAGTATCCGAACACTACGGTTGATTACAGAATTCAGAAAAAATATCTGGCAACGATTTTTTTAGAAATTAGTGTTAGTTAGAAAGATAAAGAATTAGATTAGTTAGAAATTAGTTAAATCCATCCCTCTAAAACTTTCAAACACAAGAGTTATGAAAATTTAAAATATCTATGCTAATTCACGACTTGAATACCTGAAACGTTTTCTCCATATCTAACGCAAAGGTCCTAGTTCACTAAAGAATTTTTGATAGTCTGCTATTTTTCCACAGTTTTACTGATAAAGATCAATAATTTCGGTCATATCTAGCCACCTATTTCTATGCGTTTTGCGAAATTTTAAAGCCGCAATATTTTATTTTCGCAATTTATCTCCGCAATATTCCCCCGCCCTGCCCACGGTCAATAGGGGACACCGATGGGCTTGGAAAGGTCGCCGTCCGTCGGATGGGACGTTAAGCCGTGGGCCCGTGTGCAGGAGAGCCATACCCTGTGCACGTTAAAAAACACGTTGGATGGCCTTGACGGGAGGCTACCATCTGTCTCCAACAGCTGTTCCAGTGGGTCCCCTTCCCCAACCTTCTCTGAGCCTTCGGGGTCCATGTGACCTGGCCATTTAGCCCATGGTGTGCACAAAGTGCCGCTCAGAGGTAAAACAACCCAACTTAAGTTTAGATTTCTATTTTTTTTCCATGAGGATCAAATTGATTTTCACCATATTTTCTGAGCGTTTTAAACACTAGCTGACATAAATTCTATCCTATATAAAATATAACTGAATATAATAAAATATAACTATATAAACTGAAAATTGGTATAAAATAAGAGCATTTTTCTAGTTTCTTGATTTTAAATTGGTACTACTATAGGGGAAACTGGGGCGGGGGTGGCTCAGTCGGTAGCGCGCCAAGCTCGTAATCTGTAGTTCCCAGGTTCGTGTCCCGGCTGGGTCAGCGTTGAGATTTATCTCCGCAAAATTTCCCCGCCCTGCCCATGGTCAGTGGGGGACACCGATGGGCTTGAAAAGGCCACCGTCTGTCGGATGGGACGTTAAGCCGTGTCCCCGTGTGCGGGAGAGCCATACCTTGTGCACGTTGAGGAACATGCTGGATGGCCTTGACGGGAGGCTACCATCTGTCTCCCAACAGCCGTTCCAGTGGGTCCCCTCCCCCAACCTTCTCTGAGCCTTCGGGGTCCTTGTGGCCTGGCCATTTAGCCCATGGTGTGCAAAAAAGTGCCGCTCAGAGATAAAAGAATCCAATCCAATCTATAGGGGAAACCATTTGTACTCTGATAAGTTGCATGGCATGGTGACGTTTATTCCCAGAGATGGTGGACAGACAATTTCCTGATCCCTTAATTTCCTATTTTAAAATATGGACTTTCCCGATGGAGCATCAAAGTCATAAACTTGCGTATGACGCTCACTGTGTACTCCTAAAACATTCCATTACTACAGAAAGGAAGCACAGAATATTTTGTGTGAGTACAACGGTTACGGTTCGCCGATTTAAGAATCACTTTTTTTTTGTATCATCATCCTCAAGCAGTCATGGGCTACGGAGGTCCAACCAGACCGTGCAATTTAGTTCTCCAAGCAAGTCTGTCCTGAGCTATATCTACTGCATCTGGCCACTGCACACCAATTCTAACAAGGTCCTGTTTGACATTGTCTGCCCACCTCATCCTAGGTCTCCCCTTCTTTCTGAGGCCTTTAGGCACACTGTTCATAACCCTATTCGCCAATCTATAATTATTCATACGGGCAACATGGCCAAACCAACGGAGTCTCTCTCTGCACAATATGCTGCTTAAAGGAGGTTGCAAACTCCTTTGCCTAACCTCATCATTAGTTACAAAGTTGAACCACCTAATGCCCAAGATACTGCGTAAGCATCTGGAATCAAAAGCATCTAGTTTCCTGTTATCTTGTTTACAAAGTGTCCAAGTTTCACTACCATAACTAACCCTAGAAAGAACCAAATTATTATACAGTCTAATTTTAGTCTATAGGTGTATACGCCTATTTCTCCACACTCTCCATAGATTCTTAAAAGTCCCGGCAGCAATCCCTATTCGTCTGTTAATCTCATGCCGCACATCACCATTATCTGTTACATAGCTCCCAAGATAATTAAACTGTGACACCTGCTCAAGACTGCAACCATTCAGACTAACTGAATCACAGCCTGCCTGACCAATTTTCATCACTTTAGTTTTCTCTCTGTTTATAACCAAACCTACTCTACTACCAGTCTCATCAACAGCTCGAATGAAAGAGTTCATCTCATCAACATCATTTGCCAAAAGGGCTAAATCATCAGCATAATCTAAATCAGAAATTTTCGTATCTCCAGCCCATTTAAGGCCAAAATCTTTCCCTTGAAATGAATTTCTCATAACATAATCAATAACCAAGCTAAAGAGAAAAGGTGACAAAATGCACCCTTGTCGAACACCAGAAGTAATGCTAAACCAATTGCTATAAGCCTTACCAACTCTCACACACGACTCAGTGTTATTATAGAGAGCTTTCATTATGTTAACTAACTTGTCTGGTATACCATATGATCTCACAATCAACCACAAATTATGACGATCAACAGAGTCGAAAGCCTTTTTGAAATCAACAAAGCTAGCAACCAAAGGTTTCTGAAACTCTAAACATTTCTCAAGAATCTGCCTAAGTGAAAATATCTGATCCACACATCCCCTACCACTTCTGAATCCACATTGCTCATCACGCAATTGACTGTCAACCAGATTCTTAATTCTATTAAGCACAATCATGGAAAGAACTTTACCTGGAACAGAGAGTAGGCTGATACCCTTATAGTTATCACAAGAACTGCACTGGTAAAATCCTTAGAAACCATGCCTTTATCATAAAAGATATTCAGAATTTCAGTCATCCAAGTGGTAACCGCAATATTCCCAGCTGTTAGCATTTCGGTAGTAATTTCATCTACCCAGATGGATTTATGTAGTTTAAGTTTAGAAACAACCAAAATAACTTTAGATTGTGTTATAGGGCCAACATTAAAGCCACCAATGCATCTATCATCATTGCAAACAATGGGAGTAGAACTAACTACATTGTTTAGAACATCACTGAAATGCTCAGCCCACCTAGCCATGACAGAATCCTCCCCTTCTATAACCTTACCTCTGTTTGGAGCAAGAAATTTTTAGGAACATCTTAATTTAACTATGCCATAATGCGAAGAATGTTGCTTTTTGTTTTTTACCGAATGAAGTTTTTTCTAACTTCACACTTTCAGTTAGGGACCGGGGTGGCTCAGTCGGTAGCGCGCCAGGCTCGTAATCTGCAGTTCTCAGCTGGGTCAGCATTGATATTTATCTCCGCAAAATTCCCTGCCCACGGTCAGTAGGGGACACCGATGGGCTTGGAAAGGCCACCATCCGTCTGATGGGACGTTAAGCCGTGGCTCCGTGTTTCGGAGAGCCATACACTGTGCACGTTAAAGAACACGCTGGATGGTCTTGACGAGAGGCTATCATCTGTCTCCCAACAGCTGTTCCTGTGGGTTCCCTTCCCAAACCATCTCTGAGCCTTCGGGGTCCTTATGACCTGGCCATTTAGCCCATTGTGTGCAAAAATGTGCCGCTCAAAGGTAAAACAACCCAACGTTAAAGAACACGCTGTATGGCCTTGACGGGAGGCTACCATCTGTCTCCCAACAGCTGTTCTTGTGGGTCCCCTCTCCAAACCATCTCTGAGCCTTCGGGGTCCTTGTGACCTGGCCATTTAGTCCATTGTGTGCAAAAAAGTGCCGCTCATAGGTAAAACAACCCATTTTCAGTTTACCTTTTGCGTACTTTATTGAATTTCAGCATGGACTTAAGAAATAATTTGAAATTTAAAATCTTAATTTTCATTTTCTGTGGAAATAATTGACGCTCTGAGGAATAAGGGATATAAAGGGGAGAAAAAAAAACAAACAAGGTAATGAAATTAAGGCCTTAACCCTTTCAGGACCATAAGGTTTCTAAGAGTAAATATTAGTATGTAACTGTTTATTTTAGTTTGTTTAGACGTAAAATAAATAAAAATCATAAGAAAAATACATAACAATGTGTAGTTTTTTTGGAATTTTATGGGAAATATTTTCCCCAATGGACTATAAAGGTAACACAAATTATAGTTTGGCTTATTATGCAATGTCTTTTATTTATTGGTTTATTAGAACAAAATGTTAACTAAAATAATTCAAAATTATGAAATAAAATTACTATACAAAATGATGTGCTAATTATGATATTCTGCCAAGCAATTTCTTTTGGTTGTGAAGCAAAGATGGACATTGCACAGATGCAACATTATTGCAAAGATGGACATGGACTAAACGTTCCCGTTTACGTATTTGCGTTCGGCATACGTTCTATTTTGACATTCTATATAAAAAATGCAGACAAGGTTATAATTAACTACGACAATCACCAATTTTAAAATGGGGAAAAATGTTTCCTTTAGTCGTGAAAGTGTTAAATTGATAACGACGTTGAAGTAAGAGTGATACTTTCCTCGACAGTTGAACTAAAACGTCGAAAAATTTCTTAATTTGTTTAAAACTCAAATTAGTAATTTTTATTTTTAAACATTTTTTTTCTTTCGTATTCTTTTTTTTTGGCTCTAGGAGTGAATAAATTACAATAAATTATATGTTGTGTGAGGGGAAAAATTACATTTTTATAGGATTTTTTTTTGTTTAAAGCAAATTTTTTATAGCTATTTATTTGCCTAAAAGATATTCCAACTGGGCAAAGTTCCAACTAAGCTATTCCAACTGGGCATTGTTCCAACTGGGCAAACTTTGTGTAGTGTGTTATCTCTAACTGAGGTTGTGGTCAGCAGTGACTTCGGTCTTATTAGGGCATGTCCTTGTATGAGAAGACCTGTAAATGCTAGGAGTAGTTTCTAGGTTTTTTTCTCTATCTTACATGTTGCAAATAAAAAATAAAATAGTACATGCAAGAAATATTTTTTCTCCTTCAAAAAGAGTATTAAGACTGGTAGAACTTACTCATTTCCCGTCTGGTAGAGTGGGTTGTGGGTTGTTTTACCTCTGTGCGGCACTTTTTTGCACACCATGGGCTAAATGGGCAGGTCACATGGACCCCGTAGGCTCAGAGAAGGTTGGGGGAGGGGATCCACTGGAAGAGCTGTTGGGAGACAGATGGTAGCCTCCCGTCAAGGCCATCCAGCGTGTTCTTTAATGTGCACAGGGTATGGCTTTCTCGCACACGGGGGCCACGGCTTAACGTCCCATCCGACGGACGGCGGCCTTTCCAAGCCCATCGGTGTCCCCTACTGACCGTGGGCAGGGCGGGGAATTTTGCGGAGATAAATCTCAACGCTGACCCAGCCGGGACTCGAAACTGGGAACCACAGATGACGAGCCTGGCGCGCTACCGACTGAGCCACCCCCGCCCGCCGCCGTCAGTCGGATGGGACATTAAGCCATGTCCCATGTGCGAGAGAGCTATACCCTCTGCGAGAGAGCCATACTCACGAGACAGATCTATTTTTAGTGTAGGATGTAGGGCATGAAATACGGAGCTAAAATGATAATATACAACGACAACAGTTTTGGGTTTCAAAGCAGGTGGACAAATTTGTAATTTAGATAAGAAGATAGGATTTTTGAGAGGGGGAGGAGTGGGTTCGTCCCTGATTTGCAACGAAGAATACTTTTAAATATTTCATAGAAACTAAAACTTTTTAAGTAACATCATTATAAACATTAACATCAAATTTCATTATTGAAGGAGGAGTACCTAAAAATAGTCAAAGGCTAAATGGTGTTCATTTAAAGAAATTGTTTATTTAATGCTTTTTTCAAAAAAAAAATCACAATTGGGAGAAAAATAGTTGAAAATTTAATTCCGAACCGACCTAGACAAAGCTTCTAGCAGAACTCATTTCTAATAGAATTGCTGCATTTCGATTAATATTATCGTCTGCTTTCCGTTTGACAATGCTCTCTGTTGGAAAAGGGGTGGCTCAGTCGGTAGCGCGCCAGGCCAATCCGACGGACGGCGCGCTACCGTGACGGACGGTAGCGCGCCATCCGTCACGGTACCGCGGACGGCCCGCTACGACGGACGGCCCGACGGACGGACGGCCGCTACTGGGACTCGAACCTGGAACTAAATCCGACGGACGGCCCGCTACTGGGACTCGAACCTGGGAACTAATCTGTAGTTCCCAGGTTCGAGTCCCAGCTGGGTCAGCGTTGAGATTTATCTCCGAAAAATTCCCCGCCCTGCCCACGGTCAGTAGGAGACACCGATGGGTCTTGGAAAGGCCGCCGTCCGTCGGTTGGGTCGTTAAGCCGTGGCCCCGTGTGCGGGAGAGCCACACCCTGTGCACGTTAAAGAACACGCTGGATGGCCTTGAAGGGAGGCTACCATCTGTCTCCCAACAGCTGTACCAGTGGGTCCCCTCCCCCAACCTTCTCTGAGCCTTCGGGGTCCATGTGACATGGCCATTTAGCCCGTGGACTCGAAAAAGTGTCGCTCAGAGGTAAAACAACCCAACGTTAAAGAACACGCTGGATGGCCTTGAAGGGAGGCCACCATCTGTCTCCCAACAGCTGTTCCAGTGGGTCCCCTTCCCCAACCTTCTCTGAGCCTTCGGGGTCCATGTGACCTGGCCATTTAGCCCATGGTGTGTAAAAAAGTGTCCCTCAGAGGTAAAACAACCCAACGTTAAAGAACACGCTGGATGGCCTTGAGGGGAGGCTACCATCTGTCTCCCAACAGGTGTTCCAGTGGGTCCCCTCCCCCAACCTTCTCTGAGCCTTCGGGGTCCATGTGACCTGGCCATTTAGCCCATGGTGTGGAAAAAAGTGCCGCTCAGAGGTTACCTCTGAGCGGCACTTTTTTGGTGAAAAAAACAACCCAACCCAACCGTTTGATAATGCTCTCTGTTGGCAAGGTTATATCTGTGATCAGGGCTGTTGCTTCTTTGTCATCGAAATGCGTAGAAAATGCCGAAAAAAATTCGTATTATTTTTTATCATGATCGCACATTGAATCACTATCTGCAAAACCTAGAAATCTATTTCATTTGTTGGAGCTTTGGGACCCTCTTACAGTTTTTGTTTTTTAGGAAACAAAATGACCGTGATTTTCAGAAAAAGCTGAAGAGATGATGGGTCTTGTTGAAGTTTCGACGTGTCACGTGATAACTGACCGACCCCTCTGCCTTCGGCTTCCCGCTGCTCAGAGAAAACAGTTGATTGCTGGTGAGGGGAGAAAATACCGGTTTTGACGCTATTTCTTCTGGTGCTTACGAGTTAGAGTTTGTACGTACCAGCCCGTAACGAAAAGATTAGGTGAATATGATAACAATTTTCCCTTTCAACGAGTTTCAAGGCTTGACGTCATCTCAACACAGAGTTTTTTGGTCTTTTAGTTCACGCTTCGAAAGGAGCAAAAATTAAAATATATTTTAATCGAGAATAAAAAAGTAAATCCTCTCCGAATGTTAGGTGGCGCGCATGGCAACAACTCAATCTCCCGCCAAAAGTCAACTGACGGCAGACGAATATATCGCGGTGTTCCGATTCACGTTAAAACGTTGTAACCTGCATGTTAGAGGATCATTTGTGCTAGCAAGAGCCTTATATTTTAACATTTGAAACATCTTTTACGATATCTACTGATTTCTCTGGACTTCGATTTCTATTGAAAATTGTGGACGTCTATAGTGCTGTGTTTTTATTCCACCACTTGTAGCAAATTTTTGTGATTATTGGTTGTTCCGGATTCCCAAGTTGCAAACTGCATTTACGACTTCTTCAAAAGTAAATCAGGTAATTTTTGTCTTGCTGAAATGGATAAAAGATGTGAATTCGTTTGTAGTATAGATTTTTATTTTAAAAATAAGTTTAGTGTTTTTAATATGGTTAATTATGGCGATCTATAAATATTAATGGTTGAAATTGAAAGAAATTAAAGTTTCCACATAAGGCATTGATGTTTGTGTTGTTTTTCTGCTGAGGTCTCGCCATCCTCTACCTCAGTGTCTCGCAAACGTGTGCCGCGAGAGATTTTCAAATTGACACTAGATATTCCAAAGATTTCATTTTGACTTGACTTGTGTTATCGACGTGCTTTAATATCGACGTGCTTTAATAAAAATCTTTCAGATTTTATCAACTTTGATCTTATAAGTATTTATCAAGCTTTTTCGAAATTTTGGTATTAATTTTTGATTATTTCAAGCCGTAGAATGGACAAATATTTAAATCAAACACCGAGTTATGATTAATTATATTTATTATTATATTTATTTTAAATAAAATGCATTTAACGAAACTTTAATTTTCCTCTTTTTACGTAACCATCAAAAATTCTTTTTTAGGTGTGCCGCGGAAAAAAAATAGATTCAGTGTGCCGCGGAAAAAAAATTAGATTCAGTGTGCCGCAGAGTAAAAAAGTTTGCGAGACACTGCTCTACCTCATAACTGAGAGGCACCTGTCAGACCTTTGGGGCAAGCAGCTGCTTGAGGGATTATTTATTTAATTTTTTAAATAAGAATGTGACTGCGAATATTGACTGAATAAAAACTGCGAATTTTAGTCTTTAATCTTTTTTTCTCTAACCTACAATCCTAAGAAGTTCAACCGTATCATTTTGTCTTTCTATCAAAGGTTTGTTTTACCAAGTTTCGTAATAATGAAAATATGAAAATTTTCTTTTTACCTGAAAGTGTTTTAAATAAAATTAAAGTACGTACATTTTGTATTTCTTTATTTTCAATTTCTTGTACCTCCGACTGTGAAATAATTTATGGTCAGTGCAAAGGCCTGATCTAGGGGGTGGTGGCAAAACAGTCACCCCCACCTTTTTCAGAGTACTAGTAAGGGTGGCCGTCCCATGGCCGAGTGGTTAGCGCGCATGGCTACTGATCTAAGGGACCTGGGTTCGAGCCCCGGTTAAGGCATGGCTGTTTGTGTCGTTTTTCTGCTGAGGTCCTGCCAACCTCTCAGATCTTCTACTGTGGCATATAAACTGACATGCTCCTGTCAGACCTCTGTCGCAAGCAGCTGCTTGAGGGGGTATATATTTTTTTTTTAGTAGGGGTGATAGAGGGAAAATTATTAAACTTATATCTATTTCAAACATTGTAGAAGAAATTTTAAATGACTTGTAAAACGAAGTGGGAAATGTATTGAGTTGAAATCCGGTCCCTTTACTTTCCCCTTTTATTATACTTTTGGGTCTAGATTGTGTTTCTTCCCCCAACTCACCACCTCCCTATCTTCTTCCAGATCCGGCCTGTGTAAATGCAAACAATTAAGGTATTGAATATATCGGAGTTGAGTTTTAAATAGCGTTGTTCCAGGGGCTATCCTATCTCAATGGGTTAAGACCATTGATGTTCGGGGCGGGGGTGACTCAGTCGGTAGCGCGCCAGGCTCGTAATCTTTAGTTACCAGGTTCGAATCCCAGCTGGGTCAGCGTTGAGATTATCTCCGCAAAATTCCCCGCCCTGCCCACGGTCAGTAGGGGACACCGATGGGTCTTGGAAAGGCCGCCGTCCGTCGGATTGGACGTTAAGTCGTGGGCCCGTGTGCGGGAGAGCCATACCCTGTGCACGTTAAAGAACACGCTGAATGGCCTTGACGGGAGGCTACCATCTCTCCCAACAGCTTTTCCAGTGAGTCCCCTCCCCCAACCTTCTCTGAGCCTTCGGGGTCCATGTGACCTGGCCATTTAGCCCATGTTGTGCAAAAAAGTGCCGCTCAAAGTTAAAACAACCCGACGTTTAAGAACACGCTGTATGGCCTTGACGGAGGCTACCATCTGTCTCCCAACAGCTGTTCCAGTGGGTCCCCTCCCCCAACCTTCTGTGAGCCTTCGGGGTCCATGTGACCTGGCCATTTAG
The DNA here is from genome assembly GCA_038380435.1 of Ryuthela nishihirai. Classification (NCBI taxonomy): domain Eukaryota; kingdom Metazoa; phylum Arthropoda; class Arachnida; order Araneae; family Heptathelidae; genus Ryuthela; species Ryuthela nishihirai. The sequence goes on along the minus strand of JAWZYU010000006.1, from coordinate 109,483,558 downwards.
CCCATGGTGTGCAAAAAAGTGTCAGTCAGAGGTAAAACAACCCAACGTTAAAGAACACGCTGGATGACCTTGACGGGAGGTACCATCTGTCTCCCAACAGCTGTTCCAGTGGGTCCCCTCCCCCAACCTTCTCTGAGCCTTCGGGGTCCATGTGACCTGGCCATTTCGCCCATTGTGCGCAAAAAAGTGCCGCTCAGAGTTAAAACAACCCAACTTTTAAGAACACGCTGTATGGCCTTGACGGGAGGCTACCATCTGTCTCCCAACAGCTGTTCCAGTGGGTCCCCTCCCCCAACCTTCTCTGAGCCTTCGGGGTCCATGTGACCTGGCCATTTAGCCCATGGTGTGCAAAAAAGTGCCGCTCAGAGGTAAAACAATTCAACACATTGATGTTCTCACATGAAGAGAATTTTTATTTTATTAATTTTATTTAATAGAAATCAATAATTCCCACTGATATAACATAGGGTTATTCCTTAAATTATGGAAAGAGTGTTTTTAACAAATTCAATAACATTTAAAAGCCATCGATTAAAGTATCATAGTTTAAACATCGATATCAATTTCATAGGAAAAGCTGCATGAGCTGGGTGGGATACGAACACACGACCTTCTGAAGACGTCAGGTACTTTGACCGCTGAGCTATCAGCCGCCCATCGAGATCTCTAACTGATGTTATCAATTTTCTGTGTCTAATGAAGGCAATTGTCTCCGATGCTCACAAACAGCCTCAAGAAACAATCAAAAATATCGGATCCAAACCAACTGAAGACAATTTGTCTGTTAACCCTTTCAGGACCATAAGGTTTCTAAGAGTAAATATTAGTATGTAACTGTTTATTTTAGTTTGTTTAGACGTAAAATAAATAAAAATCATAAGAAAAATACATAACAATGTGTAGTTTTTTTTGGAATTTTATTGGAAATATTTTTCCCAATGGACTATAAAGGTAACACAAATTATAGTTAGGCTTATTATGCAATGTCTTTTATTTAATGGTTTATTAGAACAAAATGTTAACTAAAATAATACAAAATTATGAAATAAAATTACTATACAAAATGATGTGCTAATTATGATATTTTGCGAAGCAATTTCTTTTGGTTGTGAAGCAAAGATTGACATTGCACAGATGCAACATTGTTGCAAAGATGGACATGGACTAAACGTTGCCGTTTACGTAATTGCGTTCGGCATACGTTCTATTTTGACATTCTGTATAAAAAATGCAGATAAGGTTATAATTAAATACGACAATCACCAATTTCAAAATGGGGAAAAATGTTTCCTTTAGTCGTGAAAGGGTTAAATTGATATCGACGTTGAACTAAGAGTGATACTTTCCTTGACAGTTGAACTAAAACGACGAAAAATTTCTTAATTTGTTTAAAACCCAAATTAGTAATTTTTATTTTTAAACATTTTTTTTTCTTTCGTATTCTTTTTTTTTGGCTCTAGGAGTGAAGAAATTAAAATAAATTAGAATAAATTATATGTTGTGTGAGGTGAAAAATTATATTTTTATAGGAATTTTTTTTTTGTTTAAAGCAAATTTTTTATAGCTATTTATTTGCCTAAAAGATATTTGTAACTAGACTTTTCCTCCTGAGAAATGAAAAGGAAATCATTTTGTTTATACTTAAACAATTTTTAACACTGGTGCCCTTAGGCAATCATCATATCATTTGAAAACAAATACTTCCTCTGGAGATGTTTGAGACGAATCTATCCTGTTGATCGCAAGGTTAAATAAATGTCAAGAGGATGATCACTTTTATGTTACATATAAAAAAATAAATACCCCCGAAATCAGTTGCTTGTCACAGACACATTATCAGGTCTGATAGGAGCTTGTCAATTTAGAGGCCATAGTACAAGGCCTGTGAGGATGGCGGTACCCCAGCAGAAAAATGACAGATATTTCCACCCAGGGCTCAAACCCATGTCTTTAGATCAGGGGTGGAGGTGGCTCAGTCGGTAGCGCGCCAGGCTCGTAATCTGTAGTTCCCAGGTTCGAGTCTCAGCTGGGTCAGAGTTGAGATTTATCTCCGCAAAATTCCCCGCCCTGCCCACGGTCAGTAGGGGACACCGATGGGCTTGGAAAGGCCGCCGTCCGTCGGATGGTACGTCAAGCCGTGGCCCCGGGTGTGGGAGAGCCATACCCTATGCACGTTAAAGAACACTCTGGATGGCCTTGACGGGAGGCTACCATCTGTCTCCCAACAGCTGTTCCAGTGGGTCCCCTCCCCCAACCTTCTCTGAGCCTTCGGGGTCCATGTGACCTGGCCATTTAGCCCATGGTGTGCAAAAAAGTGCTGCTCAGAGGTAAAACAACCCAACCCAACCCGTCATTTTGCCGCCCTCTTTTTCCCTCACATGTTCCCAGAAAGAAGAAGATCCCTCAGGTTAGGGTTATCAGAAAGGCACCATCTCGAAACAGACGCAGAGCAGTTTCTAGGAAAACGAACAAATTGTTTCTTCTAACATCCATACACTCTCAGAGTGTATCTCCGCAAAACTCCCCGCCCTGCCCACGGTCAGTAGGGGACACCGATGGGCTTGGAAAGGCCGTCGCCCGTTGGATGGGACGTTAAGCCGTGGTCCCGTGTGCGGGAGAGCCATACCTGTGTACGTTAAAGAACCTGCTGGATGGCCTTGACGGGAGGCTACCATCTGTCTCCCAACAGCTGTTCCAGTGGGTCCCCTCCCCCAACCTTCTCTGAACCTTCGGGGTCCTTGTGACCTGGCCATTTAGCCCATGGTGTGCAAAAAAGTGCCGCTCAGAGGTAAAACAACCCAGCGTTAAAGAACACGCTGGATCGCCTTGACTGGAGACTACCATCTGTCTCCCAACAGCTGTTCCAGTGGGTCCCCTGCCCCAACCTTCTCTGAGAATTCGGGGTCCATGTGACCTGTCCATTTAGCCCATGGTGTGCAAAAAAGTGCCGCTCAGAGGTAAAACAACCCAACTTTTATCTGCTGGAGTAACTAGTCCCATGACCACTCTCTAATACCACATAAATCTTTATTGCTTATCAAGTGTGCGCAAGAAACGTCTAAAATAATATATTTAAACTGTATTCGATTAATATTAAGTTTATTTCTTATCCGCTTAGTCGGTACTTGAAATAAACATAGTAAAAAATATTTCTATATCAGAAATCCTCCATTCGCTAACCAGTTTTTTATGTAATTCCCAGAACGAAATGGTTCGCCCTCCCAACTCGATCCTGCTAAATTGAAATATAATAGATATTGAATTGCTCGTAATTTCCAGTTTCCAGCTTTGATTCCCACCTGGGCCAACATTGAGATTTATCTCTGCAATGCTCCCACTCTTCCCTCGTTCAAAAGGGTGACACCGATGGTTTGGGAATTTCGTTGGATCCTTCGGATGTGAGTTAAGCTGTGGGGCCGTGTATGAGAGAGTGTATATTAAAGAACACGTTGAATGACCTTGACGGGAGGCTACCATCTGTTTCGTAATAGCTGTCAATGGATCCCTTCCACCAACATTCTCTGAACCTACAGGGGTTCTTGCGACCCGTCTATTTAGCCCGTTGTGTGGATAAAAGTACCTCTCATAGGTAGAACAATCCAACTCTTGAAGGGAGGCTCTTACCTGTCTCCTAACAGCTGTTCAGTGGGTCCCTTTCACCAACCTTCTCTGAGCATTTGGAGGTCCTTGTGACCTGTCTATTTAGCCCATTGTGTGGATAAAAGTGCCTCTCATAGGTAAAACAATCCAACCCTTGAAGGGAGGATCCTATCTGTCTCCTAACAGCTGTTCAGTGTTTCCCTTTCACCAACCTTCTCTGAAACTTTGGGGGTTCTTGTGAACTGATTATTTAGCCCATTGTGTGGATAAAAGTACCTCTCATAGGTAAAACAATCCAACCCTTGAAGGGAGGCTCGTATCTGTCTCCTAACAATTGTTCAGTGGGTCCCTTTCATCAACCGTCTCTGAACTTTTGGGGTCCTTGTGACCTGTCTATTTAGCCCATTATGTGGATAAAAGTACCTCTCATAGGTAAAACAATCCAACCCTTGAAGGGAGGCTCATATCTGTCTCCTAACAATTGTTCAGTGGGTCCCTTTCATCAACCTTCTCTGAGCATTTGGGGGTCCTTGTGACCTGTCTATTTAGCCCATTGTGTGGATAAAAGTACCTCTCATAGGTAAAATAATCCAATCCTTGAAGGGAGGCTCCTATCTGTCTCCTAACAGCTGCTCAGTGGGTCACTTTCGCCAACCTTCTGTGAGCCATTGGTGGATTTTGTGACCTGTCTATTTAGCCCATAGTGTGGATAAAAGTACCTCTCATAGGTAAAACAATCCAACCCTTGAAGGGAGGCTCTTATCTGTCTCCTAACAGCTGTTCGGTGGGTCCCTTTCTCCAACCTTCTCTGAACTTTTGGGGGTTCTTGTGACCTGTCTATTTAGCCCATTGTGTGGATAAAAGTACCTCTCATAGGTAAAACAATCCAACCCTTGAAGGGAGGCTCATATCTGTCTCCTAACAATTGTTCAGTGGGTCCCTTTCATCAACCTTCTCCGAGCATTTAGGGGTCCTTGTGACCTGTCTATTTAGCCCATTGTGTGGATAAAAGTACCTCTCATAGGTAAAATAATCCAACCCTTGAAGCGAGGCTCCTATCTGTCTCCTAACAGCTGCTCAGTGGGTCTCATTCACCAACCTTCTGTGAGCCTTTTGAGGTTCTTGTGACCTGTCTATTTAGCCCATTGTGTGGATAAAAGTACCTCTCATAGGTAAAACAATCCAACCCTTGAAGGGAGTCTCATACTTGTCTCCTAACAGCTGTTCAGTGGGTTCCTTTCATCAACCTTCTCTGAAACTTTGGGGGTCCTTGTGACCTGTGTATTTAGCCCATTGTGTGGATAAAAGTACCTCTCATAGGTAAAATAATCCAACCCTTGAAGGGATGCTCCTATCTGTCTCCTAACAATTGTTCAGTGGGTCCGTTTCATCAACCGTCTCTGAACTTTTCGGGTCCTTGTGACCTGTCTATTTAGCCCATTGTGTGGATAAAAGTACCTCTCATAGGTAAAACAATCCAACCCTTGAAGGGAGGCTCATATCTGTCTCCTAACAATTGTTCAGTGGGTCCCTTTCATCAACTTCTCTGAGCATTTGGGGGTCCTTGTGACCTGTCTATTTAGCCCATTGTGTGGATAAAAGTACCTCTCATAGGTAAAATAATCCAATCCTTGAAGGGAGGCTCCTATCTGTCTCCTAACAGCTGCTCAGTGGGTCACTTTCGCCAACCTTCTGTGAGCCTTTGGTGGTTCTTGTGACCTGTCTATTTAGCCCATTGTGTGGATAAAAGTACCTCTCATAGGTAAAACAATCCAACCCTTGAAGGGAGGTTCTTATCTGTCTCCTAACAGCTGTTCGGTGGGTCCCTTTCTCCAACCTTCTCTGAACTTTTGGGGGTTCTTGTGACCTGTCTATTTAGCCCATTGTGTGGATAAAAGTACCTCTCATAGGTAAAACAATCCAACCCTTGAAGGGAGGCTCATATCTGTCTCCTAACAATTGTTCAGTGGGTCCCTTTCATCAACCTTCTCCGAGCATTTGGGGGTCCTTGTGACCTGTCTATTTAGCCCATTGTGTGGATAAAAGTACCTCTCATAGGTAAAATAATCCAACCCTTGAAGCGAGGCTCCTATCTGTCTCCTAACAGCTGCTCAGTGGGTCTCATTCACCAACCTTCTGTGAGCCTTTGGTGGTTCTTGTGACCTGTCTATTTAGCCCATTGTGTGGATAAAAGTACCTCTCATAGGTAAAACAATCCAACCCTTGAAGGGAGTCTCATACCTGTCTCCTAACAGCTGTTCAGTGGGTCCCTTTCATCAACCTTCTCTGAACCTTTGGGGATCCTTGTGACCTGTCTATTTAGCCCATTGTGTGGATAAAAGTACCTCTCATAGGTAAAACAATCCAACCCTTGAAGGGAGGCTCCTATCTGTCTCCTAACAGTTGTTCAGTGGGTCCCTTTCACCAACCTTCTCTGAGCCTTTGGGGGTTCTTGTGACCTGTCTATTTAGCCCATTGTGTGGATAAAAGTACCTCTCATAGGTAAAACAATCCAACCCTTGAAGGTAGTCTCATACCTGTCTCCTAACAGCTGTTCAGTGGGTTCCTTTCATCAACCTTCTCTGAAACTTTGGGGGTCCTTGTGACCTGTGTATTTAGCCCATTGTGTGGATAAAAGTACCTCTCATAGGTAAAATAATCCAACCCTTGAAGGGATGCTCCTATCTGTCTCCTAACAATTGTTCAGTGGGTCCGTTTCATCAACCGTCTCTGAACTTTTCGGGTCCTTGTGACCTGTCTATTTAGCCCATTGTGTGGATAAAAGTACCTCTCATAGGTAAAACAATCCAACCCTTGAAGGGAGGCTCATATCTGTCTCCTAACAATTGTTCAGTGGGTCCCTTTCATCAACCTTCTCTGAGCATTTGGGGGTCCTTGTGACCTGTCTATTTAGCCCATTGTGTGGATAAAAGTACCTCTCATAGGTAAAATAATCCAATCCTTGAAGGGAGGCTCCTATCTGTCTCCTAACAGCTGCTCAGTGGGTCACTTTCGCCAACCTTCTGTGAGCCTTTGGTGATTTTTGTCACCTGTCTATTTAGCCCATTGTGTGGATAAAAGTACCTCTCATAGGTAAAACAATCCAACCCTTGAAGGGAGGTTCTTATCTGTCTCCTAACAGCTGTTCGGTGGGTCCCTTTCTCCAACCTTCTCTGAACTTTTGGGGGTTCTTGTGACCTGTCTATTTAGCCCATTGTGTGGATAAAAGTACCTCTCATAGGTAAAACAATCCAACCCTTGAAGGGAGGCTCATATCTGTCTCCTAACAATTGTTCAGTGGGTCCCTTTCATCAACCTTCTCCGAGCATTTGGGGGTCCTTGTGACCTGTCTATTTAGCCCATTGTGTGGATAAAAGTACCTCTCATAGGTAAAATAATCCAACCCTTGAAGCGAGGCTCCTATCTGTCTCCTAACAGCTGCTCAGTGGGTCACTTTCGCCAACCTTCTGTGAGCCTTTGGTGATTTTTGTCACCTGTCTATTTAGCCCATTGTGTGGATAAAAGTACCTCTCATAGGTAAAACAATCCAACCCTTGAAGGGAGTCTCATACCTGTCTCCTAACAGCTGTTCAGTGGGTCCCTTTCATCAACCTTCTCTGAACCTTTGGGGGTTCTTGTGACCTGTCTATTTAGCCCATTGTGTGGATAAAAGTACCTCTCATAGGTAAAACAATCCAACCCTTCAAGGGAGGCTCTTATCTGTCTCCTAACAATTGTTCAGTGGGTCCCTTTCATCAACCGTCTCTGAACTTTTGGGGGTCCTTGTGACCTGTCAATTTAGCCCATTGTGTGGATAAAAGTACCTCTCATAGGTAAAACAATGCAACCCTTGAAGGGAGGCTCCTATCTGTCTCCTAACAGTTGTTCAGTGGGTCCCTTTCACCAACCTTCTCTGAGCCTTTGGGGGTTCTTGTGACCTGTCTATTTAGCCCATTGTGTGGATAAAAGTACCTCTCATAGGTAAAACAATCCAACCCTTCAACGGAGGCTCTTATCTGTCTCCTAACAATTGTTCAGTGGGTCCCTTTCATCAACCGTCTCTGAACTTTTTGGGGTCCTTGTAACCTGTCTATTTAGCCCATTGTGTGGATAAAAGTACCTCTCATAGGTAAAACAATCCAACCCTTGAAGGTAGGCTCCTATCTATCTCCTGACAGCTGTTCAGTGGGTCCCTTTCGTCAACCATTTCTGAGCCTTTGGGGGTCCTTGTGACCTGTCTATTCAGCCCATTGTGTGGATGTACCCGGATGTAGAAAAATATCTTGGGGGTGCAAGAATTCAATCGAGTCGGAAAATATAAAAAGAACTGGATTTCCAAAGAATTTTAACATTCTTCCTATTTTATAGGTTTTTAAAAAAATTTCTTGGAAAAAATTCATGAAATGTAAATAAATTTAATATTGTTTACCTCCCTTTTTAGCCTTGCATTCCGGAGACGAGGTGAGGCGGCTATGGCCCCTGGTACAACGTGCAACGACACCCAGTGGGCTAAATAGCCTGGCCACAAGTGACAACAAAGGTTCGGACAAGGTTGGGTGGAAGGGGACCCACTGTAACAGTTGTTGGGAGACTGATGATATCCTCCATTCAAGGCATTCCAGCGTATTCTTTAGCATGCATAAGTTTTATAATAGTCTGCAAAGTGAAAACTTTTTGTTAAAAGTAAGATAAAACAGGTTTTATCAACCTTAAAACAATTCAGTCTAGAAAAATAAAAGTAGAAGAGTCTGATGCAAAACAGGTTTGATTTCATTTTCTCGAGGTAGTGCAATAGCAAGACTACAACTTGTAGCGGAAGACTATAAATATAACATCTTAGAGATGTTATATTCGGTGTTCTGTTATGGAATTGTGCGAAAGTAGACGGTGTGCATTTCTTGTGCGTTATCTCCTTGGTTGATGATACGTAAAGAGAAGCATTAAAAAACATTAACGTTCAGCGAGCTTGTCTTTCATAACCACACAAAATTTAAAAATATATTTGGGATCAGCACAGATCTAGAGAAAAATGCGAGGGAGGGAGAGGTAACGCAATCGATCCGAAAAAAAAAAAGAAAAGGGACTTGATATCCAATTCATTATTACATATCCCCCTCCGTTTTACTGCTTTTTAAAAAAAGCTTGTGAAAAATGCAAAAAATATAAATATATTTAATTACGTTTTTTACACGTTTTACTGTCGTTCTGAGGAAGGGGGGGGGGCATTACCCTTGGAACCCACCCCCTGCTAGATCCGGCCCTATTTGGAAATACGTTTTTTTACGAGTGGCTAAACATTTTAAAAATGCTAATATGCAGATAAAATTTGAAAGTGTGTTTTTGGGGCGAACCCCTCCCATTTTAAATACGTATCTTGCGAAAAAAGCCAAAAGCGTTTAACTTTACCTGTGCCACTTGATGACAAGGAAATTGATTATTCAGACAAAGGAACGAAACAGAAGACAATGCATTCCATTATGTCATATGTGAATACTTCCTTTGCTTATATTAATGCATTTTCCTTCATTACTTAATTGCTGCTTATTCTAATGTAAGCAGTATGACTTCCTGGGGCAGGGGTGGCTCAGTCAGTAATACGTTAGGCTCATAATCTGCAGTTCCCAGGTTCGAGTCCTAGATGGGTCAGCGTTGAGATTTTTCTCTGCGAAATTCCCCACTTTGCCCACGGTCAGCTGGGAACACCGATAGGCTTGGGAAGGCCTCTGTTCCTCGTATGGATTATTATTCCGTGGCCCCATGTACGGGAAAGCTATACCCGAATGTAAGAAATATCATTAAAAAACGGGAGCAGCTATGTTTTTTTATAGCTAAGTTTATGGGACTTATGCATGTTAAAAAACAAGCTGGATGGCCTTGAGGGGAGGGATTCCCAACAGTTATTCTAGTAGGTCACCTCCCCCAACCTCTAAACATTCGGGTTATTTGTGTCATTGCCATTTAACCCATTGTCTGTTTGTCAGCGTTGAGATTTATCTCCGCAAAATTCCCCGCCCTGCCCACGGTCAGTGGGGACACCGATGGGCTTGGAAAGGCCGCCGTCCGTCGGATGGGACGTAAGTCGTGGCCCCGTGTACAGGAGAGCCATACCCTGTGCACGTTAAAGAACATGCTGGATGGCCTTGACGGGAGGCTACCATCTGTCTCCCAACAGCTGTTCCAGTGGGTCCCCTCCCCCAACCTTCTCTGAGCCTTCGCGATCCATGTGACCTGGCCATTTAGCCCATGGTGTGCAAAAACAACACAACCCATTGTCTGCAAAAGTGCCTCTCAGGTAAAAAAAAACCTTTTTATGATGACGCCTCTACAAATTAGTAGCTGGGTATCATGATACGAAATCTTTGGTGGTGGTGGTGGGGGGGGGGGGGTCAGTTTATGAAAAATCCATCAGTTTTCACTATCGAGATTTTATAATTAGTTTGCATATTAATACCTTTATTTTAAGGTTTTGTGGCTTTTGTAATAACTTAAAGTTTTACGAGAAACCAACATTATTACATTTTCTGCATAACATTCAAGTGTCTGCCTTCTGATTCAAACTATGATATTAGAGCTTATACCTAAACTGAATACCTAACAAACACTAACACAAATGTTCGTAATATTCTCTAAATTTTATTCTTTAGAACATTGCTGTCCAACTGATCTAAGACCACGGGCCTTTTTTTTTCCTTTTGCCAATATTTCGCGGGCCAAAAAAAGAATTGGATACGTAATTGAAAAGTCATTTCATGTCATCTCAAAAAATTATTTTATTTATATGGATAATAATAAGTAATAATAAACCTCAAAAACCTCAAAAAATTATTTTATTTATACCAAAAATAATAAGTAATAATAAACCAATATAAATTTTCTAAACCTTGTCAAATATTTAAAAAATTTAATGGGAGTATTGTGACCGTAGTTGTTGGGCAATAAGAATAGAATGAGTAAGTTGAAATAATGCAATAATAATTGCAAATAGAATGAGTAAGTTGAAGTTTGCAAATCAAATAAAGTAATATAAGTTGACAAAAAATGATAACGTGGATTACAGATATTTATTTAGAAAGGTTTCCAAAGGCAGCAAGGGGAAGATTTCCTAAATGGGAAAACGGAGCCGAATTTTCACGATCAGTCATAATTTCTTCATTTTTCGAAATCAATTATTATCTTTTTAAATTTACAGAAAAAACTTTGCATCAGTTTATATCCTTTCCTATCCCAAGCCTCGGAAATCAAAATAAATCGATAAAAAGAAATAATTTGAGGAAATTTCGGCCTGTTAAGCACTGTATTCCTGAAGAAAGAAAAATAATTGAAAACTGCTTTCAACTTTTGTAGTTCATAGGCGGTGGCCAAAATTTGCACTTTTTTCGATTGGCATGTAAATTTTTCTATTTCAGTACTACAGAAAATGGTAACTTTTACAACGTTAACAGATGATTTCAATATTCACGATTTCCATTTCCATTTCACATTCGTAGGCACAAGATTTAAAAAACTAAATGCAAAAATATGTATATCAATATTATTTTAAACATTTTTTATGAGTTTATAAAAACATGACATTATTACATTTATTCAAAATGCGGTAACGACAAATTTTGATATCAGAAGAAAGAGATATCCTCCTTTTGCAGGAAGTGTGGTAACCCTACCACGGGGCAAGGTGCAACCTTGATAATGAAGGACATAACAATATTCTGATATGTCGGGTATGGAGAGAAGAATTTTATTTGTTTCAGTATAATATTAGTCTAGTTTGATTCAAGACATATTAAGAAAAGAATTAAACGATGATTAATAAAAATACTTAATGTAAGAAAAATTATTTTATTTATATGGAAAATAATAAGTAATAATAAACCTCAAAAACCTCAAAAAATTATTTTATTTATACCAAAAATAATAAGTAATTATAATAAGTAAATGATTAATAAAAATACTTAATGTAAGAAAAATTGTATTTCTATTTAATTAAAATTTTTACATTTTTTATTATGATTCCTATAGAACTAATATGTCTAACATTATATTCATTTGTTATTCATATCTTTAAACTGCCAGGCACGTTAAGCTCTTGCATAGTGGCCAATCTGATTATTTTTAGGGGAACTAAATGGTTAATTTTAAATTATTAGCGATGTAGATAGAATAATATGTTTATTACTATTTATTACAAGAGAAAAAGTAAATAACCCCTGAAGCAGTTGCTTACCACAGTGGTCTGACAAGAGCCTGTCAGTTTATACGCCATAGTAAAAGATCTGTGAGGATGGCCGGTCCTGAGCAGAAAAAACATCACAAACTTATATGCCTTAACCAGGACTCGATCCCAGGTCACTTAGATCAGTCCCTGGGGATTCATGTAGTTTAAGTTTAGGAAGAGCTAAAAAAAATTCAGACTGTGTTATAGGGCTGACATTAAAGCCAGTAGTGCATCTATCATCATTACAAAAAATGGGTGTAGAATTAACCACATTGTTTAGAACAGTAGTTCTCAAACTTTTATGCTTCACGTACCTCCTGGAAATGTGTATCTAACTGGCGTACGCCTTGTATAGATAGATGAAACTATAGTTACAGTATAACAATGAGAATAAAATAAAAAAATATATATATAACATATATCTAGCGACTTTTGAGCTCTTACAACGTATCCCAAAAAATTATACCGCATACTCAACGTTGAGGACCCCTAGTTTAGAACATTGAAATGCTCATCCCACCTAGCCATGACAGAGTTCTGACCTTTTGTAACCTTATCTTGTTTATCTTTCAATCCCTAAATACCGCTCCTTTTTCTACCACATAAAACATAAACTATCTGGTACAGTTCTCTTTGTTGTTGTGCTGTCTAACAGCTTCTTTGGTATTGTCAGCAAATATGTGAAGCCAAAGATTCTTTTCAGCAACTAACTGATCCTTTACACGTTTATTAAGTTCACTGTAGTGCTTTCTATTAAGACTAGTAGGGTATTGATTTAGGACATTCCTGCAGTTCTTTCTTTCTGAAATAAGCTCAAGTGCCTTATCATTCACCTAATTCTGCCTCCTCTGCCTCTTTTTCCCTAAAAGAGTACTGTTAGTTTCCAAAAAAGCCGGTTTAACACGGTCCCATTCTTCCTGAACTTCAGTAGTAAGCAAACCACGACTATCATAATGACTAAGTAACCTATCATGGTAAACTTAAGCTATACCTGGGTCTTTCAGAGCTTCAGAATTAAAGATAAATTTTACCTTAGCACAACACTAAAGTTTAAGCTGCAAGACACTTCTAACAAGGTAATGGTCAGATCGAATTTCAGCTGCCCTACATGACCTGGTATTCTTAACAGAACTATCCCATTGGCTGTTAATTTATATACAATCAATCATATTGACAGAGCTGGAATGAAGTCACCAGTACATACATACCTATGATGATAGAGAAGCTGAAATCGGGCAAAGCCTCGAATTTTAACATTAGTGTCCTTTCCGTATGAAGTTATATTATTCTATGGGGCTTCGGAACTTGATTTTTCTTTTAACATTTTGTTTGTGATTTGATATTTTTGAAAATATGTTTTAGCTTTATTCCTTATATTTAGTATATTTCTCAATATTATATTTCGATTTTATTATTTTGATTTTTAGGTTATTGAAACCAAAGGTTGATTCGAATTTTTATTTCTAGTAGAACTCAATCAGTTTCTGACGTCCTTTAAGAAGAAGGTAAAACAAATATTAAAAGTTTTCGAAAAATGAAGTTAATTATCTGAACGTTAATTTCTGTTTAGAATTAGAATACTGAATTGTTATCATCAATTGATGTATTGATCATTCTTTTAGTAGGGGCAAGTTTGAAATTGTGCTTCATTTATAACAAAAGATTAAAATTCGATTTAATTATCGAATCGTTGTCATCACGATATTATAGGAAAAAATTTCTCTATGTAAAATTACTAGGAAAGAATTTTCAAGACAAAATCAGCCGAAAGACGAACTGTCTTATTAACACTTAGAGCAAGAAACATTTCTTAAAATCTCAGCTAATGATTCATCTGGTGGTAAGGAATTAAAAAATTAAAAGAACATTTGTGACATTTCTGGAAGAAAGAAGCAAAAGTAACTGAAAAACAATTAATACCTACAAGTGAAAAGGTGTTACATTTAATTTGTGCTAAAGAAATAAAATTTTTAAAAATATTTATATAAGCGATAATCGATTCCCTTGTAAGAAGATATTAAAATTGCATTGCACTGAATAAAATTAAAGATTCACCGTATAATAAAATAATACTTCAAATTTTAAATTTACAGTAAAGGATATTCACAGAGAAGCTATTCAATATCGCACCGTTTTTACAGAACAAAATAAATTTCTTGTATCTGTTAAATACTTGAATAAATTTTGACAAAAAAACAATAATTATGCTTAATCTTGCAAACACAAAAGAGAGGCCTAAATGTAACAAAGTATTATTAGGGGATTTAACTTTGAAAAGACATTATCTATCCCATACGAAAGAGAAACCCCATATCTGTGGAATATGTAACAAAGGATTTTCACATAGTAGTAGTTTAAAGCCTCATTATCTGACCCATATGAACGAGAAACCCCATATCTGTGAAATATGTAACAAAGGATTTTCACAGAGAGGCAATTTGAAATGTCATTACCTGACCCATACGAAAGAGAAACCCCATATCTGTGGAATATGTAACAAAAGATTTTCACATAGTAGTAGTTTAAAATGTCATTATGTGGCCCATACGAACGAGAAACACCACATCTGTGAAATATGTAACAAAGGATTTTCACACAGAAGCAATTTGAAATGTCATTACCTGACCCATACGAAAGAGAAACCCCACATCTGTGAAATATGTAACAAAGGATTTTCACAGAGTGGTAGTTTAAAATCTCATTATCTGATCCACACGAAAGAGAAACCCCATATCTGTGGAAAATGTAACAAAGGATTTTCACAGAGAGGCAATTTGGAATGTCATTATCTGACCCATGCGAAAGAGAAACCCCATATCTGTGGAATATGTAACAAAGGATTTTCACATAGTAGTAGTTTAAAACTTCATTATCAGGCTCATACGAACGAGAAACCCCACATCTCTGAAATATGTAACATAAGATTTTCAGAGAGAAGCAATTTGAAACGTCATTATCTGACACATACGAAAGAGAACCCCCATATCTGTGGAATATGTTACAAAGGATATTCAGGTAGAGGCAATTTGAAACGTCATTATCTGACCCATACAAAAGAGAAGCCTCATATCTGTAGTATATGTAACAAAGGATTTTCACAGAGTAGCCATTTAAAATATCATTATCTAACCCATAGAAAACAGAAGCCTCATGTCCTGAGTATATGAAACAAAGGATTTTCATTTAAGTGCTATCTAAATATACATCATTGTGCTCACACAAAAGATAAGTGATATCCATTCTCTATTTAACAAAGGATTTTTCTGCGAGTAGCATTTAAATCTCATTATATGAGAGACACAAAAGAATAGCCTCATATTTAGTACATTCAATAAAGTTTTTTTACACAAAAGCAGCTTGAATTTACATCAGTGCATCCACATAAAAAATAAGCCTATTTGAAGTGTATGTAACAAAGGATTTTCACAGAATACCGAATTAAAATGTCATTTTGTGACTCACACGAAAGAGATACTTCATATTTGTAGGATATGTAAGAACGGAATTTCATGTAAAAGCCATCTGAGTCTAAATTAGAGGTACTCAAGCTTTTTATTCTGCCCAATTTGAAAATTTGGTAGATGTTGTGAATTATTCAATAGAAAAATCTTATATACTGCGTTTAGGCAACTCTAACTGATGTTCCAAGAACTGGTCTGGAACATCATGGGTTGCTGATGTTCCAAGAACATCGCAACTCTAACTGATGTTCCAAGAACTGGCCTGCCTGATTTATACTGCACAACACGGTTACATGATGTATTACATGTTGGAATGAACAATTTATATGATGAGGGGTGGTGTACCTAACAAACTGGCATCTCAGTGTAGTTTGTTAGATGGATGCTATCTATAAACTTGAGATTCTTAAAACTGAGGTTTTACTTTAGTTTGTCAAGAAAGTCTGTGTTTTAGTTTCTTAAATTAATGACTGTTTCGAAATTAAATGTGTTCTAATAATTATTCAATGTAAACGATAAAGAGGTAATCCCTATTATGTTTTATGTAACTAATAATGTAAAATGATGAATTTTTACACTTGATGATGATTTTACTAATTGCATAGCTGGGAGCATGGTGTTTGTAACTGCTATTGATTTGTTTTTGTAACTGCTATTGTATTTGTTTATTATTCCATTGTGTGCTTATTTTTCATTAAATGCGTCTTATGATTTAAACCAGGTGTGTCCAAACTTTTGACTTCCCTGGACCACATTGAGTGAAGATGAATTGTTCTGGGTCGCACATAAAATATATAATACAGTTTCATTTAACGTCATCAACGTCATTTATTTTCTGATGTTTTTTATTATAAAATTAAAAAAAGGGGAACATAAAACTAGTGGGATATCAAAAACTCGCTGAAAATCACATAATCATGTTGAAAGCTTATGTCGTAAACACGTAAACTTTACGGTTTTGTGGGACGCATTACTAGCTGTCCAGGGCCGCGGGTTGGACACGACTGATTTAAACCATTGTATATTTGATGTAAATCCTGCTGATATATGCAACCTATATGCCAAAACATTGTAAACAGAAATAAAGTTGTTATTGGGATCAACAGTTGTGTTATTCCTACAGTTCTTAGCAAAAGTTCATTGCAACTACTTTCAAGAAGTGTTTCCATTCTTTAAAAAATGACTGGTGGGTTTAAGCCAGTTTCTAGTGGAACAAGGCCAAAATGATTAATTTAAAAACTACTAAAAATATAAGAACATTGAGTGCTTTACAATTTAACAGGGATTGTAGAATAAGAATTTGTAAAACAGATATTGCTTGACCAATTTGCAAGAATATTAGTGAGGAAGTTTTTGGAGAGTGCAAGAAACATTGTGGTATTCCTGAAAATGTTTCTGTGGTGTGAAAGTGATATCACTGACAGAAAATGAGAGCTCGTAAATTGTGTGGTTATCTCTTACACCAATACAAGCTTCCTAACGGTGCCTCATACTGTGTATGAGGTTATCCAAGAATATTGTTTTATGAGATGTCATTCGTGTTAAAGGGCCATTGGCAAATTCAGATGGATCCCTGGTAGGAATTCCACACCGGTATAGAAACATGTATTCTCATGCAGGAAAAATAAGTAAACCGATTCTTACTTAAGACATGAAATGCGCATGTTAGAATTATTCACGTAGTGAAACGCGTATGGGAATGTACAGTACTGTGCAAAATATTTGGGACAATAGGAAAATGCAGTAACAAAGACACAAGTAAAATATTTATTTGTTTAATAGTGTACATAGTTAATAATGATTGTGACCCCCCCCCCCCTTAGCTTTCATTACCTCTTTCACTCTCTCAACCATTGATGCCACTAGCTTTCCACACATCTCCTTCACTTCAGGATTGTGGTACCACACTTTCATTACACTTTTTATCATTTTGGTTTTCGTCGTGCAATCCATCTTAGATATGCTCACTTTAATAATAGCCCACAAATTATCAATGGGGTTTAGATCGGGTGAATTTTCTGGCCACTCCAATACCTTCAAATGTTGCTAGGTAAAGAAGCTCTTAGCAAACTTAGAATTGAGGCATGGAGCCAGATCCTGTTGAAATACCCCATCGCTGTTAGGAAACAGCTTCTGAAGTGTTGGGACCATTTTTGCCTCCAGAACGCCTATGTACTTTTTGCTGCTAATCATTCTTTCAATGGGGTGAAGCCTTTGTGGCCCGAAAGCTACGAAACATCCCCAAAACATGACTTTGGGTGGGTGTTTTGGGGATTGCTGGATGTGACCAGATCGAAGGGTTTCTCCAGGCAAGCAGCGCACGAAATTTGACCTCTAGCCATGCACCTCAAAGTTCGTTTCGTCGGAAAATATCACTTTTTCCCAATTCTCCACAGTCTAGCCTCGAAATTTCTTTGTCCAGGATAGCCTTTTTTGATTCATAGCGGGTGTCAAAAGCTGCTTTTTGGAGGGGTGTCGAGCCCTACGGCCACACTCCAGAAGGCAACGACGAACAGTGGAAGCATCGATATTAACCCTATGAGATGCAATCTCCCTTTTGATGTCTCCACTGCTCTTCTTCGGGTCTATGATACTAATTCTTCGAATTAGACTATCATCTCTAGGGGTGGTTTTTCTTTTTCTTCCACAATGTCCTTTACAGACATTGTTGAAGAAAGGGATTTATGGACCCTGTCTCCTTATGCAGCTTCATGATCCGTGAAACTCTGGATTTCCTGACACCAATTGCTTTTGCTATCTGCACTATCAGTAAGTGAAGTGTTCTCACCTAAAGCGATTATTTTAGCTCGTTTATGAGGCGTGATGTCCATGATGTATTTAATAAAAAAAGTTTCCAATGAAAATTGTGAACTACTTATGTAATATTCATTTTTCTGTCAAACATTTTTCAGCACATGATCAATTTCTGTATAATAGAACCTAGGGGTACATCATCCATAATAGCAATCATTTCTTATTGAAATATTATATTGTCTAAAACTGTAAAAGCTCATATACCAATTGATAAAAGCATAATAAAACTGAGGTAGGCAAAAGAAAAAAAAAATGGTTTAACACTTGTTAACAACGCAAGAAAAACTTTGAGCATTATTTCTGTCTGCACACTCTACACTGAAGGAACAGCAGTGTAATTTTATCTTCTTCGAAAAGTACCAAGTAGTATCATAAAGGATTCGAGCTTAAAATGCAAGCTGCACAACTTAACTGCACATAGGTTCTGCCACGATCCTTCATTGTATTGCTGCATTCCCATAAATGTAATCTGTAATAATGGACAAAATATAACGAAATTATTTTGTTCCCTCAGATTCAACAAAGGCATACTTAAGGATAATAACACATTATAAATTCATTTTTACTTATTCTGGATTCAACAGTTGATACTAAATTAAGTTCTATTGCATACCACTAGAAGAATCTAGTTCATATTCAAGTGTTTACTGAAGAAAATGTTACCACAGCTGAATAAAAAAATCATAGTAAATACTCCCTAAAGTAGCTGCTTGCCACAGAGGTCTGACAGGAGCCTATCAGTTTATACGCCATAGATCTGTGAGAGAGACAAAATACTATTTATAAACACATTACATGCCACATGTTATATATATGATATACATTTTTGTTCTTTCATTACCATTATAAAATGTAAAAGAATGATTAAATTTTTGGGGAGAGTATATGCAAAGCATAACTGTGAGAGAGACAATATATATGTAGAGTATGCCAATCCCATTGCCGAGTGGTTAGCGTGCTTGGCTACTGAACTAAGGGATCTGGGTTCGAGCCCTGGGTATGGCATGGCTGTTTGTGTCGTTTTTCTGCTGAGGGCTTGCCACCCTCTCAGACCTTCTGCTATGGTATATAAACCGACAGATTCCTGTTAGACCTCTGTGGCAAGCAGCTGCTTGAGGGGCTATTTATTTATTTATATAAACACATTATATGCGACATATTATATATATTATTTACATTTTTGTTCTTTCATTACCATCATAAAATACAAAAAGAAAATGATTAATGTTTATTTTTGGAAGTATTTGCAAATAGTAAATTTGATTGGAAGAAATAATATATTTAAGAAAAACGGAAGGTAATGGAAGAATGAAACTTACTACGGAAAACGATTTCAAAATCAGCGTTTAGAGCAAATCATTTTCTGAAACAGCTTTCAGTCAAAAAGACTAAAACATGGTCAATTCAGCAACGAAAGAGAAAGCACCAACGTAGAGAAATACCTCGTTAACTTTATAGCAACTGAAACATATCTATCAAATATTAAAACATTAGTTATGCAGAATATTTCTTTGCCTACGCCACCTTTTCTAATAGAGCTAAAAAGAAAATTACCGGTTACAAAGAAGTTAACATAACTGTAATAATAATAATCTGCATTGCTTTTAAAACTTCATTACAAATATAATTTTAAACTATTTTAACAGCAACAAAATATTAACCAAGCATGTAACTGGCACAAAAACTGTTCGAATGGTTAACAGATATCCATTGCATGATGTACAATGTCACAGGATAAGGAAGGTACAGATGCGCAACTCCCATAGGGTCCATGATAACAGCGAAGCGATGGCAGCGCCATCACCGCTGGATTTCTGAACTACAATGCGGTTACAATCACTCTCTTCCTATGTTTGCGGTTATTTTGAGTTAATATGTACAAATGGGTGTGAACATAATTTGGTCTTTAGTGTATACTTTTTTAAAATATAATTATTAGTGTTCGATATATTCCATGCTTGATTTTGTCCGTAGTTTATACGATATAAGTTTGTTTATTGCTAATCAGTGGTTAAAAGGTAATTTCATTGGTGAAAATGTTTTTTCTATTGAGAATTTTTTAAATATTCGCGTATTTTACCCATTTGTTGCAAACCTAACAGTTTCATATTTGTGTATTCTTCATTCATATAGAGTAATGGTATTTTAGCAAGATACTAAATTTTGCTACTTTACCCTTTTGCTATAAAACACATTGCAAGTTCAATTTTCCCTAGTTTTTAAATAAAAAATTAAAAGTATTTCAATATAAATCGAAAATTAATTTTGCCAGAGGTTGGATCAAAAGGGCATGTCCACCCACCCCCAGCAAAAAAAAAATGTTATTAAAGGTAATAGAGGAAAATATTGAACATTTATATTTCAACTATTTTTCAAATTTTAAGTGCGGTGAAACGGGACTTGGGGGAATATATTGAATTGTAAGTCTAGTTTCTTGCCCCCCTCTTACATTTTTATCAGTTCGACTGTTTCGTAGGCTCCTATCAACTAGATCCCCCCCCCCCAGATTAACGCTTACATTTTCCTATAAACATTATAATTCTGTTTTAATAAGTATCATGAAGTTATTAGGGAAATTAAAATCTCAATCCTCTAAAATCGTTTTTTTAAAGCAAATGCATTTGAATTTTTTAATACTTAAATTTTTCAGAAATAAAATAGGAATTGAAATGACACAAAATTAATAGAACTTATTTCTTGCTCAAAAAAAAAAAACTATCCAATGTACAGAAATACAGGCACTAGACAAAAAGATGGAAGCAGATCCATGTTGCAATAAATACACCCTCAAGCAGCTACTTGCCACAGAGGTCTAATAGGAGCCTGTCAGTTCAATACGCCATAGCAGGTCTGTGAGTATAGCAGGACCTCAGCAGTAAAACATCACAAGCATCCATGCATTACCCAGGGTTCGAACCCAGAGCTCAATAACTTCTTTACTATGATTTTTAGTGAAAAAATGTCTAAAGATAAATTAAAGATCTCAATCTCAAACAATATCTGTTCAGTTTTCAAAGAGCAATTAACACAGAAATCTCATCAAGCTACAAAAAATTAACCTCAAAACTTAATTAAAACATGGTTGGGTTGTCTTACCTTTAAATAATGGGCTAAATGACCATGTTACAAGGATCCCCACACAGCTGGGGGAAGGGGACTCACTGGACAGCATCAAGCATGTTCTTTGATGTGCACATAGTATAACTCTCCCATAGACACCGCCCTGCCCACGGTCAGTAGGGGATACCGATGGGCTTGGAAAGGCCGCCGTCCGTCGGATGGGACGTTAAGCCGTGGCCCCCGTGTGTGGGAGAGCCATACCCTGTGCTCGTTAAAGAACACGCTGAATGGCCTTGACGGGAGGCTACCATCTCTCTCCCAACAGCTGTTCCAGTGGGTCCCCTCCCCCAACCTTCTCTGAGCCTTCGGGGTCCATGTGACATGACCATTTAGCCCATTGTGTGCAAAAAAGTGCCGCTCAGAGGTAAAACATCCCAACCCAAACTCTCAGAGTGACGGAGCCAATCGCATAGTAACACGATCTTTTATGGCCACCCTAGGGCTCCGGCCGCAAATGAAGTCTCAGGAATCCAATTCCTAGCACAGCTCACTCTTCTTCTCCGACTTGTACTACTTGAATGCAGATGTCCTCGGCCTTGCTCCCTCTGGTGACACAGGACATCGAATGAAGAAGGCGCTTGACGAATTTCTCGCAACCTAACCACCGAATGCTCCCTGTCTTCGATGGCTGAGAAAAACTCAGGGGTTGCTGTAGATGAACTCCAGCACAGAAATATCAGTACTGTTTATTCCTCATAACAGGAGGGTTGTGGGTTGTTTTACCTCTGAGCGGCACTTTTTTGCACACCATGGGCTAAATGGCCAGGTCACATGGACCCCGAAGGCTCAGAGAAAGTTGGGGGAGGAGACCCACTGGAACAGCTGTTGGGAGACAGATGGTAGCCTCCCGTCAAGGCCATCCAGCGTGTTCTTTAACGTACACAGGGTATGGCTCTCCCGCACACGGGGCCACGGCTTAACGTCCCATTCGACGGACGGCGGCCTTTCCAAGCCCATCGGGGTCCCCTACTGACCGTGGGCAGGGCGGGGAATTTTTGCGGAGATAAATCTCAACGCTGACCCAGCTAGGATTCGAACCTGGGAACCTGGTAAACACAGATTACGAGCCTGGCGCGCTACCGACTGAGCCACCAACGCCCCCCTCATAACAGGAGGCCGCAGGTTAATGTTGATGGCATCAGGTTTTTCTGTCACTTTTCGATGATGGAAAATAACGCAACGTTTCTTGTTCTCTGAACTTCCTCCCTTTAGGTATCGAAAATAATATTTTGCTCATTGAGGCCTTAGTCACATTGCCATATGCCTAGTCACTGTCTCATTTCTAGCTTAAAGTTTTTAACTATATGCGTTTTTTTGTTTGAAATTAATCCCATGTATGGTTCTCATCAGAGCCGTATCTAAGGGTCGAGGAGGGCCTGATACCTTTCAGAATGGTAATAATGGTAAAATAAAAAATAAATAAATACCCCCTCAAGCAGCTGCTTGCCACAGAGGTCTGACAGGAGCCTGTCAGTTTATATGCCACAGTAGGAGATCTGAGAGGATGGCAGGACCTCAGCAGAAAAACGACACACACATCCATGCCTAATTCCAGGGCTCGAACCCAGGTCCCTTAGATCAGTAGCCAAGCGTGCTAACCACTCGGCCACGGGACGGCCAAAATAATGGTAAAAGAGGCAAAATATTTTGAAACATATTTATATTTCATGCATTTTTCAATAACTGTTTTTGAAGATCTGCAGAAACGGAGGGTTGGGTTGTTTCACCTCTGAGCAGCACTTTTTTGCACACCATGGGCTAAATGACCAGGTCACATGGATCCCGAAGGCTCAGAGAAGGTTGGGGGAGGGGACCAACTGGAAAGCTTAGGAGACAGATGGTAGCCTCCCGTTAAGGCCATCCAGTGTGTTCTTTAACGTGCACAGGGTATGGCTCTGCCATATTTCGAACCGACCTAGATAAAGATCGTGGTAGAACTCATTTCTAATAGAATTGCTGCATTTCGGTCATTATTATCGTCTGCTTTCCGTTTCACAATGCTCTCTGTTGTCGAGGTTATATCTGTGATTAGGATTGAGCAGTTGCTTCTTTTTCATCCAAATTCGTAGAAAATGTCGAAAAAATACGCATTATTATTATCATGATCACATATTGAATCATTGTCTGGAACAGCTAGAAATTTTTTTCATTTGTTGGAGTTTTGGGACTCTTACATTTTGCCAAGAAAGAGGAAACAAAGCAACCCTGATTTTCAGAAAATGCTGAAGAGATGATCGGTCGTTTTGAAGTTGCGACGTGACACGTGATATCTGGTTGACCCTTCGACTTCTCGCTGCTGAGAGAATGCAGTTAATTGCTAGTGTTGAGGGGAGCAAAGTCCGGTTTTCACGCTATTTTATTTCGTGTGTTTACGAGTGCAAAGTATGTGTCATCCCGTAACGAAAAGATTAGGTTAACATGGTAACATATAAGTTTCCTTTCAGCCAGTTTCAAGACTTGACGTCATCTCAACACAGAGTTTTTCAGTCTTTTACTTCAAACCACCAAACGAGCACAAAGTAAAATATATTTAAATCGAGAACCAAAAATATAAATCCTGTCCCAATGTTAGGTGGCGCGCAGTGCAACAACTTCATCTGATATTTGCTGCTGGTCTATCTCCCGCCAAAAGTCAGCTGAGAGCAGACGAACATTTACAGTTCCTCGCTGTGTTCCGATTCATGTTAAAACGTTGCAACCTGCATTTTTGTGGATCATTTGTGTTAGGAAGAGCCTTATATTTTAACATTTGAAACATCTTTTAACGATATCTACCGATTTCTCTGGATTTCGATTTCTATTGAAAATTGTGCACATCTTAGTGCTGCGTTGTTTTCCACTACTTGTAGAAACTTTGTGTGATTATTGGACAAGAACAACATTTTTTTAATTTACTGTTCTGCATTTCCAAGCTGCAAACAACATTTACGACTTCTGCAAAGAAAAATCAGGTAATTTTCCTTTTTTACCTAAACTTAAAGAAAGAATTTTAGATAAAATTAAAGTGCGTATGTTCAGTATTTCTTTACTTTAAATAAAGCCGAGTGGTTAGCGCGCTTGGCTACTGATCTGAGGGACCTGGGTTCGAGCCCCGGGTAAGGCATGGCTGTTTGTGTCGTTTTTCTGCTGAGGACCTGCCATCCTCTCAGACCTTCTACTAGGGCATATAAACTGACAGGCTCCTGTCAGACCTCTGTGGCAAGCAGCTGCTTGAGGGGGTATTTATTTATTATTTTCAAATTTTTCTACCTCCGACTGTGAAATATTTTACGGTCAATGCAAGGCCTGATCTAAGGGGGTGGTGAAAGAGTCACCCCCACCTTTTTCATAGTGCTAATAAGGGTAATAGAGGCAAAATTATTAAACTTATTTATATTTCAAACATTTTGGATTAAATTTTTTAATGACCTTTAAAACGGAGGGCGAAATATTGTATCCTTTGAAATCGGGACCCTTCACCATCGGATCTCTGTAGTCTGTGATATGTGATCCGGATCTCTGTAAATGCAACAATTAAGGTATTGAATACCTCGGAGTTGAGTTGTAAATAGGAATGCCCATTGAGCAAGGGTATCTCAATGGGTTAAGGCCACTGATGTTTTCACCAATGAAGAGAACACTTTTATTAATTTTATTTAATGGAAATAAATGGTTACCACTGATATAGCATAGGTTTGTTCCTTAATTTATGGATACTGTTATTAACAATATTCAGTAACATTTAAAACCATCGAGGAAAGTATCAGACGTAGTTCAACGTCCATATCATTTTCAGAGGAAAAATTGCCTTGAGCCGCGTGCGATACGAACACATGACCTTCTGATTAAGTCAGGTCCTCTGACCGCTGAGCTAGCGGCCGCCGATCAAAATCTCTAACTGATTTTATCAACTTTCTACTTACAGTACACAATTTTCTGTGTCTAATGAAGGCATTGTCTGAGATCCTCACAAACAGCCTCAAGAAACAATCACAAGTATCGGATCCCACACAGCTCTACACTTTCTCTCTTAAATTGGTAGCGACTTTGAAATAAGAGTGGTAATTTCCTTTAAAGTTGAACTAAAACGTCGATAGATTTCTTTATTTAAAAACCTAATTATTAAATTTTACATTTATACATTTTTTTTACTTTCTCATTATTTTTGGCTCTAGAAGTGAAGAAATTACAATAAATTATATGTTGTCTAAGGGGAAAATTACATTCAAAACTTTCAAACTCTAAAACAAATTTCTTTTAGCTAGCTATTTGCATCGGGATATTTGTAACTAGACTTTTATTCCTAAGAAATGAAAAGGAAATAATTTTGTTGTTACTTAAAGAATTTGTAACACTGGCGCCCTTAGGCAATCATCACATCATCAGTTTAAAACGAATGCTTCATCTGGAGATGTTTGATACGACTGTCTCCTGCAGATGGCAAGGTTGAATAAATGTCAAGAGCATAATCACTTTTATGTTACATATATTAAAAAAATACTCCCTCAAGAAGTTCCGTGCCAGGGTCACAGTTTCCCACACAGTCACATTCTCAGGTCTGTTAGGAGCCTGTCAATTTATGCGCCATAGTACAAGGTTTGTGAGGATGGCGGTACCTCAGCAGAAAAATGACACATATATCCATGGACCCAGGACTCGAACCCAGGTCCTTAGATCAGTAACTAAGCGTGCTCACCACTCGGCGAAACCATAAAAAAATCTCGTAAATCCTATGCAAAACTGTCGCATCTTGTAAAATTTAGATTGCTTCATTATAGCAAACTTTGCACTTAGTGAAATCCTCTTGTCCAAGTAAAGT
This sequence comes from Ryuthela nishihirai, assembly GCA_038380435.1. Classification (NCBI taxonomy): domain Eukaryota; kingdom Metazoa; phylum Arthropoda; class Arachnida; order Araneae; family Heptathelidae; genus Ryuthela; species Ryuthela nishihirai. Next base: position 109,457,553 of record JAWZYU010000006.1, on the reverse strand, counting down.
ATGAAGACTTAGTTCAATGAGGTTTGCTTTTTCTAATCTTGCTACTGAGTAGTTTCTCTGGGTCGAGTACACGGTGCAATTCATCAGAATATGAATCATTGTTTCCTTTACTTTCCACGTCTGAAAATTCGGGGAAAGAAACTTTCTCATCTGGAAAAGTGAGTGGTTCAAGAGTGCTGCACCTGATCTGAGTCTGATGATGCACATTAACGTTCTTCTTGCAAAGTCCGGATCATTTAGTGGAAGGATCTTATTCTCTATTAATTGCCTATGCAAGAGCTTAACGTGCCTTATGAGAATAGCAGCACTCAATATTATTGCTGGCAGCTTAAAGATATGAATAACAAATGAATATAATTTTAAATATATTATTACTGTAGGAAAAGAAAAAAGCAAAACTTTTATTTAAATAGCCGTCCCATGGCCGAGTGGTTAGCGCGCTTTGCTACTGATCTAAAGGACCTTTGTTGGAGCCTGGGTAAGGCGTGGCTGTTTGTGTCGTTTTTCTGCTGAGGTCCTGCCATCCTCTCAGACCTTCTACTATGGCATATAAACTGACAGACTCCTGTCAGACCTCTGTTGCAAGCAGCTACTTGAGGGGGTATTTAGTTTATTTTTTATTTAGAAATATAATATTTTTTTATATTTAGTATTTTTATTAAATATCATTTAATGCATTTGTTAAGTATATCTTGAAACAACCTGAAGTAATATTATACTGATAATAATAAAATTCTTCCCCCGATACCAACGTCATCAAAATATTGTTATGACGTTCATTATCAAGGTGACCTTGCCCTGGGGTAGGGTTAAGAAAGAAAGACAAGTGCTCCAAGAGGAGGACATGTCTTCCTTTTAATCTCAAAATTTATCCTCCCAGTGTTCTGAATAAACACGAAAATGTCCTTTTTTGGTAAATTCGTAAAAAAATGTTTTAATAATATTAATGTACACATCTTTGCATTTAAAAAAAATTCTTGTGGTAGAGACTGTGAAATAATTAACTGTAGATGCAAATCGTGAATACTGAAGTCTTTTCTGTTAATATTGTAAAAGTTAACATTTTGTGTAATACTCAACATGAACAATTTTGTTGGTGAATGGTAGCCTCCCGTCAAGGCCATCCATCGTGTTCTTTACGTGCACAGTGTATGGCTCTCCCGCTCACGGACACATGACTTAATGTCCCATCCGACGGACGGCATCATTTCCAAACCTATCGGTATCCTCTACTGACTGAGGGGTGGGGTGCGGAATTTCGTGCAGATAAATGTCAACATTGACCCAGCAGAGAGTCGAAACTGGGAACTGCAGATAATTTCATACAATGACATGACCAGCTAATTAATTCTGACCACTGCTTCAGAGATATTATCGACTACTAGAACAGAGATCTTTTATCTGCTGGAGCAACTAGTCCCATGACCACTTTCTAATACCATATAAATCTTTATTGCTTATCAAGTGTGCGCAAAAAACGGCTAAAATAATATATTTAAACTGTACTCGATAAGTATTAAGTTTACTTCTTGACCGCTTAGTCGATATTTGAAATAAACTTAGCAAAAAATATTTCTGTTTCAGAAATCCTTCATTCGGTAGGGGGCGGGGTCGGCTCAGTCGGTAGCGCGCCAGGTTTGTAATCTGCAGTTCCCAGGTTCCAGTCCCAGCTTGGCCAGCGTTGAGGTTTATCTCCGCATAACTGCCCACGGTCAGTAGGGGACACCGATGGGCTAGGAAAGGCCACCGTTCGTCGGACGGGACGATAAGCCGTGGCTCCGTGGGCTGGAGAGCCATACCCTGTACACGTTAAACAACACTCTGGATGGCGTTGACAGGAGCCTACCATCTGTCTCCCAACAGCTGTATCCAGTGGGTCCCCTCCCTCAACCATCTCTGAGCATTTGGGGTCCTTGTGACCTGGCCGTTTAGCCCATGGTGTGCAAAATTGCCGCTCAGAAGTAAAACAACCCAACTGCATTCGATAGCCAATTTTTGAAATAATTTCCGGAACGAAATCCCTCTCCCCCCATATTGATCCTGCTAAATCGAAATATAATAGTAATTGAATTGCCTTATGTAAATCGTTGACTGAGACTCTTCAGAAACTAAATCAATGGGTGGCTCAATCGGTACTGTGACAAACACGTAATTTGCAGTTTCAAGGTTCCATTCCCACCTAGGCCAGCTTTGAGAATTATCTCTACAAAACTCCCTCTTTTCCCTAGTTCAGTAGAGGGACACTGATGGTCTTGGAAAGAGCGCCGTCCTTAGGATATTAGTTAAGCTGTGGGGCCGTGTACGAGATACCCATATCTTGTGCATATGAAAGCACACGTTGAATGACCTTGACGGGAGGCCACCATCTATCTCCTAAGAACTGTCTAGTCGGTCCCTTCCACCAACCTTCTCCGAATCTTCGAGATGCTTTGTGACCTCTCTATTTAACCCATTCTGTGCATAAATGTCCCTCTCATTGGTAAAACAACCCAACCCTTGAAGGGAAGCTACTGTTTCTCTCCTAACCGTTGTCCAGTAGGTCGCTTTCCTTAATCTTCTCTGAGCGTTCGGGGTCCTTGTGACCTGTTTATCTAGCCCATTTTGTGCATAAATGTACCCTCATGGGTAAAACAATCCAACCCATGAAGGGAGGCTAATGTCTCTCTCCTAACATTTCTCCAGTTAGTCCCTTTCACTAACCTTCTCTGAGCCTTTGGGGGTCCTTGTGACCTGTCTATTTATCCAATTGTGTGCATAAATGTCCCACTCAAGGGTAAAAACAACAATAACCCTTGAAGGGAAGTTACTATCTGTCTCCTAACAGATGTCTAGTGGGTCCCTTCCACAAACCTTCTCTGAACGTTTGGGGTTCCTTGTGACCCCTCTGTGTAGCCCATTCTGTGAATAAACGTCCCTCTCATGGGTAAAACAACCCAACCCTTAAAGGAAGGCTACTGTCTCTCTCCTAACAGCTGTCTAGTAGGTCCCTACCACCAACCATCTCTGAACCTTCGCGGTTCCTTGTGACTTCTGTATTTAGCCCATTCTGTGCATAAATGTCCCTCTCATGGGTAAAACAACCCAACCTTTGAAGGGAGGCTACTGTTTCTCTTCTAACCGTTGTCCAGTAGGTAGCTTTCACTAAACTTCTCTGAGCCTTCGGGTGTCCTTGTGACCTGCCTTATTAGCCCATTCTCTGCATAAATGTCCCTCTCATAGGTAAAATAACCCAACCTTTGAAGGGAGGCTACTGTTTCTCTCCTAACCGTTGTCCAATAGGTCATTTTCACTAATCTTCTCTGAGCATTTGGGTGTCCTTGTGACCTGTCTATTTAGCCCATTGTGTGCATAAATGTCCCTCTCATGGTTAAAGCAACCCAACCTTTCAAGGGAGGCTACTGTTTCTCTCCTAACCGTTGTCCAGTAGGTCCCTTTCACTACTCTTCTCTGAGCCTTTGGATGTCCTTGTGACCTGTCTATTTAGCCCATTGTGTGCATAAATGTCCCTCTCATGGGTAAAACAACCCAACCATTGAAGGGAGGTTACTTTCTGTCTCCTAACAGCTGTTCAGTGGGTCCCTTTCACTAACAATCTTTGAGCCTTCGGTGGTCCTTGTGACCTCTCTGATTAGCCCATTCTGTGCATAAATGTCCCTCTCATGACTAAAAAACCCAACTCTTAAAAGAAGGATACTGTCTCTCTCCTAACAGCTGTCTAGTAGGTCCCTTCCACCAACCTTTTCTGAACCTTCGGGGTTCCTTGTGACCTCCCTATTTAGCCCATTGTGTGCATAATTGTCCCTCTCATGGATAAAACAACCCAACCGTTGAAGGGAGGCTACTGTGTCTCTCCTAACAGTTCTCCTGTGGTTCCCTTTCACTAAACTTCCCTGAGCCTTTGGGGGTCCTTGTGACCTGTCTATTTTGCCCATTGTGTGCATAAATATCCCTCTCATGGGTAAACAACCGAACCCTTGAAGGGAGACTACTGTCTATTTCCTAACAGCTGTCTAGTGGGTTCCTACCACCAACCTTCTCTGAACGTTTGGGAGTCATTTTGACCTCTCTATTTAGCCCATTCTGTGCATAAATATCACATCTTATGGGCAAAACAACCCAACGCTTAAAGGGAGGTTATTATATGTGTGGTAACAGTTTTCCAGTGGATCCCTTTCACTAACCTTCTCTGAGCATTCGGGGATCCTTGTCACCTCTCTATTTAGACCAATTTGTGAATAAATGTAATCCTCATGGGTAAAAGAAACCAAACCTTCAAGGAAGGTTACTGTCTCTCTCCTAACAGTTGTCAAGTGGGTCCCTTTCACTAATCTTCTCTGAGCCATCGGGGTCTTTATAACCTGTCTATTCAGCCCATTGTGTGCATAAATATCCCTCTCATCGGTAAAACAACCCAACACTTGAACGGAGGTTACTATCTATCTCCTAACAGCTGTTCAGTGGATCCCTTTCACTAACCTTCTCTGAGCATTCGGGGGTCCTTGTGACCTGTCTATTTAGCCCATTGCGTGCATAAATGTACCTCTCATGGGTAAAGCAACCCAACCATTGAATGGAGTCTACTGTCTCTCTCCTAACAATTCTCCAGTGGTTCCCTTTCACTAAACTTCTCTGAGCCTTCAGGAATCCTTGTGATCTGTCTATTTAGCCCATTGTGAGCATAAATGACCCTATCAGGGGTAAAACAACCCAACCCTTGAAGGGAGGTTACTATCAGGCTCCTAACCGCTATTCAGTGGGTCCCATTCACTAACCTTCTCTGAGCATTCAGAGGTCCTTGTGACCTGTATATTTACCCCATTGTGTGAATAAATGTCCCTCTCATAGGTAAAACAACCCAGCATTTGAAGGGAGGCTACTGTCTCTCTCCTAACAGTTGTCCAGTGGGTCCCTTCCACCAACCTTATCTGAGCCTTCGGGGTCCTTGTGAGCTGTCTATTTAGCCCGTTGTGTGCATAAATGTCGCTCTCATGGATAAAACAACCCAACCGTTAAAGGGAGGCTACTGTCTCTCTCCTAACAGTTCTCCAGTGGTTCCCATTGACTAAACTTCTCTGAGGCTTTGGTGGTCTTTGTGACCTCTCTATTTAGCCCATTGTGTGCATAAATGTCCTTCTCATGGGTAAAACAACCCATGAAAGGAGGTTACTATCTGACTCCTGAAAGCTGTTCAGTGGGTCCCTTTCACTAACAATCTCTGAGCCTTTGGAGGGCCTTGAGACCAGTCTATTTAGCCCATTGTGTGCATAAATGTCCCTCCCATGGGTAAAACAACCCAACCCTTGAAGGGAGTTTACTATCTGTCTCCTAGGAGCTCTTCAGTGGGTCCCTTTCACTCCACAAACTCTGTGTCTTTGGGGGTCCTTGTGACCTGTATATTTAGCCCATTTTGTGCATAACTGTACTACTTATGGGTGAAACAACCCAACCCTTGAAGGGAGGTTACTCTCTATCTCCTATCAGCTGTCTAGTGGGTCCCTTCCACCAACCTTCTCTGAAACTTTGGGGTTCCTGGTGAACTCTCTGTTTAGCCCATTCTGTGCATAAATCTCCCTTTCATGTATAAAACAACCCAACCCTTAAAGGAAGGCTACTGTCTCTCTCCTAACAGCTTTCTAGATGGTCCCTTCCACCAACCATCTCTGAACCTTCGCGGTTCCATGTGACCTCCCTATTTAGTCCATTCTGTGCATACATGTCCCTGTCATTGGTAAAACAAACCAACCCTTGAAGGGAGGTTACTATCTGGCTCCTAACAGCTATTCAGTGGGTCCCATTCACTAAACTTCTCTGAGCCTTCTGGAGTCCTTGTGACCTGTCTATTTAGCCCATTTTGTGCATAAATGTCCTTCTCATGGATAAAACAAACCAACCATTGAAGGGAGACTACTGTTTCTCTCCTAACAGTTCTTCAGTGGTTCCCTTTCACTAAACATCTCTGAGACTTTGCGGTTCCTTGTGCCCTGTCTATTTAACCCGTTGTGTGAATAAATGTCCCTCTCAAGGGTAAAACAACGGAAGCCTTGAAGGGAGACTACTGTCTCTTTCTCAACAGCTGTCTAGTGGGTCCCTTCCACCAACCTTCTCTGAACCTTCGGGGGTCTTTGTGACCTCTCTATTTAGCCCATTGTGTGCATAAATGTCCCTCTCATGGATAAAACAACCCAACTCTTGAAGGGAGGCTACTATCTGTGTCCTAACAGTTGGCCAGTGGGTTCCTTTCAATAACTTTCTCTGAGCTCTCGGGGTCCTAGTAAACGGTCTATTCAGCCCATTATGTGCATAAATGTCTCTCTCATCGGTAAGACAACCCAACATTTGAACGGAGTTACTATCTGTTTCCTAACAGCTGCTCAGTGCATACTTTTCACTAACATTCTCTGAGCCTTCACGGGTTCATGTGACCTGTCTATTTAGACCATTTTGTGCAAAAATGTCCCCCTCATGGGTAAAACAACCCAACCCTTGATGGGAGGCTACTGTCTCTCTCCTAAGAATTGTCAAGTGGTCCCTTCCACCAACCATCTATGAACCTTCGGGGTTCCTTGTGACCTCACTATTTAGCTCATTGGGTGCATAAATGTTTCTCTCATGGGTATAACCCAACCCTTGAAGGGAGGTTACTATCTGTGTCTTAACAGCTGTCCATTGGATCCCGTTCACTAACATTCTCTGACCCTTTGGGGGTCCTTGTGACCTGTCTATTTAGCCCATTGTGTGCATAAATGTCCCTCTCATGGATAAAACAACCCAACCATTGAAAGGAGGCTACTATCTCTCTCCTAACAGTTCTCCAGAGGATCCCTTTCATTAAATTTCTCTGAGACTTCAGGGGTCCTTGTGACATGTCTATTTAGCCCATTGTGTGCATAAATGTACCTCTCATGGGTAAAACATCTCAAACCTTGAAGGGAGGCTACTGTCTCTCTCCTAACAGTTGTCCAGTGGGTCCGTTTCACTAATAATCTATGAGCCTTCGGATATCCTTGTGACCTGAGTATTTAGCCCATTCTGTGCATAATGTCACTCTCAATCAACCCAATCCTTGAAGGGAGGTTACTATCTGTCTCCAAAGTGCTATTCAGTGGGTCCCATTCACTAACCTTCTCTGAGCCTTCGGGAGACCTTACGACCTGTCTCTTTAGTCCATTGTGTGCATAAATGTCCCTCTCATGGGCAAAATAACCCAACCATTGAAGGGAGGCTACAGTCTCTCTCCTAACAGTGGTCAAGTGGGTCCCTTCCACCAAACATCTATGAACCTTCGGGGTTCCTTGTGACCTCTCTATTTAGCTCATTGTGTGCATAAATGTCCCTCTCATAGTTAAAACAACCTAACCCTTGAAGAGAGGCTACTGTTTCTCTCCTAACAGTTCTCCAGTGGTTCCCTTGCACTAAACTTCTCTGAGCCTTCGAGGGTCCTTGTGAGCTGTCTATTTAGCCCATTGTGTGCATAAATGTCCCTCTCATGGGTAAAGCAACCCAACCATTGAAAGGAGACTACTGTCTCTCTCCTAACAGTTGTCCAGTGGGTCCATTTCACTAACCTTCTCTGAGCCTTCGGGAGTCCTTGTAACCTATCCTTTTAGCCTATTGTATGCATAAATATACCTCTTATGGGTAAAACAATCCAACCCTTGAAGGGATATTACTATCTGTGTCCTACCAGCTGTTCATTGGGTCCCTTTCACTTACCTTCTCTGAAACTTCGGACGTCCTTGTGACCTCTCTTTTTATCCCATTGTGTGCATAAATGTCCCTCTCATGGGTAAAACATCCCAACCCTTAAAGGAAGACTACTGTCTCTCTCCTAACAGCTGTATAGTAGGTCCCTTCCACCAACCATCTCTGAAACTTTGCGCTTCCTTTTGACCTCTCTATTTAGCCCATACTGTGCATAAATGTCCCTCTCATGGATGAAGCAACCCAACCCTTGAAGGGGGGTTACTATCTGTCTCCTAACAGCTGTTTAATAGGTCCCTGTCAATAGCAATCTCTGAGCCTTCGGGGGTCGTTTCGAACTGTCTGTTCAGCCCATTGTGTGCATAAATGTCCCTCTCATGGGTAAAACAACCCAACCCTTAAAGGAAGGCTACTGTCTCTCTCCTAAGAGATGTCAAGTACGTCCCTTCCACCAACCACCTCTGAAACTTCGCGATTCCTTGTGAACTCTCTATTTAGCCCATACTGTGCATAAATGTCCCTCTCATGGATGAAACAACCCAACCCTTGAAGGGAGGTTACTATCTGTCTCTTAACAGCTGTTTAATAGGTCCCTTTCACTAGCAATCTCTGAGCCTTCGGGAGTCCTTGTGACCTGTCTATTTAACCCATTGTGTGCATAAATGTACCTCTCATGGATAAAACAACCCAACCCTTGAAGGGAGGTTATTGTCTCCCTCCTAACAGTACTCCAGTGGGTCAATTTCACTAATATTCTGTGAGCCTTCGGATGTCCTTGTGACCCGTCTATTTAGCCCATTCTGTGCATAAATGTCCCTCTCATGGATAAAACAACCCAACCCTTGAAGGGATGTTACTATTTGTGTCCTAACAGCTGTACAGTGGGTCCCATTCACTAACCTTCTCTGAACCTTCAGGAGTCCTTGCGACCTATCTATTTAGTCCAATGTGTGCATAAATATCCTTTTCAATGGTAAAAGAACTCAACCATTGAATGGAGGCTACTGTCTCTCTCCTAACAGTTGTCAAGTGGTTTCGTTTCACTAACCTTCTCTTAGCCATCGGGGGTCCTTCTGACCTCTCTATTTAGCCCATTATGTGCATAAATGTCCCTCTCATAGGTAAAACAACCTAACCCTTGAAGAGAGGCTACTGTTTCTCTCCTAACAGTTCTCCAGTGGTTCCCTTGCACTAAACTTCTCTGAGCCTTTGTGGGTCCTTGAGAACTGTGCATTTAGCCCATTGTGTGCATAAATGTCCTTCTCATGTGTAAAACAACCCAACCCTTAAAAGAAGACTACTGTCTCTCTCCTAACAGCTGTATAGTAGGTTCCTTCCACCAACCATCTCTGAACCTTCGCGTTTCCTTGTGACCTCCTTATTTAGCCCATACTGTGCATAAATGTCCCTCTCGTGGATGAAACAACCCAACACTTGAAGGGGGGTTACTATCTGTAATAATAGCTGTTTAAATGGTCCCGTTCAATAGCAATCTCTGAGCCTTAGGGGGTCCTTGTGACCTGTCTATTTAGCCCATTATGTGCATAAATGTCCCTCTCACGGGTTGTTGTTTGGGTTGTTTTACCTCTGAGCGGCACTTTTTTGTACACCATGGGCTAAATGGCCAGGTCACATGGAACCCGAAGGCTGAGAGAAGGTTGGGGGAGGGGACCCACTGGAACAGCTATTGGGAGACAGATGGTAGCCTCCCGTCAAGGCCATCCAGCGTGTTCTTTAACGGGTATGGCTCTCTCCATCCAGCGTGTTCTTTAAGGGTATGGCTCTCCCGCACACGGGGCCACGGCTTAACGCCACATCCGACGGACGGCGTCCTTTCCAAGCCCATCGATGTTCCCTACTGACCGAGGGCAGGGCGGGGAATTTTACGGAGATAAATCTCAACGCTGACGCAGCTGGGACTCGAACCTGGGAACCCCTCTCATGGGTAAAACAACCCAACCCTTAAAGGAAGGCTACTGTCTCTCTCGTAACAGCTGTCTAGTAGGTTCCTTCCAACAACCATCTCTGAACCTTCGCGGTTCCTTGTGACTTCTCTCTTTAGCCCATACTGTGCATAAATGTCCCTCTCATGGATGAAACAACCCAACCCTTGAAGGGAGGTTACTATCTGTCTCCTAACAGCTGTTTAAGAGGTCTCTTTCACTAGCAATCTCTGAACCTTCGGGGGTCCTTTTGACCTGTCTATTTAGCCCATTGTGTGCATAAATATCATTCTCATTGATAAAACAACCCAACTTTTCAAGGGAGGATACTGTCTCTCCCCTAACAGTTGTCCAGTGGGTCCCTTTCACTAAACTTCTCTGAGCCTTCGGGAGTCCTTTTGACCTATCTATTTAGCCCATTGTATGCATAAATGAACCTCTTATGGGTAAAACAACCCAACCATTGAAGGGAGGTTAGTTTCTGTCTCCTAACAGCTGTTCAGTGGGTCCCTTTCACTAACAATCTCTGTGCCTTCGAGGGTCCTTGTGACCTCCTTATTTAGCCCATTCTGTGCATAAATGTACTTCTCATGGGACTATGATATTAGAGCTTATACCTGAACTGAACACCTAAGAAACACTAACCCAAATGTTCGTAATATCGTCTAAATTTTATTCTTTAGAGGACTAAGGGAAGAGTTTAACAAAATGAGTCTGTTCCACAGGCAGCAAGGGGAAGAAGTCGTAAAAGGGGAAACGGAGCTGAATTTTTACGATCAGTCATAATTTCCTGATTATTGGAAATCAGTTATTGTCTTTTTAAATCAGCAGAAAACACTTTGCAGGAGTTTATATCCTTTTCTATCCCATGCGTCGGAAATCAAAATAAATGAATGAAAAGAAATAATTTGAGGAAATTTCGGCCTGTTGAGCACTGTATTCCTGAAGAGAGAAAAATAATTAAAAACTGCTTTCAACTTTTGTAGTTTATGGGCGGTGTCAAATTTGCGCTTTTTCGATTGGCATGTAAATTGTTCATTTTCAGTACTACAGGAAATGATAACTTTTACAAAGTTAATAGATGATTTCAATATTCACGATTTCCATTTGCATTTTACGCGGGTACAAGATATTAAAAATAAATGCAAAGATATGTCTATTAAAATTATTTAAAACATTTTTTATGAGTTTATGAAAACATGACATTATGAAGTTTTTTCAAAATGCCGAGACGACATATTTTGAGATTAAAAGGAAGACATATCCTCCTTTTGTAGGAAGTGTGATATCGTTCCCACTGGGCAAGGTAACCTTGAAAATGAAGGCCATAACAATATTCTGATACGTTGGGTATGGAGAGAAGAATATTATTAATTTCCGTGAAATATTACTGAAAGTTCAAGATATATTTAACAAAAGAATTAACGATGATTAATAAGATTCTTAATATAAAAAATAATTGTATTTCTATTTAATTAAAATTTTTACTTTTTTATTATTATTCCTATAGGACTAATAGATATAACTTTATTTTCATTTGTTATTCATATCCTTAAACTACCAGCAATAATATTCATTCAGTTATTTTCATAAGGCACGTTAAGCTCTTGCATATATGCTTTATTTTCATTTGTTATTCATATCCTTAAACTACCAGCAATAATATTCATTCAGTTATTTTCATAAGGCACGTTAAGCTCTTGCATATATGCTTTATTTTCATTTGTTATTCATATCCTTAAACTACCAGCAATAATATTCATTCAGTTATTTTCATAAGGCACGTTAAGCTCTTGCATATATGCTTTATTTTCATTTGTTATTCATATCCTTAAACTACCAGCAATAATATTCATTCAGTTATTTTCATAAGGCACGTTAAGCTCTTGCATATTGGCCAATCTAATTATTTTTTAGGGGAACTAAATTGCTAATTTAAATTTGTAGTAATGTAAATAGAATAATATGTTGAATACTATTTATTACAAGAAAAAAAGTAAATAACCCCTGAAGCAGTTGCTTACCACAGTGGTCTGACAGGAACCTGTCAATTTATACGCCATAGTAAAGGATCTGGAAGGATGGCTGGTCCTGAGCAGAAAAAACAGCACAAACTTATATGCCTTAACCGGGACTCGATCCCAGGTCCCTTAGAGTAGTTGCCAAGTGCGCTAACCACCTTTTCAAAAAATGGAACGACCAGTGTGGATTTGAAATAGCTATAATTTTAATCTCTACCTACAGCGAAGAGCCAAAACATTATGACCACCTGCCTAATATGATGTTAGTCCTCCACACGTCAACAAAACAGCTCTTATGCAATGAGGCCTGGATGCTACAAGATTTGTAATTGTTTCTTGTGCTATCTGTTACCAACACGTTACCAGCAGAGCCTTCAAGTCTTGTAAGTTTCGTGGTTGAGCCGCCGCATATCGGATATGCTGTTCCAACACAAACCACAGATGCTCGATTGGATTCATGTCTTGGAAATTAGGAGGCCAGGGCAATAACTGGAAGTCTTCCTCATTTTACGCAAATCATTCTCGAACAATCCGAACAATGTGGCATGGGGCATTTTCCTGCTCAATAAGGCATTACTAGAGAGATGTACCATTGCCATAAAAGAATGTTCCTGGTCTGCAACGATGTTTCGGTAGGTGGTAGATGTCACAGTTTCTTGCACATGAATGACTGGGTGCAGGGTTTCTCAGTAGAACATTTCCCAAAGCATTACACTTCCTCCACTGGCTTGTTTCCATCCCATGGTGCATTCTGGTTGCCAACACTCCCCCACGTAAACCTTGCCATCCGCATGGTGCAACAAGTAACAAGATTCATCGGACCAGACGACTTTCTTCCAATTATTCAAGGTCCATTTTTGGTGCTCGCATGCCCAATGTAGGCACTTTCGAAGGTGAACTTTTCGAAGGTTAGCATGGGCACTTGGATCGGCCAGCGCGGCAGCACCATTTTCAGCAGGATTCGATATACTGCGTGTTGTGGCACATTACTCTCATCACCAGTATTCAAATTACGGACGAGTTGCACCACGGTTTCCCTTCTATTGCCTCATACCATAAAGGATAGCCTTTACTCACTTCTAGCATTGATGAAACGTAGTCGGCCGACACGTTGCCAATGGTTCATGGTTTTTTCCCTATATGGACCACTTTTTGAAGGTACTAACCACGACTGTCCGTGAGCACCCCACAAGCCTTGCCGTCTCTGAAATGCCTTGACCTACTCGTCTGGCCTTTAAAATTTGGCCTTTGTCAAACTCACTTAGGTTCGCTGCCTTTTCCATCTGAATAACAAGAATAACACTGAATAATCTTTACACACTCTGTCATTTACCTGCAGTTGCTTTGATTTGCATAAAGATGCACTGGGCATAATGTTTTGGCTTTTCAGTGTATAATTAAATTACGTATTTATATTATTGAATATTAATGATCACCATCGTCAAGTAGCCATGAGCTACTGAGTGCACTAACAAACTTTTTAAAAAACGGAAGGACCCGTGGATTTGAAATAGCTATAATATATCTTTCCTTGCGGAAAATTTTTAATGACATAATCAATAACCAAATTAAAGAGAAAAGGAAACCAAATGCACCCTATCGAACACCAGAAGCAATGCTAAACCAATTGCTACAAACCTTACCAACTCTCACACACAACTCAGTGTTATTATAGAGAGCTTTAATTGTGTTAACTAACTTGTGTAGTATGCCAAAAGATCTCATAATCTACCATACATTTCGATCAACAGAATCAAAAGCCTCATTGAAATCAGCAAAGCTAGCAACCAAAGGTTTATGAAACTATAAACATTTCTTAAGAATCTGCCTGAGTGAAAATATCTGATCTACACATCCTCTACCACTTCGGAATCCACATTGATCATCACACAATTGCCTTTCAACCAGATTCTTAATTGTATTAAGCACAATCAAGCAATGAACAGTTTACCTGGAAGAGAAAATAGGTTGGATACCCCTATAGTTATGACAAGAACTGCGTACCCCTACAGTTATGACAAAAACTGCGATCGACTTTTTTAAAAATCGGGATATAATAGCTCTGATAAAATCCCTAGGAACTATGTATTCATCATAAAAGATATTTAAAATTTCAGTCATCCATTTGGTAAGTGAAATATTCCCATCTATAAGCATTTCCGTAGTAATTTCACCTATCCCTGGGGATTTATGTCATTTAAGTTTAGAAGAGCTAAAATAACTTCAGAGTGTGTTAGAGGGCCAACATTAAAGCAGTAATGCAGCTATCATAATTACAAACAATGGGGGTAGAACTAACCATATTGTTTAGAACAATGGTTCTCAAACTTTTATGCTTCACGTACACCCTGGAAATGAGTATGTAATGGCGTATCCCTTGTAAGATAGATAAAGCTATAGTTAGAGTATAACAATGGGAAAAAAATAAGAAATATATATATTTCATATATTTAACGACTTTTGAACTCTCACGGCATATCCCAAAAAATTATACCACTTACCCCATGTTGAGAACCCCTAGTTTAGAACATCACTGGAATGCTCATCCCACATAGCCATGACAGAATCCTGACATTTTGTAACCTTGCCTTGCTTATCCTTCAATCCCGTTTACGTGCCCTTTTTCTACCACATACATAACATTAACGACTGGTACAGCTCTCTGCTGTTGTGCTGTCTAACTGCTTCCTCGGCTATGTCAGCCAAGTCATCAAGAAAAGATACTTATCAGCAGCTAACTGATCCTTTACACGTTTATTAAGATCTCTGTAATGTTTTCTATTAGGACTAGTAGGGTATTGATTAAGGACATTCCTGCAGTTCTTTCTTTCCGAAATAAGCTCAAGAGCCTTATCACTCAGATAATTCTGTCTCTTCTGCTCCTATTTTCCTAAAAGAGTACTGTTAGTGTCCAAAAAAGCTTGTTTAAAATGATCCCATTCTTCCTGAACTTCAGTAGTAAGCATACCATGACTGTCATAATGACTAAGTAACCTATCATGGTAAGCTTTAGCTATAACTGGGTCTTTCAGAGCTTCAGTATTAAAGGTAAAATTTTTAACCCTAGCGCAACACTTTTTAAGTTTTAGTTTCAAGACACTTTTAACAAAATAATGGTCAGATCCAATTTCAGCTCCCCTATATGACCTGGTATTCCTAACAGAAGTAGCCCATTTGCTGTTAATTTATACAATGTTAATCATATTCACAGAGCTGAAAATAAAGAGGAATTAAAGTAGAGCTCATATTGGAGAAACCCTCGAATTTTAACGTTAATGCTTTCTCTGTACGAAGTAATATTATTCTATGGGACTTGGAAACCTGATTTTTCTTTCAACGTTTTGTGTGTGATTTGATATATTTGAAAATGTGTTTTAGCTTTACTCCTTATATTTAGTATATTTCTTAATATTATATTTCGGTTTTATTATTTTGATGTTTAGGTTATGGCAACTAAAGGTTGATTCGAATTGCTATTCTTAGTAGAACTCAATCAGTTTCTGACGTCCTTTAAGAAGAAGGTAAAACAAATCTTAAAAGTGTTCGAAAAATGAAGTTAATTATTTGAACGTTAATTTCTGTTTAGAATTAGAATACTGAATTCTTATCATCAATTGGTGTATTGATCATTCTTTTAGTAGGGGCAAGTTTGAAATTGTGCTTCATCTATAACAAAAGATTATAATTTGATTTAATTATCGAATCATTGTCATCACACATTGTAGAAAAAAAGTCTGTGAAATTAAAAGCAATGGATTTTCAAGAGAAATTCAGCGTAAACACGAACTCTCTTATTAACACCAAGACAAAAAGACATAATTTCTTAATCTGGTGGTAAGGAATTAAGAAGTATTTTCTATGAAGAGAAATAAGAGGAATATGTCTGAAAAATGCAGCGATAAATATTATTAAATGTGTAAAATCTTTGCTGCTGAAAAACATTTGTGACATTTCTGAAAGAAAGAAGCAAAAGTAACTGTCAAAAAATTAATACCTACAAATTAAAAGGTGTTACATTTAATTTGTGCTAAAGAAATTAAATATTTTTAAATATTTCTATAGGGAATAATCGATTCACTTGTAACAAGATATTGAAATTACATCAACCATCATAAACCCAAAGACTTTCCGTATAATACTAAAATTATACTTAAAATTTTAAATTTACAACAAAGAATATTCACAGAGAAACCATTTAATATCGCATTGTTTTTACAGAACAAAACAAATTTCTTGTATGTTTCAAATTCTTAAAACAGATTTTTACTAAAAAACTGAATAATTATGCTTAACCTTGCAAGCACAAAAGAGAGGCTTAAATGTAGCAAAGTATTATTAGAGGATTTCACTTTGAAATGTCATTATCTGACCCATACGAAAGAGAAACCCCATATTTGTGAAATATGTAACAAAGGATTTTCAGAGAGTGGCAGTTTGAAACGTCATTATCTGACCCATACGAAAGAGAAACCCCATATTTGTGAAATATGTAACAAAGGATTTTCAGAGAGTGGCAATTTGAAATGTCATTATCTGACCCATACGAAAGAGAAACCCCATATCTGTGAAATATGTAACAAAGGATTTTCACGTAGTAGTGATTTAAAATCTCATTATTTGACCCATACGAAAGAGAAACCCCATGTCTGTGAAATATGTAACAAAGGATTTTCACAGAGTGGTCATTTAAAATCTCATTATCTGACCCATACAAAAGAGAAACCCCATATTTGTGGAATATGTAACAAAGGCTTTTCACTGAATTGTGCTTTAAAATCACATTATCTGACCCATACGAAAGAGAAACCCCATATCTGTGGAATATGTAACAAAGGCTTTTCACTGAATTGTGCTTTAAAATCTCATTATCTGACCCATACGAAAGAGAAACCCCATATCTGTGTAATATGTAACAAAGGATTTTCACGTAGTAGTGATTTAAAATCTCATTATTTGACCCATACGAAAGAGAAACCCCATGTCTGTGAAATATGTAACAAAGGATTTTCACAGAGTGGTAATTTAAAATCTCATTATCTGACCCACACAAAAGAGAAACCCCACATCTGTGGAATATGTAACAAAGGCTTTTCACTGAATTGTGCTTTAAAATCTCATTATCTGACCCATACGAAAGAGAAACCCCATATCTGTGGAATATGTAACAAAGGATTTTCACGTAGTAGTGATTTAAAATCTCATTATTTGACCCATACGAAAGAGAAACCCCATGTCTGTGAAATATGTAACAAAGGATTTTCACAGAGTGGTCATTTAAAATCTCATTATCTGACCCATACAAAAGAGAAACCCCATATTTGAGGAATATGTAACAAAGGCTTTTCACTGAATTGTGCTTTAAAATCTCATTATCTGACCCATACGAAAGAGAAACCCCATATCTGTGGAATATGTAACAAAGGCTTTTCACTGAATTGTTCTTTAAAATCTCATTATCTGACCCATACTAAAGAGAAACTCCATATCTGTGAAATATGTAACAAAGGATTTTCACGTGGTAGAAGTTTGAAGCTTCATTATCTGACCCATAAGAAAGAGAAACCCCATATATATGGAATATGTAACAAAGGATTTTCACATAGTAGTCATTTAAAATCTCATTATTTCACCCATACAAAAGAGAAACCCCATATATGTGAAATATGTAACAAAGGATTTTCAGAGAGAGGCAATTTGAAATGTTATTATCTGACCCATACGAAAGAGAAACCCGTGTCTGTGAAATATGTAACAAAGGATTTTCACAGAGCAGTCTTTTAAAATCTCATTATTTTACCCATACAAAAGAGAAACCCATATATGTGAAATATCTAACAAAGGATTTTCAGAGAGAAGCAATTTGAAATGTCATTATCTGACCCATATGAAACAGAAACCCCATATCTGTGAAATATGTAGCAAAGATTTTTTGCAGAGCTGTTAATTAAAATATCATTTTCTAACCCACACAAAAGAGAAGCCCCATATCTGTGGTATATGTAGCAGAGGATTTTCATGGAGATGCAAACTGAAACTTCATTATCTGACCCATACAAAAGAGAAGCCTCATATCTGCAGTATATATAACAGGATTTTCAAAGAGTAGCCATTTAAAATCTCATTATCTAACCCATACAAAAAAGAAGCCTCATATCTGTAATACATGTAACAAAAATGATTTTTACCGAGTGGTAGTTAAAAATCTAATTTTTTGACCCATACGAAAGAGAAGCCTCATATGTGCAGTATGTGCAACAAATTATTTTCATCTAAGAACTATCTAATTATACATCATCTTGTTCACATAAAAGAGAAGTGATACCTGTTCTCTATTTAACAAAGGATATTCTACGAGAAGTAGTTAAAATCTCATTATATGACAGACACGAAAGAATAGCCTCATATTTAGTACATTCAACAAAATGTTTTTACACAAAAACAGTTTGATTTACATCAGTGTATCCACATAAAAAAAATCTCATATTTGAAGTGTATGTAACAAAAGATTTTCACAGAATACCCAATTAAAATCTCATTTAGTGACTCAAACGAAAGAAGTACCTCATATTCCTAACATATTTAAAAAAGGAATTTCACATAAAAGTCATCTGAATGTAAGTCAGGTGTGCTCAACGTTTTGTAAGTTGCTGTCAATTTGAAAATTTGGTGCACGTCGTGGTCCATTCAATAGACAAATCTTATATACTGCATTTAGGATCAAATTCAGAAACAATAATAATAAAATAAAAATAAATACCCCCTCAAGCAGCTGCTTGCCATAGAGGTCTGACAGGAGCCTGTCAGTTTATATGCCAAAGTAGAAGATCTGAGAGGATGGCAGGACCTCAGCTGAAAAACAACCATGCCTTACCCTGGGCTCGAACCCAGGTCCCTTAGATCAGTAGCCAAACACGCTAACCACTCGGCCATGGGACAGCAGAAACAATACCTAAGGAAAAATTTGTTTAGTAAAAAATACTTAATACCAATTGCAGTATTGTTACATGCACTTTACTATAATATGATTCTTTGAATTTTTTCACTTGAAAATATTTCCCCTGAGAGTTGTTTCTGAATTCGACTCCGTGTAATAACTTTGTTTTGTAAACCTAGAGATCGTTTAAAAGAATTAAACTAATGCATTTATAAGCAAATTTTAATGCAATGCAATAACAATGAAAGGAATGAATATTTAGTTAATGAGAAAACTGATTCTGCTTATTTTCTTATCAATAATTCAATGTCAAGAACTATTTCTGGGGTAGCTAATCAGAGGCAGTGCTCCAGGTGACAATCAGTAATTTTTGTCATCAATTTTGACTTTATGTGCTTCATTCTGGAAAATATCTGTTCACATAAGTACGTGCTTCCGAAGAGGGAGAAAATTCTTGCCACATACATTCTAAAATTGACAAACGTTCCATTTTATACATATTTTTTGGTAAAATTCTAGGAGAGACACTTCATGAAATTTGATTTTTAGGACTGAGTGACATTCAAGATCAATGATCTTCATTTGGAGGTCCCCAGGAGCTCCATCTCATTCACAGAGAAAGGGGTTAGTTATCACATTCAGGGTACCTTCTTGAGAGCAGAATTCTTGGAATCTGTCTATGAACTCGACCTGTAGCTGAGATATTGCAGCCACATATTGAAGCTCCAAATTTAACTCATTCAAATGCGAAGGTATGACCGTAAGGAGGATAAGGAAGGTTGGGTTGGGACGTTTTACCACTGAGCGGCACTTTTCTGCACACCATGGGCTAAATGGCCAGGTAACCCCGAAGGCTTAGAGAATGTTGAGGATGGGGACCCACTGGAACAGCTGTAGGGAGACAGATGGTACCCTCCCATTAAGGCCATCCAGTGTGTTCTTTAGTGTGCACAGGGTGTGGTTCTCCCACACACTGAGCCACGGCTTAACATACCATCTGACAGATGGCGTTCTCTCCTTGCCCATCGGTGTCCCCTACCTACTGACCGTGGGCAGGGCGGAGAATTTTGCGGAGATAAATCTGAACGCTGACCCAGCTGGGACTCGAACCTGGGAACTACAGATTACGAACCTGGAGCGCTACCGTTTGAGCAACATCCGTCCCATAGTAAGGAGACAAAGTCAGCCAAACCCTTTTTGGTTTCATAGCTCAAATTCAGCTATTTTTAAGCGTTTCGGTTTCTTTATTGTTACTATTTTTCAAAAATTGCCTAAGTTCGATAAAATATTAGTTTCTATTTAAAATGCTACATACGCCTTATTAGCCAAGCCCTTCCACCCATCTTGGTGGAACGTGTGTCCCTCAAGGTCACCATATAAATTTTGCCCACCATCTCTCAAAGGTTCAAGGATCACTTTTCTTAATGCCTTGTTCTCTCCAATCGCGTTTTCTTCAACTGAAAGTTAACTCAAGAACTTTGTTACCCATCCATTTGGTGTCGTATCTACTTGCCCAACACCTCTTATAACAGAAAGTCAGTGGAACAAATAATGAGTTGGGTTGTTTTACCTCTGAGCGGCACTTTTTTGCACACCATGGGCTAAATGGCCAGGTCACATGAACCCCGAAGGCTCAGAGAAGTTTGGGGGAGGGGACCCACTGGAATAGCTGTTGGAGACAGATGGTAACCTCCCGTCAAGGCCATCCACTGTGTTCTTTAACGTGCACAGGGTATGGCTCTCCCGCAAACGGGGCCATGGCTTAACGTCCCATCCGACGGACGGCGGCCTTTCCAAGCCCATCGGTGTCCCCTACTGACCGTGGGCAACCAAGTAATGAGACAGTATAAGTAGTCCTAACAGCTAGATTAGGAATTCTCAATGTGGGGTATGCATATCCCTTGGAGGTACAGAGTAAAATTTTTTGGAGTATGCTGTGAAAGCTCTATAGTCCCTAAATCTAGTAACAAAGTCCCTAACTTGGCAACACTGCTACAGATAATAATTTTATAATATTTGTTAAATTGTTTACGTCATATTTTTTGTTTATTGATATATGTAATTTATGAATACAAAATTTAATGTGTATATATATATATAAATGTTTTACTTTATTCCCATTGTTATATTATAACTAAAGTTTTATTTATGTATATAAGGGGTACGCCAGTTACATACAGATTTACCCCTATAATAAGTTTGAGAACCACTGATCTAGATAATTCTCATATTTTAATTTCCGTTAATGTTCCTGGTGGACTCGTTTGCAAATCTGCTTACTAACGACTACAGAAAAATATATTTTATTTAGAAAGAAAATTATTCGTGTTTATTATTAGATATCATAATGCTAATTAATACAAATAATTTTTCTCAAAAATAAAATATATTTATAGATAAAGGTTAGTATAAAGTTCAATACAAGATACTATCAGTAAATCTAAATGTAAGAATTTTCTATATGGTAGGACTACTTCTCCCGATATTATTACCACTGTACCGATATCATTACTACATTATTATTTCCGACAATTTTTGGGGCGGAGGTGGCTCAGTCGGTAGCGCGCCAGGCTCGTAATATGTAGTTCCCACGTTAGAGTCCCAGCTGGGTCAGCGTTGAGATTTATCTCCGCATAATTCCCTGCCCACGGTCAGTAGGGGACACCGATGGGCTTGGAAAGGCCGCCGTCCGTCGGATGAGACATTAAGCCGTGGCCCCATGTATGGGAGAGCCATACCCTGCGCATGTTAAAGAACACGCTGGATGGCTTTGACGGGAGGCTACCATCTGTATCCCAACAGCTGTTCCAATGGGTCCCCTCCCCCAACCTTCTCTGAGCTTTCGGGGTCCATGTGACCTGGCCATTTAGCCCATGGTGTGCAAAAAAGTGCCACTCAGAGGTAAAACAACCCAACCGAACCGACAATTTTTACTACTTATCCCGATATCATAAATTTGGTCCACTGGCCTTTTATTATAAAAAAACTGTAGAAACTAGAATCTATAACTTTTTTATGTTTTGTCTAAGCTACCTCTAATATCCTACTTTTTTTCTTGAAGTTCATTATTTGTTTTTTTATGAACGTTACAGACAACTGAGAAGTCGGTGGACTAGCACCTGTTACTCAAAACGAAGAGAATAATATTTACAATATATATTAAGTGATCATTTTTAAAGAGGAACAAAATTCAAAACAACCAAAGATAGAAATTTTTGAGAATATTGATAAGATTTTTATGATTTAAAAAATTATAAATTTCTTTTAAAAACAATATTTGTATTTAGGAACTTGTAAATTTTAAAATTCTCTTTAAAGAAAGACCATCTATATCGACTTTTTAAGATTTTTGAAAAAATTTATTTCTTTGTTTAGAATATTTTGGATAATTTAAAGTAGTGTGAGAAATTATTTCTTATTTAGTACATTTTTTATTTCATATAAATAAACATTTAAACCAGTAAAAACTATTCTTAATATATGAAAATTTGATAAAAAATTGTGGGGAATATTAAGTTTAGTAATATTTGATAAGTCAGAGTCTAATAAAAATCTATGTTAAAAAAAAAATTGGTTCATAGATAGCCAAATGTTTTTTAAAAATGCTAATTCTTCTTTTTTTTAAAAAGATTTAAAAAAATTTTAGAAATTATAGGAAGGAGTAAAATTATTTGAAATAATTTAAAGAAAATGCTTGTTTCGCAAAATGTTCAGTCCAGCCATTTCTTACAAACCGCAATTACTGGCGATCCATTGAAAAGTAAAATAATTTTTTTTTTCAATATAATTTTCTGTCAAAAGGTAAAACAATTCAGAAATCAAAGCTGGGAAATAGGAGGATCTTTTTAAAGAGTTGAAAGTGCTGATTTAGACTCTGAACAAATAATTATAATTTTTTCTCAATCACCAAGCTCCATTTTAAAGCAAAGATCATTTTTTGTAAAATTTGTTTATGTTTGTCTGTTTAGAGCATGACAACACATTAAATTCGGTGTCGAACCGGATGAGTTTTGATCCTCGTTTCTTTGATCGACGGAAGTTGGCCGTTCGACTGCTTCCGTCTGGCGACGGACAAACGGACCATTTCCTTCAATCAATTTTCGTACGAAAGTCGGCTTTTGAATGTTATTTTTTTCTTTCAAATGTTTGGAATACATTTGAGATTCGTTGCGCATGCTTAATTTATTCTTGAGGTATCTTGGAGCTAATATATCCTTATCTTTTACTTCTTTGAATATAATTTTCTCTGTCCTTACTTTTTCCTCTTTCGAAGAGTAAAAATGATTTTTATGACTGTGTGGTTTTTTCTTTAAGTGTCGTCAAATGGGGGCAAAATTTTATATTTGCTTTCCTAGGATGCTTAAAATTAAACTTTGGATTTTTTCGAAAGCCGAATGGCGTTAGGGAGTGCCCCCCCAAATCAAGAAAATATTCCTCACACAATCACATCACTATCAGTCTGTACTGTTCCCACCGTGGCTCAATGGCCTGATGTTGCTTGCACCAAATTATGATCATCAGCATGATACAAAAGAAACCTTGATTCTTTTGACAGGGTTATCTTTTTTCCAGTTCTCCATCGTCCAGTGTCAATGTTCATGGCCACTGGAGATGCACTTTCATGTGATTTGCTGATATCAGTAATCGACATGTTTGGCGGCTGTTATTGTCCTTTGCGACAAGGTCTGGTAAGTGGGGAATTCGGAGATGATCTTCTGTTCACCAATGTTTAAATCAGTTTTTTCTTTCGGCCCCTCTGATCCACAAGCTATTTTCGTCCATGGGATTGGGGCGGGGTTGGCTCAGACGGTAGCGCGCCAGGCTCGTAATCTGTAGTTTCCAGGTTCGAGTCCCAGCTGGGACAGCGTTGAGATTTATCTCCGCAAAATTCCCCGTCCTGCCCACGGTCAGCAGGGGACACCGATGGGCTTAGAAAGGCCGCCGTCCGTCGGATGGGACGTTAAGCCGTGGCCCCGTGTGCGGGAGAGCCATATCCTGTGCACGTTAAACAACACGCTGGATGGCCTTGACAGGAGGCTACTATCTGTCTCCCAACAGCTGTTCCAGTGGGTCCCCTACCTCAACCTTCTCTGAGCCTTAAGGGTCCATGTGACCTGGCCATTTAGCCCATGGTGTGCAAAAAAGTGCCGCTCAGAGGTAAAACGTCCATAGGATTGTTGATCAGTGGTAGTTTTATTGCTTTTCTCACCATTCTCGTTAAACGCTTCAAACGGTTATGTATGAAAAATCCAGGAGGATGGGCATTTAGGAGATGCTAGAACTAGTATCATCTATCATGCCACATTCAGATTCGTTCGTTTTGCCATTTCTGACGGTCATTTCCACTCTAACTGATGCTTGAAGAGCTGGTCTGCCTGATTAAAACCGCACACTGCGGTTACGTGACGTATTACGTGTTGGAATGAACCATTTATGTGACGAGGGGTGGTGCCTAACAAACTGGCATCTCAGTGTAGTTTGGTAGATGGATGCTATCTGTGAACTGGAGGTCGTTAAAACTGAGGATTTACTGTAGTTTATCAAGAAAGTCCGCATTTTAGTTTCTTAAATTAATGACAGTTTCGAAATTAAATGCATTCTAATAGTTATTCAATGAAAACGATAAAGATGTAATCCCTATTATGTTTTATGTAACTAATAATGTTGAAAAATGATGAATTTTTACAATTGATAATGATTTTATTAGTTGCATTGCTTGGAGCATGGTGTTTATATTTGTGTTTGCAACTGCTATT
Organism: Ryuthela nishihirai; assembly: GCA_038380435.1. Classification (NCBI taxonomy): domain Eukaryota; kingdom Metazoa; phylum Arthropoda; class Arachnida; order Araneae; family Heptathelidae; genus Ryuthela; species Ryuthela nishihirai. The sequence continues at coordinate 109,433,198 of JAWZYU010000006.1, read as the reverse complement.
GTATTTGTTTATTTTTCCATTATGTGCTTATTTTTCATTAAATGTGTCTTACGATTTAAACGATTGTATATGTGATGTGAATCCTGCTGATATATGCAATCTACATGAAAAAAAAAATGTAAACAGAAATAAAGTTGTTATTGGAATCAAAACTTATAATATCATTTCTACAACTCTTAATAAAAGTTCTGTAGCATGTAGGATAATTACGATTTTTCGAAGTGCCACGATAAAAGATCCCATAACCTTTTCCATCTGAGGATATCCAATAAGTGGCATGAGTCGCAAATGACAACATAAAAATCACCAAAAGGTGAGCCCCAAGGGGCAGGGTAAAAATTCTTTGCAACTGCTTTCAAGAAGAGACTGATCTTAGTGGAACAGGGTCAATATGGTTAATTTTAAAACTACCAACTATAAGAGAACATAGAGTGCTCCACAATTTAACGGAGATTTTAGAATAAGAATTTGTATAACACATATTTCTTGACCAATTTGCAAGAATAGTATTGAGGATGTTATTGGAGAATACAAGAAACATTGCGATATACCTGAAAATGTTTCTGTGGTGTGAAAGTGATATCACTGACACAAAGGGGCGGGGGTGGCTCAGTCGGTAGCGCGCCAGGCTCGTAATCTGTAGTTCCCAGGTTCGAGTCCCAGCTGGGTCAGCATTGAGATTTATCTCCGCAAAATTCCCCGCCCTGCCCACGGTCAGTAGGGGACACCGATGGGCTTGGAAAGGCCGCCGTCCATCGGATGGGACGTTAAGCCATGGCCCCGTGTGTGGGAGAGCCATACCCTGTGCACGTTAAAGAACACGCTGGATGGCCTTGACGGGAGGCTACCATCTGTCTCCCTACAGCTGTTCCAGTGGGTCCCCTCCCCCAACCTTCTCTGGGCCTTCGGGGTCCATGTGACCTGGCCATTTAGCCCATGGTGTGCAAAAAAGTGACGCTCAGAGGTAAAACAACCCAACCCAACACTGACAGAAATTGGGAGCTAATAAATTGTGTGATCAACTCTCACACCAGTACAAGCTTCCTAACGGTGCCTCATAGTGTGTATGAGGTTATCCAAGAATACTGTATGTATGAGATGTCATTCACATTGAAGGACCATTTGCAAATTTAGATGGATCCCAAGTAAGGACTTCTACACCGTTATAGAAATATGCATTCTCATGCAGGAAAAATAACTAAACCGATTCTTACTTAGACATGAAATGTGCATGTCAGATTTATTAACGTAGTGAAATACATATGGGAATATATATCATTGTCGAAAAACGTGTACTTGCTGAGGAAAACAACAACATTCGCCCATATACACACCAGTTTACTTACGCGCTTGTTCAAATGAAGCAGCGAAAATAACTAGAAATTCACACGGAACCCTGAAAAGATTATGAGAATGGGTCCGAAAATATAGATATCCTTTTTCCAAATCTACCGTTTTAACACACTTTTTATACTTTACATGTTCATGCATGGGAATATTCCAAACACTCCTAATTTCATCCATGTCATGACTTTTTAGTTCAAATCTTACCTGCACCTTGTCTATGAAAAATGCATCGTTCATTGACCAGGTTTGCTTTTTAGCAAAGTGCATAGTCATATCGCTACTGTGCGAAAGATCGTCCCCTCCGCCATTTTCGCATCGAGATGAACATCGGAAATGGTCCCGCAGAAACTGTGCGTTATTGGGGGTTGGAATGTTGTTGGTTGGAAAAAATAAAAGATGAAACTTAAGTGATGGAAATGATACACCCCTGAATGTCATTTGAAACTCCTTGGATGTTGGTCCATGTTATCGCTATCACCACCTAACAAATGACGTGGGGATTAATGCTGCAGATTTCATTTCGCATTACTTCTACTTCATATCACACTGGGATTGAAACTTTCACACATTCTATTATTCTGCGAAACTCGTATTAAATGATACTTTTTTCTTTCGTTTTTCCATTTTTACACTGAATTTTTTTGTTACATTGGCACGGTTTTCTAAAACGTGCAGCATAGACACATTTCTTGTGATATTAACAATTTTCTGTCTGGGTTCGTTCTAACAGTGATTTTCCCTTTCTATGTGCTTTATTTCCTTTTCTGGTGGGATGAAACCATATTCTCCTGGTAACTGCTACATACCTTTTAATTCTGATGAACACTATAAGAGGACATTTTAAAATTAGATGACCGCTTGGAGCTTTTACAGGTTGTTGCGATATGTCGTTAAGCTGAAGAGATCCACCCGAAGATAAAATGCAAGCATACGGGACCTTCGATTGACCTGCCCAGCAACGTGATTGACTGGTGCATTTCGTCATGATTGAAAATGAATCATTATTTCACTTCGCCATAAGGGTTGAAAAGACCCTTGAGGAAGGTAAAATTCATGGATCTTCACCATGTGGAAGATGGACAGCAATCTCTATAAGTAAGGGATTTAGATATGCTACGGTTTATCTGTTTTCGCATCGAGGACCCATTCCATTGGTCAGTATGTAAGTTGTCCATGATCTCTGAGTCGTGCTTTCGTCACTCAACAGCGTTTCCTGTTCGCATGTGCATCAACGTGCCACTTCTTCGGATTAAGAGAGAAGAATAGTGGGAGTTTTCAGTACTTTTAATAGGGAATGTTAAATTTTAAGAAGTGGGAGTGTATATGGAAGGAATTTTCTTATTTTTTATGAAGGGCATTTCTGGACTTGGGATGTTTCACTCCGAGTGACTCTTAGTTTGTAAAAACATTATTTTTTGTCTGTCACTTATATCCAATGTACGCTCTATGTGAGAACATCGATTTTTTGTTACATATCTATAAGTGCAGAATTCTTTTACTGAGGTCCGATCACAACATATATATCAGAACAAAGACTCCGTCCCTCAACAGAGTGAGCCATCGAGATGCCACTCAGGTTGTGAAAAGTCATTATTGGGGCGACTATGAAAATTAAGCGCAAAATTCGCCGGACTGTGACGTAGTTGGCCCGCTGCACGTCCATGCATGTGGATGCAGCAATCTTTCACTGATCCAACCATTGGCGAAAATAGGAAAAATTCATCAGACCTACAATAACATATACTTAAGTTAATGTTGTGCTTGGATGTAGAATTAAAGATATATATTTTACGCAACGCAAGCGAAAACGAAAGGGTACCCGCAAAGTATGAATTGTTTTCTACTTTTAGCATTGTTTACTTCCTATAAAACTCAACCGTGCAGAAAAACACTTTACACAATTATATTTTTCCGATGAAAGGCAACTAAATACCTCCCCTTGATAAACAAGCGAAACGAACACGCATGTATAGTCACTCAAAAAAGTATCCGAACACTATGGTTGATTACAAAATTCACAAAAATATCTGACAATGATTTTTTTAGAAATTAGTGATCTGGCAACCTTCGTGTGACACGAAGGTTGCCAGATCACTAATTTCTAGAAACAACATCGTTGCCAGATATTTTTTCTGAATTTTTTAATCAACCATAGTGTTCGGATACTTTTTTGAGCAACTGTACATGCACTAACAATGGGTCGCAATGCAAACTAAAATTTCATCAGCGTGATGAGTCATTGGTCTTGTAATCACACGTTCGCCAGTACACAGAGGAAAAGACGATTTTTAAAACTGTAATATTGTTTATAATTGCAGATTTCTTTTAAATGATATCTTTCTTCCAAATAATTAACTGATTTTTCTTCTGAGGAAGAAATGATATTTTGTTATCGATTGTTACTGAGTAGCATTACTTCCTAGGAAAGAGTAATATCTTGCATGTGTGAATCATGTGGTGAATTGGGGATACAGCAGCAATAAGTAATATGAAAAAATGTTTTAAACTTGTGACCAAGTCGCGTAACGGATATACGGGAATTAAAAAAGTCAGTTTTATTGGTTATTCTTTACCTGATGCAATCGCAATTTCTTTGAGCCGGTTTAGTAATAAACTATTGAAATAAAAAGTAGGAAGGTGAGTTAATTAATAAGGAATAAAAAAATCGTAGGTTAATTAATAAGGAGTAAAAAAATCGTAGGTTAATTTATAAGGAATAAATAATAAATACAGGAAATAAAAAAATTCGCGAGTTAAATTATAAAGAAATAAAAACATTTGTAGGTTAATTTATAATGATCAGTTATTCCTGCTTCATCCACCTTTAAGCACTCTAAACGTGTACTACTCCTAGCATAATGAATAAACGCATTGGTAAATGTGAACGGGCTGCTAACATGAGGGAAATTCTATCGAGATCCACTGTGGAAAATATTATTTTTAAATATTTTATGTGTGTTAAACAGTAGATGGCGCCACAGTAAGAGGACTCGGGACTTAGAATTATTTTGGAGGGGTGATGACGTCGGAATTCAAAATGGCGGACATAGGAGGTTTTTAATAAAGGGGGACAGAACCTTTTATAAGGGTTTAATAGTGAGTTATGAAATATTAATTAGTTTTGAATGCTAATAAGTTATGAATATTAATAAGGGGGGATAGTAGTGGAGGTGTGTAAGGGAGCGGTGTCGGTGGTGTCATAGGAGGATAGCACTGTGCTTGGGGGGACTAGAGTGGGACAATATTACTCCACCTCTTTCTGAGGCCTTTAAGCCCACTGTTTATGTGCTAGGCCCTCTGTGCCCTAGAAATTTTCTGTTTTCGTGTTGACTCTCTCCGAAAACTTTCCTTTCTCAGATTTGAACGGGAATAGAGGGCTCAGCAGGTGTAAACTTACCTTCATTCTTCTGATTTATATATCTATATATCCACTGGTGATCTCGCGCCAGCCTGCTGGGTGTAAGAGGGAAGTAAGCTGTCGGTCGGCTCAGCATCAATGTTCGAACTCTGGTTACTAAACTTGTTCCTTTTCAATGTTCCAATTGCACTGTTTTAGCTCAGTAGTATCATCCCAGAATAGCTATCCCCCTCTGCACAGTACTTTCCCCCTATGACGTCACCGGCCATGCAGATATGTGCCCCCCACTATTACCCACATATTAATATTCATAACCGACCAAGCCCCCTTATTAATATTCATAATTAATTAAAAAACCCATTTATTAAAAATTCCTCCCCCTTATTAAAAAACCCATTTATTAAAAATTCCTCCCCCTTATTAAAAAAAACCCTTGCTTTCCCTTTTTCTAACCCCTGGTGCCATCTGGTGACTATGAGGAGTACTATTTTCCGAAAAATCCCTATTTTAGCTGTAATTTCCCGATTTTTGACTCCCCTTTATTAAAAATTCCTCCCCTTTATTACAAAATCCCTTCCTCCCCCCCCCCTCTTTTTAACCCCTGGCGCCATCTGGTGATTATGAGGTACTATTTTCGGAAAAAAACCTATTTTAGCTCTAATTTCCCGATTTTTGACTCCCCCTTTATTAAACATTTCTCCCCCCTTATTAAAAAACCCCTTCCCCCTTTTTTTTAACCCCTGATCGATGTCAGCAATTGCAAAATATAAATTTGACTTTACAACTTATTGGTCTGGGGGGTCAAGAGGACGAGTGCAGAGCGCGATGGTTTTTAACAAAAGTCCTACGAAATTAAAAACTCTCGCTTTACGCGACATGGTTTAAAAATACTTATTACGGATGCATCCTCAGTACATGATGCAAACTCTTTCCTAGGAAGTAACGCTACTCGAAGAAAAATCAGCTGTGGAAGTAATAATTAATCTACAAGCGCTCGCTCAGTTTATAAAATCGTCTCTTCCACCGTTTATTGGCGAACATGAAGACGCTGACGATCTGAAAAGCGAAATCCAGTTGTTTCAAAAAAGAGGACCTTTTATGGTACAAGGATTTTTTCAGAAGTATTACGTTTTATCACCCTTCGATCCCTTATGCGAAACAACAGCATTTCGATCGTTTCAGGTCATGGTTCAGCTGTTAGTGTCCCTCCGCTTCGTTCTTAACGCATCAGGATGTTGTGTTATTCTAAGTTTGAAAATATTCTCGGTTGTATATCCTCTTCTATATTAGCAAAAAACACACACACACGTTTTGTTCGTTATGAGACATCTGACAGGAAGCGTAACGTAAGACAGTTATGTTCAAAAAAATATTCGGACGTGTTGAAGAAAAATCTTTACGCCTCCTGAAATATGTGTATTCAAGTTAAGATCTGTGATGAAATATTTTGCATAACCACTACTCTCGTTTTAAATTGTTAGCTTCTTCTGTAGGAAGCAAGTGTCCGTAAGACAATATGTTTATTCTTGCATGTGAACAAACACACACGCAAACATACGATAACATATACACATACAGATGAAACACATACAGACACTTTAACACACAGACACACAGAGAGAGAGACATGAAGACGTATACACATACAGAGAAATGACTATGTGCATACGAACATGAAGACGTATACACATACAGAGAAACGACTATGTGCATACAGACATCTTAACACATACGCACACGCCCGAAAACATATACATATAGAGAAACAAACATATTAACATACATGAACACACAGACATACGCACACATACACGATTCACTGAAACACACACACCGAGAGAGAAACAAACAGGAAGACACAGTTACATTTTGACATATATGCACACACCTACATGTACACACATTTTGTAGAAACGTACATATCTACACACAGATACAAACACACACACACACACAGAGGATTAAACATACAGACAGACATAGGCACTAGACAGTGTGCTTTACAGTAATGCGGTGCCCTGTGAACTAAAGAATCTTTCTCAAACCCAAACAGTTTAACTTTCATGTAGGTTCTGATATCAAAGATGGTGTGCTTTCCTGCAGTGCAGCACCCCCATTGGCTAAAAATCTTTCTCAAACCGGATCATAGCGTGTTTTATCACAAATGTGTTCCAATGGTAGTGATCGTTATCTCTATAGATTAAAATGTCAAGCATAGAGTGCGTATCTCTTTGTATGAAATCGCTTATAATGAGACAACATTTCGTTTAAAAATTGGAAGTTATTAGTATGAACTAAAAAAAGTGATGATATGTACACTATCTGATCGTTAAAATCAAACTTTAGCAAGTTAATATATCGTTCTCTAGCTAGAGAGTCCGAAATTAGTGTGTCTTTGCTTTAAAAATAAATACGACTTCACGCAGCTAATTGTCGTAACAGTTACAGGATCCTCTCATACGACCCCATAGAAGGGGTGAGAGGTTGTCGGGATCTTGATAGGTAAACAACACAAACGTTCATGTCTTACTATGGATCAAATATCCCAACACTATAGCTGATTACATAATTCTGAAAAAATATCTGTCAACGATTGCAACCTTCGTCCCTCAGAATCGAGAGTAATGCTACTTTCTATAGACAATGTTCTTTCACATTTCCAAACAAGATACATAACATTATCAAAAAATGTGTGCTTGCTCGAACCACTTTCACACTAACATAGTACCACTTGTTCTACGAATTCCACACTAGTATAGAAATATGCTCATGCAGGAAAAATAACTAAACCGATTCTTAGACAGTGTTAAATTGTAGTGAAACACCCCATCTTTGTCGAAAAACTTGTGTTTCCAGCGAAAAATAGCCACCTTCACCCGCACTTATTCAAACGTACCGAGGGGACCGGGAACTCTGAAAACAGATAGCGCCTTGGAATAACCATCGAGAGAGCTTACGTTTCTTACATTACGTTTAATCGGTTGCTGAAGTCAGTGAATGCCAAGTTAGGTCTAGCGGATCGATTTTGGAACCCGACGTTTCATGGAAATACTGAAAATATTGTTGCTTTCTTATAAACAGTGAGTTTTCAGATTTTTTAATTTACAAACAAAAGCGCCTATTCAGATTGTCTTCCGTTCGAATCATATTTATGCAGTCAACATTGACTTATTGTGAAAGAATGACTGATCGCGCTTTCCTTTTCATATATTAGGAAATGGAAGGTTCGTGCATGTCGGGTTGTTTTACCTCTGAGCGGCACTTTTTTGCACACCATGGGCTAAATGGACAGGTCACATGGACCCCGTAGGCTCAGAGAAGGTTGGGGAAGGGGACCCACTGGAACAGCTGTTGGGAGACAGATGGTAGCCTCCCGTCAAGGCCATCCAGCATGTTCTTTAACGTGCACAGGGTATGGCTCTCCCGCATACGGGGCCACGGCTTAACGTCCCATCCGACGGACGGAGGTCTTTCCAAGCCCATCGGTGTCCCCTACTGACTGTGGGCAGGGCAGGGAATTTTGCGGAGATAAATCTCAACGCTGACCCAGCTGGGACTCGAACCTGGGAACTAGAGATTACGAGCCTGGCGCGCTACCGACTGAGCCACACCCGCCCCTTTCGTGCATGTAAGAGTGAGTTCGGTGAAACCGAATTAAAAATTATATAACTAAAAATTATATAATTATAAATTTTAAAATATATTCAACTATCTGTCTTAATGGTTAGCTTTCACACGACCCTGTAGAAGGGATGAGAGGGTGTCGTGATCTTGGCAGGTAAACAACGTTCATGTCTTACTATGGATCTCAAACCTTGACTTTTTTAGAAGTAACTAACCTACTGTCTAAGGGATAGATGTTGGCTATCGTAACTTGTGGCTGTATCGCTTGTGCTAAAGTACTGAATAGGCTATTGTGAGATTTTCAACGTAAGCAGATATATGGAAAAAATCTGATGATGCTTGCGATTTACCTACTTTGGTCGTTAAAGTATGGCCTGTTAGAAAGTAAATATACACATAGGGAAGATGAATCAGTGACTGAACTTTAATTATCTTGCGAGATGTGTGAGGAAATGCATAGATATTGGGAGTTTAAGAGTCTAGGAAGAAAAGTGCATCTGAAAATTAAGTTATGAGATTGTATGACAGTGAAGCAAACTCAATTTTTCATTCTAAATGCTTGCACAACCTATGGATAGGTAGTTTGTCGGTGTAATAATGAGTCTGATGCGTAGATAGACACTTTGATTAATGAATGTCAGAAAAAGTCCTTGATTGTGTAAAACACCCCTTGTGATCCTGACAGAATTAGACATCTACAGCAGAATGAACTCAGAAGATTGTGTGGTCAGAATTTTACAGAGGTCTATTCATATTTGATAATTTCTCAAGCATCGAGGGTTATGAAAGTATAGAGAAAACAAGCGAGGATCCCTGTCTATATTAATGTTGTCAAGCTCAGTACATTACGTTTCACATAAGTCCATTCACGGTTTTAATGACTTTTTAGTTCTTTATTGTCTATGGGATTCTAGGTTTGTTTTTTATGCATGGTCGTATTGTTAATGTCAGAAAGGTCGTCCTTTGCATCGAAGTCACCAGCGTTCCACAGAAACTGCGCATTATTGCGGTTGGAAAAAATAAAAGTTGAAACTTAAGTGATAACTCCCGAATGTCGTATGAAAATTTGAAGGGGGAACGTATAAGGATGTTAATACTATCACCTAACAAAGGACGCCGGGAATAATGCTAAAGATTTTCGTATTAAGTTTTTCCATTGAATTATATGTCACACATTTCTTATGACATTAACAATTGTTCCCTTTTCTAATGTACGAGTTCAAATCCTATTCTCCCTGTAACCGCTATATTCTTTAATTGTGATGTCGACTTTGTAAAATCAGCTGAGCGCTTGGAGAACGCAATAACTTAAGATCCGAAGGCACCCCCACATGGAGTTTTGATAAAGTGTGGCATTCGACAGGAAACAGTAATTATTTAACTTTCTCATTAGGCTTTTGGACGGAGCGACTGCTCTTCTCAAAGTGAGTCGAACCATACTCCTTTAACTCATGTTGGAACTAAAGTTTTTTACGAAAACGTATGAATTTTACTTTTAGCATTCATACTTTCTACAGCATTCTGCTGCACAGTCTTTACCCTGTAAAAGCATGTAACTGACGCCACAAAGTGAATATTGTCAGCGTCATCACGTTCGATGATAAACGGTGGAAGAGACGATTTTATAAACTCTGCGAGCACTTGTAGATTAATGATTACTCCCATAGCTGATTTTTCTTCGAGTAGCGTTACTTCCTAGGAAAGAGTTTGCATCATGTACTAAGGATACATCCGTAATAAGTATTTTTAAACCATGTCGTGTAACAGGGGAGTTTTTAATTTCGTAGGACTTTGTTAAAAACCATCGCACTCTGCACTCGTCCTCCTGACCCCCTAGACCGATAAGTTGTAAGATCAAATTTATATTGTGCGATTGCTGACTTCGATAAGTGACCGCTGCTGAGTTCTAAACATTAAAATGCACATTCTTATCAGCACCAAACGTAAACACTAGCAGCGCCTGCACTCGTCCTCTTGAACCCATACTGATAAGTGATTGCACCAGGACCGTGTGTCACATGATACGTTGAAAGTCCGATTGCACCCATCGATAAGCGACCCTGTCGTATGATTTGAAGGAAGGTCAATTCGTACCGTGCAATTCTTGACACAGATGAAAGATTAGAGACTTCAAAAATTTTTTCACTGCTGAGAGTGATCCGTCAATAAAACGTGGCCCAGAATGATGATCTGAACACGGGTCTTTTAGGTTGACCCTATTATCTCCAATATTTTTCATAATTACGAATAATTTATTTTTAAATCGGATATTTCTCCTTTTATTATTTTTTTTATTTATGGTATTTAATGTGGGACTATCTTTTAAAACAGTTACTGTGGGATAGTCCTTCTTCTAGTGAAGGTCGAACTCGCAAAATACGTGGACCTTGTTAAAGGATTGCATCAACCATGCAGCGAGGGGTTACTACTCAAAGTTTAGTGGAACTTGGCAAATTTCAGATGAACATGGACACCAAAGAAGTTTGGTGAAGTTTTAATAGAGTGAACTTTTGATAAGGGGGTTTAATAAAGAGGAGTGGGGTTTTAAAAAGTGTTTAATTAATGAGGAATAAAAATGGGTAATACAACTTTGGAAGTTGATTTTCTGTGAGTGACTGCTATCGAAAGTTTTGGCAATTATTTAGAGACTTGCATCATCCCTTTCTAAGTGAGGTTGCCACCCATGCAATTAATCTGAGGCTTGCGTCAGCCGATCGTTGCCACCCGAAGTTTAGTTGGTAAGGGACTTATTCAGAGATTATGGGGGGCTTAAAATATAGGGGGTAAACCAGGGGTCTTTAATGACGGGTTGGCTGAAAAATTGGGAAATTAGAGTTAAAATAGGGGTTTTTCCGAAAATAGTACTCCTCATAGTAACCAGATGGCGCCAGGGGTTAAAAAGGAGGAGGAATTTTTAATAAAGGGGGAATAAAAAATCGGGAAATTAGAGCTTAAATAGGAGTTTTTCCGAAAATAGTACTCCTCATAGTCACCAGATGACTCTAAGGGTTAAAAAAGGAAGGAAAGTTTTTTTTTTAATAAGGGGGAAGAATTTATAATAAAGGGGATAAATTATTTATGAATTATTAATTATAAATATTAATAAGGGTGCATGGTCGGTGACGTCATAGGGGAGTGGTCGGCTACGTCATAGGGGTGTGGTCGGTGACGTCATAGAGGGAAAGCACAGTGCTTGGGGGTGACCTATGCTGGGATCATAATACTCCTCTATAAAACTCGGGCAGGAGGCGCTGCCACTCACTTCCCCAGTCTCTGGGCAGGATCATCACCACCTGCCATTGTAGCATCAGCAGGTGGGGTTCTCATGCACGCCTCTTTTTCTGCAGCCGTGAATATAGGACAGCGACGTAAGGAGCCCGCCATCCAGAATTTGCAGTAAATGGCTCGCAAGTCCGAAGTCCTGGCACCGACAATACTGAACAAAGAATTATGAAGCGTTTTTGACATTGTTCTGTGTACAGTCGCTCAAAAAAGTATCCGAACACTATGGTTGATTACAGAATAAAAAAAAAATAGCTAGCAACAATTTTTTTATAAATTAGCGATCTGGCAACCTTCGTGTCACGTGGCACAAAGGTTTTGAGCGACTGTGATGCGAAAATCCATGCAGAACATATTGTTCGAAATATTCTTTTAAAAAATTTCCATATTATGAATTTTTCACCTTTTGAGGGCGCCACTTTGACTATGGCTACCAGTCGGCTCTCTCCGTTCACGGCCACTAGCAGACTCTTTGTGTTTTATCGGAAAATGCAGATCGTAATATTACATCAATAATAATTCAACTGAAAAAGGTGGGGCGGGGATGGCTCAGTCGGTAGCGCGCCAGGCTCGTAATCTGTAGTTCCCAGGTTCGAGTCCCAGCTGGGTCAGCGTTGAGATTTATCTCCGCAAAATTCCCCGCCCTGCCCACGGTCAGTAGGGAACACCGATGGCTTTGGATAAGGCCGCCGTCCGTCGGATGGGACGTTAAGCCGTGGCCCGTGTGTGGGAGAGCCATACCCTGTGCACGATAAAGAACACGCTGGATGGCCTTGACGGGAGGCTACCATCTGTCTCCCAACAGCTGTTCCAGTGGATCCCCACCCCCAACCTTCTCTGAGCCTTCGGGGTCCATGTGACCTGGTCATTTAGCCCACGGTGTGCAAAAAAGTGCCACTCAGAGGTAAAAAAAACCCAACTCAAAAAGGTTTTTGACTTATTTGGAAAAATGAAAACTCTAATGCTTGAATGTCTACACATGAACAGACGGACACATATATAGACAGACAGACAAACGGAATGGGGAAAAAGTAAAAGCACTGGACCGCTTTTAACAGGAGAGTTATACAGTGAATAAAATATGGAACAAGGCTGATAAAATAATAATTGATTTTCATAATAAATTTCAGACAAGCATTAAAGACTTGAATGTTATCTGCTGTTATGCCCCTACTGAGGATGCTGATGAGGAGGAGAAGGATAGGTTTTACGGACAACTTCAGGATATTTTGAATTCTGTCAAGAAAGGAGATATTACCCTTGTTCTTGGTGACTTCAATTCCAAAGTTGGTACTGACTCTGACCTTTGGGGAGGAGTAATAGGCCCTTTTGGTATTGGTAGCTGCAATGGCAATGGGCAACGTCTCCCACAGGTAAGTAAACTCAATGGTTTCAGAATAACTAACACATATTACAAACTCCGCGACATACATAAATACACATGGGTTTCACCTGATGGGCTGCATAGTAATATGATTGATTATATATTAATTAACAGCAAATGGGCTAGTTCTGTTAGAAATACCAGGGCATATAGGGGAGCTGAAATTGGATCCGACCATTACCTTGTTAAAAGTGTCTTGCAACTTAAACTTAAAAAGTGTTGTGCTAGGGTTAAAAAATTTACCTTTAATACTGAAGCTCTGAAAGACACAGTTATAGCTAAAGCTTACCATGATAGGTTACTTAATCATTATGACAGTCATGGTTTGCTTAATACTGAAGTTGAGGAAGAATGGGGTCATTTTAAACAGGCTTTTTTGGAAACTAACAGTACTCTTTTAGGAAAAAAGGAGCAGAGGAGGCAGAATTATCTAAGTGATAAGGCACTTGAGCTTATTTCAGAAAGAAGGAGCTGCAGGAATGTCCTTAATCAGTACCCTACTAGTCCTAACAGAAAGCTTTACAGAGAGCTTAATAAAACGTGTAAAGGATCAGTTGGCTACTGATAAGAATCTTTGGCTTGATGGTTTGGCTGACAAAGCTGAGGAAGCAGTTAGGCAGCACAACAGCAGAGAGCTGTACCAGATAGTTAATGTTTTGTGTGGTAAAAAAAGGACAGGTATACAGGGATTGAAGGATAAACAGGGTAAGGTTATAGAAGGTGAGGATTCTGTCATGGCTAGGTGGGCTGAGCATTTCAGTGATGTTCTAAACAATGTGGTTAGTTTTACTCCCATTGTTTGTAATGATGATAGATGCATTGGCAGCTTTAATGTTGGCCCTATAACACAATCTAAAGTTATTTTGGCTATCTCTAAACTTAAACTTTATAAATCCCCAGGGGTAGATGAAATTACTACAGAAATGCTCAGAGCTGGGAATGTTTCAGTTACCACTTGGATGACTGAAATTCTGAATATCTTTTACGATAAAGGCATGGATCCTAAGGATTTTACCAGAGCTATTATTATCCCTATTTTCAAAAAAGGTGATCGCAGTTCTTGTGATAACTATAGGGGTATCAGCCTACTCTCTGTTCCAGGTAAAGTTCTTTCCATGATTGTGCTTAATAGAATTAAGAATCTGGTTGACAGGCAATTGCGTGATGAGCAATGTGGATTTAGAAATGGTAGGGGATGTGTACATCAGATATTTTCACTTAGGCAGATTCTTGAGAAATGTTTAGAGTTTCAGAAACCTTTGGTTGCTAGCTTTGTTGATTTCAAAAAGGCTTTCGACTCTGTTGATCGTCATAATTTGTGGTTGATTGTGAGATCATATGGTATACCAGACAAGTTAGTTAACATAATGAAAGCTCTCTATAATAACACCGAGTCATGTGTGAGAGTTGGTAAGTCTTGTAGCAATTGGTTTAGCATTACTTCTGGTGTTCGACAAGGTGCATTTTGTCTCCTTTTCTCTTTAGTTTGGTTGTTGATTATGTTATGCGAAATTCACTTCAAGAGAAAGATTTTGGCTTCAAATGGGCTGGAGATGCGAAAATTTCTGATTTAGATTATGCTGATGATTTAGCCCTTTTGGCAAATGATGTTCATGAGATGAACTCTTTCATTCGAGCTGTTGATGAGACTGGTAGTAGAGTAGGTTTGGTTATAAACAGAGAGAAAACTAAAGTGATGAAAATTGGTCAGGCAGGTTGTGATTCAGTTAATCTGAATGGTTGCAGTCTTGAGCAGGTGTCACAGTTTAATTACCTTGGGAGCTACGTAACTGATACTGGTGATGTGCGGCATGAGATTAACAGACGAATAGGTATTGCTGCCGGGACTTTTAAGAATCTATGGAGATTGTGGAGAAATAGGCGTATACACCTAAAGACTAAAATTAGACTGTATAATAGTTTGGTTCTTTCTAGGGTTAGTTATGGTAGTGAAACTTGGACGCTGTGTAAACAAGATAACAGGAAACTAGATGCTTTGGATTCTAGATGCTTACGCAGTATCTTGGGTATTTGGTGGTTTAACTTTGTAACTAATGATGAGGTTTGGCAAAGGAGTCTGCAACCTCCTTTAAGCAGCATATTGTGCAGAGAGAGACTCCGCTGGTTTGGCCATGTTGCTCGTATGGATAATTATAGATTGGCGAATAGGGTTATGAACAGTGTGCCTAGAGGCCTCAGAAGGAGGGGGGAGACCTAGGATGCGGTGGGCAGACAATGTCAAACAGGACCTTGTTAGAATTGGTGTACAGTGGCCGGATGCAGCAGATGTAGCTCAGGACAGATATGCTTGGAGAATTAAACTGCGCGGTCTGGTTGGACCTCCGTAGCCCATGGCTGTTTGAGGATGATGATGATCATGATGATAATGAATGAGTTTAACAAAAAAATCTTATGACGATTAATAGAGGAATATATAATGAATGAGTTTAACAGAAGAATCATATGAGGATTAATAAAGGAATATATAATGAATGAATTTAACAGAAGTATCATATGAGGATTAATAGAGGAATATATAATGAATGAGTTTAACAGAAGAATCATATGAGGATTAATAGAGGAATATATAATGAATGAGTTTAACAGAAGAATCATATGAGGATTAATAGAGGAATATATAATGAATGAGTTTAACAGAAAAATCATATGAGGATTAATAGAGGAATATATAATGAATGAGTTTAACAGAAGAATCATATGAGGATTAATAGAGGAATATATAATGAATGAGTTTAACAGAAAACCCATATGAGGATTAATAAAGGAATATATAATGAATGAGTTTAACAGAAGAATCATATGAGGATTAATAAAGGAATATATAATGAATGAGTTTAACAGAAGAATCATATGAGGATTAATAAAGGAATATATAATGAATGAGTTTAACAGAAGAATCATATGAGGATTAATAGAGGAATATATAATGAATGAGTTTAACAGAAGAATCATATGAGGATTAATAGAGGAATATATAATGAATGAGTTTAACAGAAGAATCATATGAGGATTAATAGAGGAATATATAATGAATGAGTTTAACAGAAAAATCATATGAGGATTAATAGAGGAATATATAATGAATGAGTTTAACAGAAGAATCATATGAGGATTAATAGAGGAATATATAATGAATGAGTTTAACAGAAAACCCATATGAGGATTAATAAAGGAATATATAATGAATGAGTTTAACAGAAAAATCATATGAGGATTAATAGAGGAATATATAATGAATGAGTTTAACAGAAGAATCATATGAGGATTAATAGAGGAATATATAATGAATGAGTTTAACAGAAGAATCATATGAGGATTAATAGAGGAATATATAATGAATGAGTTTAACAGAAGAATCATATGAGGATTAATAGAGGAATATATAATGAATGAATTTAACAGAAAACCCATATGAGGATTAATAAAGGAATATATAATGAATGAGTTTAACAGAAAAATCATATGAGGATTAATAGAGGAATATATAATGAATGAGTTTAACAGAAGAATCATATGAGGATTAATAGAGGAATATATAATGAATGAGTTTAACAGAAGAATCATATGAGGATTAATAGAGGAATATATAATGAATGAGTTTAACAGAAGAATCATATGAGGATTAATAGAGGAATATATAATGAATGAGTTTAACAGAAAACCCATATGAGGATTAATAAAGGAATATATAATGAATGAGTTTAATAGAAAAACTATATGAGGATTAATAGAGGAATATATAAAGAATGAGTTTAACAGAAGAATCATATGAGCATTAATAAAGGAATATATAATGAATGAGTTTAACAGAAAAATCATATTAGGATAAATAGAGGAATATATAATGAATTAGTTTAACAGAAGAATCATATGAGGATTAATAAAGGTATATATAATGAATGAGTTTAACAGAAAAACCATATGAGGATTAATAGAGGAATACATAATGAATGAGTTTAACAGAAAAATCATATGAGGATTAATAGAGGAATATATAATGAATGAGTTTAACAGAAAAACCATATGAGGATTAATAAAGGAATATATAATGAATCAGTTTAACAGAAAAGTCATATGACGATTAATAGAGGAATATATAATGAATTAGTTTAACAGAAGAATCATATGAGGATTAATAGAGGAATATATAATGAATGAGTTTAACAGAAGAATCATCTGAGGATCAATAGAGGAGAAAGATTACGAGAGCGAAAAACAATTGTTTTGTGATATTCTGGTAAGAGTAATTTTAAAGCAAAAGTCGAAAAAGTTATTTTCTCAACGATATGTGCAGGTCACTAGACCTTAGCGATATGTTCTGTTGAATTGAAATGAATTTCTTTGAGATCTGGTTGAATGGCCTTAACAACATTAACTTGTGACTCAATAATAAAAGTATGCCACTCCAAATCGTATAGCATTTCATTGTCGCACTTTTCAGATCTTTAAGAATTTGTATAATGTGGTTGAGGTTTGGCTACCAGTGTACAGTCGCTCAAAAAATTATCCGAACGCTATGGTTGAATACAGAATTCAGAAAACAATATCTGGCAACGATTTTTTTTAAATTAGTGATCTGGCACGTGACACGATGGTTGCCAGATCACTAATTTCTAAAAAAAATCACTGCCAGATATTTTTTCTGAACTCTGTAATCAACCATACTGTTCTGATATTTTTTTGAGCGTCTGTAGATTTGGAGAGAAATGAAATCAGTATTTTCTCCTAATAGTTCGAAAAAGCAGCTTTTTATTTCTTTTTTAATACCGCTGTTTTATGCCTTGTTCTTGTTCTCATACTGTTTACTCATTTCGTCATTTATTGCTTTTCTCAATTCGTTTTAACACTTCGTGACGTTTACATCTATACTTTTGCTATTTAAATAGTTGCGGAAGCCGGGTAGGGTTGTTTTACCTCTGAACGGCACTTTTTTGCACACCATGGGCTAAATGGCCAGGTCACATGGACCCCGAAGGCTCAGAGAAGGTTCGGGAAGGGGACCCACTGGAACAGCTGTTGGGAGACATATGGTAGCCTCCCGTCAAGGCCATCCAGCGTGTTCTTTAATGTTCGTTGTTTTACCTCTGAGCGGCACTTTTTTGCACACCATGGGCTAAATGGCCATGTCACATGGACCCCTAAGGCTGAGAGAAGGTTGGGGGAGAAGACCCACTGGAACAGCTGTTGGGAGACAGATGGTAGCCTCCCGTCAACGCCATCCAGGGTGTTCTTTAACGTGCACAGGGTATGGCTCTCCCGCACACGGGGCCACGGCTTAACGTCCCATCCGACGGACGGCGGCCTTTCCAAGCCCATCGGTGTCCCCTACTGACTGTGGGCAGGGCGGGGAATTTTGCGGAGATAAATCTCAACGCTGACTCAGCTGGGACTCGAACCTGGGAACTACAGATTACGAGCCTGGCGCGCTACCGACTGAGCCACCCCCGCCCCTGCGGAAGCCGGAATATTTAACAATAATCTTCCATGTTATGACAGTGAGAAACCACTTTGGAAGCTCTATAACTTCTAAAATATGCATTTAATGGAAAAATGTGACTGAAGATAAATTAAAGATCATAATCAAATTTATTTAAATATCCACTTCCAACATTATAAACTTTTGATTAATCAATGATATAACTGTGAAATGTTATGCGGGGGGGATTTAACATTCTATATCAGGCACCACACAAATTTTTATTGTACAAATGTACTTAAAAAGTTATTTTAAGTACATTTGTACAATAAATATATTGTACAAATGTACTAAAAATGTATTTGTTACAAAATTAAAATTAGTTTTATATAATTAAGCTTATATAAAAATAAAGTGTCATTTAATATACTCCAAAAATTTGTATTTTTAACTTTCTCCTGGGGAAAATTTCCTTCCGAAATTTCTGCTGAATCAGGACCAGAAAAATCGAGAGGTGGATGGGTGTGTGGGGGCGGGGGAGGGGAGAAAATCTCAATCGACCTGAAAAATATAGGGGGGGGGGCTGTGCAAGTTAAAGAATATGCTGGATGGATTACACAGGAGTCTACCATCTGTCTCCTAACAGCTGGGGGGCGGGGGTGGCTCAGTCGGTAGCGCGTCAGGCTCGTAATCTGTAGTTCCCAGGTTCGAGTCCCAGCTGGGTCAGCGTTGAGATTTATCTCCGCAAAATTCCCCGCCCTGCCCACGGTCAGTAAGGGACACCGATGGGCTTGGAAAGGTCGCCGTCCGTCGGATGGACGTTAAGCCGTGGCCCCGTGTGCGGGAGAGCCATACCCTGTGCACGTTAAAGAAACGCTGGATGGCCTTGACGGGAGGCTACCATCTGTCTCCCAAGTGGTCTTCCAGTGGGTCCCCTCTCCCATCCTTCTCTGAGCTTCCGGGTCCATGTGACTTGGCCATTTAGCCCATTGTGTGCAAAAAAGTGCCGCTCAGAGGTAAAACAACCCAATCCTAACAGCTGTCCAGTGGGTACAATCCCTCCCAACTTTTTTGACTCGGAGTCCTTGTGACTTGACCATTTAGCTGATTGTGCGCAGGAGAAACATACCTGTGCACGTTAAAGAACATGATGGATGGACTACACAGGAGGATAACATCTGTCCCGTAACAGCTGTCCAGTGGTTTCTTCCTTCCCCCGAACCTTTTCTGAACATTTGGTGACCTAGTAACCTTGCTATTTAGCATATTGTGTGCAGGAGAAACATACCTTCTGCACGTTAAGGAACATGCTGGATGGCTTAGACAGGAGGCGTTCATCTATCTCCACCAGCTGTCCAGTGGGTCCCCTCCCTCCAACCTTCTCTGACTCAGAGTCCTTGTGACCCGAGCATTTAGCTTATTGTGTGCAGGAGAAACATAACCTATGCACGTTAAAGAACAAGCTGGATTGCTTACACAGGAGGTTACCATTTATTTCCTAACATTTGTCCAGTGGGTCCCCTCCCTCCAACCTTCTCTGAGTGCTCGGGATCCTTGTGACCTGATCATTTAGCTTATTGTGTGCAGGAGAAACATAATCTATGTACGTTAAAGAACACACTGGATGACTTGCATAGGAGGCTACCATCTATTTCCTAACAGCTGTCCAGTGGGTTCATTTCCTCCAACCTTCTCTGAGTGGTCGGGATCCGTGTGACTTGACCATTTAACTTAGTGTGTGCAGGAGAAACATAATCTATGCACGTTAGAGAACACGCTGGATGGCTTACACAGGAGGCTCCCCATCTATCTCCTAACAGCTGTCCAGTGGGTCCCCTCCCTCCAACCTTCTCTGAGTGCTCGGGATCCTTGTGATCTGACCATTTAGCTTATTGTGTGCAGGAGAAACATAATCTATGCACGTTAAAGAACACGCTGGATGGCTTACACAGGAGGCTACCATTTATTAACTAACATTTGTCCAGTGGGTCCCCTCCCTCCAACCTTCCCTGGGTACTCGGGATCTTTGTGACCTGACCATATAACTTATTGTGTGTAGGAGAAACATAATCTATGCACGATAAGAACACTCTGGATGGCTTACACAGGAGGCTACCATCTATCTCCTAACAGCTGTCCAGTGGGTCCCCTCCCTCCAACCTTCTCTGAGTGCTCGGGATCCTTGTGACCTGACCATTTAGCTTATTGTGTGCAGGAGAAACATAATCTATATACGTTAAAGAACACACTGGATGACTTGCATAGGAGGCTACCATCTATCTCCTAACAGCTGTCCAGTGGGTTCATTTCCTGCAACCTTCTCTGAGTGGTCGGGATCCTTGTGACTTGACAATTTAACTTAGTGTGTGCAGGAGAAACATAATCTATGCACGTTAGAGAACACGCTGGATGGCTTACACAGGAGGCTCCCCATCTATCTCCTAACAGCTGTCCAGTGGGTCCCCTCCCTCCAACCTTCCCTGGGTACTCGGGATCTTTGTGACCTGACCATTTAGCTTATTGTGTGCAGGAGAAACATAATCTATGCATGTTAAAGAACACGCTGGATGGCTTACACAGGAGGCTACCATTTATTTCCTAACATTTGTCCAGTGGGTCCCCTCCCTCCAAATTTCTCTGAGTGCTCGGGATCCTTGTGACCTGACCATTTAGCTTATTGTGTGCAGGAGAAACATAATCTATGCACGTTAAAAAACACGCTGGATGGCTTGCATACGAGGCAACCATCTATCTCCTAACAGTTGTTCAATGGGTCCCCTACCTCCAACCTTTCCTGAGTGCTCGGGATCCTTGTGACCTGACTATTTAGCTTATTGTGTGCAGGAGAAACATAACCTATGCACGTTACAGAACACGCTGGATGGCTTACACAGGAGGCTACCATCTATCTCCTAACAGCTGTCCAGTGGGTTCTCTCCCTCTAACCTTCTCTGAGTGTTCGGGATCCTTCTGACCTGACCATTTAGCTTATTGTCTGCAGGAGAAACATAATCTATGCACGTTAAAGAACACGCTGGATGGCTTGGATAGGAGGCTACCATCTATTTCCTAACAGTTGTTCAATGGGTCCCCTACATCCAAACTTTCCTGAGTGCTCGGGATCCTTGTGACCTGACCATTTAGCTTATTATGTGCAGGAGAAACGTAACCTATGCACGTTAGAGAACACGCTGAATGGCTTACACAGGAGGCTACCATCTATCTACTAACAGCTGTCCAGTAGGTCCCCTCCCTCCAACCTTCTCTGAGTGCTCGGGATCCTTGTGACCTGATCATTTAGCTTATTGTGTGCAGGAGAAACATAATCTATGCACGATAAGAACACGATGGATGGCTTACATAGGAGGCTACCATCTACATCCTAACAGCTGTCCAGTGGGTCCCCTCCCTCTAACCTTCTCTGAGTGCTCGGGATCCTTGTGACCTGACCATTTAGCTTATTGTGTGCAGGAGAAACATAACCTATGCACGTTAAAGAACACGCTGGATGGCTTGGATAGGAATCTACCATCTATCTCCTAACAGTTATTCAATGGGTCCCCTACCTCCAACCTTTCCTGAGTGCTCGGGATCCTTGTGACCTGACCATTTAGCTTATTATGTGCAGGAGAAACGTAAACTATGCACGTTAGAGAACACGCTGGATGGCTTACACAGGAGGCTACCATCTATCTACTAACAGCTGTCCAGTAGGTCCCCTCCCTCCAACCTTCTCTGAGTGCTCGGGATCCTTGTGACCTGATCATTTAGCTTATTGGGTGCAGGAGAAACATAATCTATGTACGTTAAAGAACACACTGGATGACTTGCATAGGAGGCTACCATCTATTTCCTAACAGCTGTCCAGTGGGTTCATTTCCTCCAACCTTCTCTGAGTGGTCGGGATCCTTGTGACCTGACCATTTAGCTTATTGTGTGCAGGAGAGACATAATCTATGCACGTTAGGGAACACGCTGGATGGCTTACACAGGAGGCTACCATCTATCTCCTAACAGCTGTCCAGTGGGTCCCCTCCCTCCAACCTTCTCTGAGTGCTCGGGATCCTTGTGACCTGACCATTTAGCTTATTGTGTGCAGGAGAAACATAATATATGGACGTTAAAGAGCACGCTGGATGACTTACACAGGAGGCTACCATTTATTTCCTAACATTTCTCCAGTGGGTCCCCTCCCTCCAACCTTTCCTGGGTACTCGGGATCTTTGTGACCTGACCATTTAGCTTATTGTGTGCAGGAGAAACATAATCTATGCACGATAAGAACACGCTGGATGGCTTACACAGGAGGCTACCATCTATCTCCTAACAGCTCTCCAGTGGGTCCCCTCCCTCCAACCTTCTCTGAGTGCTCGGGATCCCTGTGACCTGACCATTTAGCTTATTGTGTGCAGGAGAAACATAATCTATGCACGTTAAAGAACACGCTGGATGGCTTACACAGGAGGCTACCATTTATTTCCTAACATTTGTCCAGTGGGTCCCCTCCCTCCAACCTTCCCTGGGTACTCGGGATCTTTGTGACCTGACCATTTAGCTTATTGTGTGCAGGAGAAACATAATCTATGCACGATAAGAACACGCTGGATGGCTTACACAGGAGGCTACCATCTATCTCCTAACAGCTGTCCAGTGGTTTCCCTCCCTCTAACCTTCTCTGAGTGCTCGTGATCCTTGTGACCTGACCATTTAGCTTATTGTGTGCAGGAGAAACATAATCTATGCACGTTAAAAAACACGCTGGATGGCTTGCATACGAGGCAACCATCTATCTCCTAACAGTTGTTCAATGGGTCCCCTACCTCCAACCTTTCCTGAGTGCTCGGGATCCTTGTGACCTGACCATTTAGCTTATTGTGTGCAGGAGAAACATAACCTGTGCACGTTACAGAACACGCTGGATGGCTTACACAGGAGGCTACCATCTATCTCCTAACAGCTGTCCAGTGGGTTCCCTCCCTCTAACCTTCTCTGAGTGTTCGGGATCCTTGTGACCTGACCATTTAGCTTATTGTCTGCAGGAGAAACATAATCTATGCACGTTAAAGAACACGCTGGATGGCTTGGATAGGAGGCTACCATCTATCTCCTAACAGTTGTTCAATGGGTCCCCTACCTCCAACCTTTCCTGAGTGCTCGGGATCCTTGTGACCTGACCATTTAGCTTATTGTGTGCAGGAGAAACGTAACCTATGCGCATTAGAGAACACGCTGGATGGCTTACACAGGAGGCAACCACCTATCTCCTAACAGCTGTCCAGTAGGTCCCCTCCCTCCAACCTTCTCTGAGTGCTCGGGATCCTTGTGACCTGATCATTTAGCTTATTGTGTGCAGGAGAAACATAATCTATGTACGTTAAAGAACACACTGGATGACTTGCATAGGTGGCTACCATCTATCTCCTAACAGCTGTCCAGTGGGTTCATTTCCTCCAACCTTCTCTGAGTGGTCGGGATCCTTGTGACCTGACCATTTAGCTTATTGTGTGCAGGAGAGACATATTCTATGCACGTTAGGGAACACGCTGGATGGCTTACACAGGAGGCTATCATGTATCTCCTAACAGCTGTCCTGTGGGTCCCCTCCCTCCAATCTTCTCTGAGTGCTCGTGATCCTTGTGACCTGACCATTTAGCTTATTGTGTGCAGGAGAAACATAATCTATGCACGATAAGAACAGGCTGGATGGCTTACCAGGAGGCTACCATCTATCTGCTAATAGCTGTACAGTAGGTCCGCTCCCTCCTTCTCTGAGTGCTCGGGATCCTTGTGACCTGACCATTTAGCTTATTGTGTGCAGGAGAAACATAACCTTTGTACGTTAGAGAACACGCTGGATGGCTTAAACAGGATCCTACCA
This sequence comes from Ryuthela nishihirai, assembly GCA_038380435.1. Classification (NCBI taxonomy): domain Eukaryota; kingdom Metazoa; phylum Arthropoda; class Arachnida; order Araneae; family Heptathelidae; genus Ryuthela; species Ryuthela nishihirai. The sequence continues at coordinate 109,408,888 of JAWZYU010000006.1, read as the reverse complement.
TCGGTCTCCTAACAGTTGTTCAATGGGTCCCCTACCTCCATCCTTTCCTGAGTGCTCGGGATCCTTGTGACCTGATCATTAACTTTTGTATGAAGGAGAAACATAATCTATGCCCGTTAAAGAACACACTGGATGGCTTACACAGGAGGCTACCATTTATCTCCTAACATTTGTCCAGTGGGTCCCCTCCCTCCAACCTTCCCTGGGTGCTCTGGATCCTTGTGACCTGACCATTTAGCTTATTGTGTGCAGGAGAAACATAATCTATGCCCGTTAAAGAACACGCTGGATGGCTTACACAGGAGGCTACCATTTATCTCCTAACATTTGTCCAGTGGGTCCCCTCCCTCCAACCTTCCCTGGGTGCTTGGGATCCTTGTGACCTGACCATTTAGCTTATTGTGTGCAGGAGAAACATAATCTATGCACGTTAAAGAAGAAGCTGGATGGCTTACATAGGAGGCTACCATCTATCTGCTAACAGGTGTCCAGTGGGCCCATTTCTTCCAACCTTCTCTGAGTGGTCGGGATCCTTGTGACCTGACCATTTAGCATGTGTGCAGGAGAAACATAACCTATGAACGTTAAAGAACACGCTGGATGGCTTGCATAGGAGGTTACCATCTATCTCCTAACAGCTGTCCAGTGGGTCCCCTCCCTCCAACCGTCTCTGACTGCTCGGGATCTTTGTGACCTGACCATTAAGCTTTTTGTCTGCAGGAGAAACATAACCTATGCACATTAAAGAACACACTGGATTGATTACAGAGGCTACCTCTGTCTCTTAACATCTATCCAGTGTATCCCTTCCCCCTAACCTTTTCTTAACTCTCAGTAACCTTGTGACCTGGCCATTTAACGTATTGTGTGCAGGAGAAACGTACCCTGTGCATGTTAAGCAGCACGCTGGATGGCTTACACAGGAAGGTACCATTTGTTTCCTAACAGCTTTTCATTGGGTATCCTCCACCCATCTCTCTCTGACTCCTGGAGTCCTTGTGACTTGATCATTTTGCTTATTGTGTGCAGGAGAAACATACCCTATGCACATTAAAGAATAAGCTGAATGGATTACACAAGAGGCTACCATGTGTCTCCTAACAGCACCCCAGTTGGTCCACTCCCCAACTTCTTTGAGTCCACGGATTCTTTGTGACCTGGCCATTTAGCTCATTGTATTAAAAAAACTGCAGGTCAAGGGAAAAACATCAACCGAACTCTCTTATAGTCAGTTATTGTGTTTTGTTATGCTGACCTGTCAACGGAGACAAATGAACACCAACTGCTTCTAAAATATGTGGAGAATTCACAAAATGAACTCAAGAATGAGAGATTAAACAGGATATATTTACTACCCATATTTTTTTTTTTCAGAAGTAAATTATAAAAAAATTGTCCCCTATGAGTTAAATATTTGAATTACAATATTTTTTAATATAATATCCTTGGACTGAGTTTGAAACCGTTATGAGGTTGAGGAATTCTTTGGTATTTAACCTTATTATTTATTACTCTTGCATGCGACATTTTTAGTTCATTACGCTTCATTTTGTATATACTGATAATAATAAATAAATAAAAAAAACTCAAGTAGCTGCTTGCCACAGAGGTCTGACAGGAGCCTCTCAGTTGAATACGCCATAGTAGGTCTGTGAGGAAGGCGAGACCTCAGCAGAAAAACGACACAAACATCCATGCCTTATCCGAAGGTTGAACCCAGGTCCCTTTAATCAGTAACCAAGCGCGCTAATCACTCGGCTACTGGATGGCTATAAACTGATAGATATTCTTATATCAAAATTTTGGATGTGTTATTATAGTTTACGGTTATTTATATATTTTATGATTTCTAAAGGTTTCATACAAATACTTACATTTCACAGACGAAAAATGTCTCGAGTTGGAGATATCTTATTTGAAAGCTTAAAAATAAAAATCACAATAATACTTATTTTTGTAAGTAGAGAAATGTTAATGTTAAATGTTTGTATATAAATATACATACGTCAAACGTTGAATAAATATTTCAGTGTGAAATAATATTTTTTAACTCGTTTTCTTTGAAAACGGGATAATAGTTTGGCTTTGCCCTCTGTAGATATCAATCATTTTTGTTTACAGAGATAAATTAGAGATTTTTTTTTTGCATAGGTATTCATGAAGTTTTGCGTTATGTACTTTCCGAATCTCTCCAAAGTTATAATTACGCCTTCTAGCGGTGGAAATTTTTGAAAATTCCAAAATTTCAAGCGAATATTGCGAACGATGTATTTATGCTGGAAATTTGAAATTTTGGTAGTGGAAGTGATCACGGAATTTCCAGTGCCAACAATGAGTTGACCTCTTAGACCCAGATGGGGTAGCAAAAACAACACTTTTTTAGTTTTAGCAGATAATTTTTTGTTTTTATAGATAAAGAAAAAATTCTTTTGGGTTAGATAGGAATTGATAAAATATTATGATTCACACTTTTTAAATCTTCCGAAAACTATAATTGCGCCCTCTAACGATTGAAAAATGTGCAAATTCCAAAATTTCAAACAAATGTTGCAAACGACGTATTTAAACTAGAAATTTTAAATTTTGGTGGTGTAATATGAACGCTATATGGTTTCCATTGGCAACACCGAATTGACCTCTTAGACCCAAGGTGGGTGGGAAAAGAATATTTTTTGTTTTAGCAGATAATTTTGTTTGTATTTAGAGATAAATGGAAAAATCTTTTTAGGGTTAGATAGGAATTGAAAAATATTACGATTCCCACTTTCGGAATCTTTCGAATTTGCGCCTTGTAACGGTGAAAAAGATTGAAATTCGAAAATTTCAAACATATATTGCAACGATGTATTAATGACAGAAATATGAAACTTTGGTGGTGGAATGTGAATTTTATGAAGTTTCCATTGGAAACAATGAAAATGATAATTAAAAAATTCATTTTCAGTTTGATTGGTACTGAAATATATTTCGCATTTTTCGAATGCTTAAATTACATTAAAACTACTATCTTTACAGATTACTGATATGATGATTATTGTTATTACCTGTTATTTTACGTGATTACGTGTTATATAACTTTCTGTTAACGAGCTTTACAAATAAATTGTATACAAAAAGGATTTGAAATATTAGTGGTAGTTTTTACGAGAAATTCCATTGACAGCAATAATCTACCCATTTTCCTGAGATAGGTGTGGGAGATGCAAAGTTTTAGATTTAAGATTTAAAAGACGAATACTTTTATGTTGTATGATTAATAATGAAATACTATTTGCATTTTCCCCACCATCCGCTATCTGAAATTCAAACTTTTAAGGAATGAAACAGTAGGTAAAGGAAAAACTTCTTTCTGTTTGAAAACGAGGTTCTCATATGCGCCAGAGGCGATATGCGTCCTATTACAGTAGTTTGGCATTCATGTTTTTAAGTAAAGTTGACTAAGTCCACTTCAGAAATTTAAAACAAAAGGTAACTAATTAAAATGAATGGACAAAATATAATTTATTCTCTTTAACAAATAGAGATGTTTTTCATTTTTAATATTAACACTTCTTGTTCCATTTATATCTAATTTTACAAATACTGAAACTAGCAAAATTTTTGTATGCTGTAGACTGATCACTATACTTATACTTCTCCAAAAGAATTGATGAAATCCAAAGGAAAGCACTTCTGTGGTAGCTGTGGTGAATGATTTGATGCAGTGTTTTCTCCCTTGGAATCACTGAGTTTGAGGTTAGACAATTCTGCTGTAGCTGTGGTAAAACGTTTGGGTGTAATGCTCTCCAAAGAAATATCTCACTTCTCTGAAAGGTACTTTTCTAGTAGCTGGGGTGAAAAGTTTAGTGTAATATTTTTCTCCCGAAGAACTGGTGAGTTTCATAAAAGGTACCTCTGCAATAGCTTTGGTGAGTGTTTGTGTAACTTTTTTCTCCAGAGTAATCACTGAGTGTGATGAAAAGCACTTACGTTTGAACTTGGTGCAATGAAAGGTTTGATGAGCTTTGAATGCTTTGGTGAGTGATTGGTGTAACTTTTTTCTCCAGATTAACGTCAGAGTATCTTTCTGCTGTGGTGCTTTGTTTGGTGTACCGTGCTTTTGTGGGTGCTGTGGTGAAGGAATAAGTGTGGGACATTTCTTTGGAGGCTGTGGTGGGAGATTAAGAACAAAACATTTCTTTGTAGGCTCTGGGTTGGGTTGTTTTACCTCTGAGCGGCCCTTTTTTGCCCACAATGGGCTAAATGGCCAGGTCACATGGACCCCGAAGGCTCAGAGAAGGTTGGGGGAGGGGACCCACTGGAACAGCTGTTGGGAGACAGATGGTAGCCTCCCGTCAAGGCCATCCAGCATGTTCTTTAACGTGCACAGGGTATGGCTCTCCCGCACACGGGGCCACGGCTTAACGTCCTATCCGGCGGACGGCGGCCTTTCCAAGCCCATCGTTGTCCCCTACTGACCGTGGGCAGGGCGTGGAATTTTGCGGATTATAGGCTCTGGTGTAAGATTGAGAACAGAAGATTTCTCTGGGGGCTGTACCAAAGAATTTGCTATGCAGCTCTTCTGTGGGGGCTGTGGATGGTGATTCGATATAAATTCTTTCAGTGTGGAACTCTCTGAAGTGTTTGGTGTTGAAAACTCCTGTAACAGCTGTGGCAGGCTGTTGGGTGTTAAACACTTCTGTGAGAGCTGTGGCTGGTATATAGGTATGGAACACTTCTGTGAGAGCTGTGGTGAGTTTATAGGTATAAAACCTTTCTCTGAGAGCTGTGGGATAGCTATAAAACCTTTCCCTAACAGCTGTAGCTGGATTCTATGTATTAAACGCTTCTCTAAGAGCTCTAATGAAGGGTTCTCAAAGGAGAGCTTCTGTGGGAGCTGTGGAGAAGAGTCCAGTGGTGAACACTTCTGTAGAAGCTGTAGAAAATCATTCGATGAGGAACTTTCATATGGAAGTTGTGAAGGAACTTTTATTAGAAAGCAATTATATGAAAATTCTAACGAAGTCTTCCGTGAAAATTGTGTAGAGGTTATAAACGTCAAACATTTCTGTGGCGAGTGATTCGATGTAAAACACTGCTGTGGCTGGGTGTTAAATATGAGATATTTCTTTGAAACCTGCAGTGAACGATTTGCTAAAAAGCACTTCTGTGAGAGCTGAAGGGTAGTGTTAGGTGTAAAATATGCCTGTGAAACCTCTGATTGAAGTTTTGGCTCGATTCCTTTTTCTGGGAGCTGTGTTACAGAGTTTGGCCGAAAAACTTTTCCCGAGGGAAAGTTGAATTTCGTGTAAAATACTTTTCCAGAGGGAAAGTTGAATTTGGTATAAAACATTTTTCCATAGGGAAAGTTGAATTTGGTTTGAAACACTTTTCCAGAGTGTAAGTTGATATTGGTATAAAGCACTTTTCCAGACGGAAAGTTGAATTTGATGTAAAGCACTTTTCCAGAGGGAAAGTTGAAGTTGGTGTAGCACATTTCTTAGAGAAAAATATTGAAATTGATGACGTTTACTGAATAAAATCACTCTTAATATTATTATTTATTTTTTCTATGACTTGTTTCAAGCAGCTGTGATCGTGAAAATTGCTCATTCGTCATTTCGTTCGAAACAATTGCTGATTTTTAATTATTCACAGAATAAAAAGTGATAAGTGACGTATAAGATTCATCGAGAATGTTACAACGATCAAAGCGATTCGTTTGGTCATCTTGAAGAATAGAAGCTGAGCTATGCCCTCTTTTGATTGTTTGAAATTCCAACATGTGTCAATCATTACTTTCACTTTCAGCTCTGACATCACGTTCCGTATCTTTATGAATTCTTGCTCTTTTAGTCTTGCATGTCACATTTGACTGCTGCCTGCATTCCCATTGCGTTGCTTTCACATTCTCAAGTTTGGTTTTGACATTCGAATAAGACTCAATTTTCTTATGTTCCAAAGGTGTTGTTGATACGATAGTGTGCTTTTCCTCATTTGCATTACAATCCTGATACTGGTGTTGGAGATATCGTGTGTTTTTTTCTCATTACATTATAATCCTGATACTGGTGTTTGAGAGATCTGTGTTCAGAAATTGTTGATGAATGTATTGTGTGTATATCATCATATAGATCACAGTCCGAATACTGGAGTTGGTAAGGTTTCTGATCAAAAGGTGTTTCTGATTGGATTGTTTGCTTTTCGTCATTTACATCACAATCCTGATATTGGTGTCTGAGAGATTCAAGAGGTGTTTCTGATTGGATTGTTTGCTTTCCCTCATTTAAATCAGAATCCTGATACCGATGTATGAGAGATATCTGTCCAAAAGTTATTGCTGATTGGATTGTGTGCTTTTCTTGATTTAAATCAGAATCCTGATACTGGTGTCTGAGAGATATATGTTCAGGAGGTGTTGCTGATTGGATTGTGTGCTTTCCCTCATTTAAATCAGAATCCTAATACTGGTGTATGAGAGATTTATGTTCAGAAGGTGTTGGTGATTGGATTGCTGGCTTTTCCTCGCTTACATCACAATCCTGATGAGGGTGTTTGAGAGGTTTATGTTTAGGTGTTACTGATTGGATCGTGTGCTTTTTTTATTCACATCACAAACTTGATACCGGTGATTGAGAGATTTATATTTCTTTGATATGAACTGCATTCTTCTTCCACTGATAGTTTTAGCAGTTTGAAAACTTGACCTCTTAGCAAAAGTTGTTGAAGTGTCCGTACTAACAGAGGTTTCCATTTGATGAAATTTGCTACTAATGTTTTCTCCTTTTTGCCAGTATAGCAATGCATTTTAGACTGGTCCAGAGAATTACTTTAACTTCTGTAGCATTTAGTATCGATTTCATTGAAATCTCGAACAGACTGCGTTTTGTGTTTAGGGTATATTTCAATAACCTTAAAACGTTTCTGGAAGTTTTGCATCTGAGACCATTACGATGATTTTCAATTTCTTCATTAGCATCCATGTAATCAGTATTCATTCTTTGTCTCCTTGTTTTGCTGCTATTGTTAGACGTTTCTTAAAAGTTTCATTTTTCCAGAAAATTTCACTTTTCGTTTGCATTCGATTTTTCTTACTCGGATTTGAACCTGTTATTAATCTTTCTTCTTTGTTTATTGTTGAGTGGAAGTTTTCTCCGAGCCTTTGAAGAAATATTGAGGTAGCCTTTGCATCTTTAGTTGCAACTGGTTCTCCACATTTAGAATCGTTTTCTAATTTTTGATTATCATCCAAGTCCGATTTCTAATTATCTCTCAATTGTAGTTTCTGCTTATCTTCCGGTTGCTTATCTTCCTTCTTCTGGTTGTCCCTCAAGTGTACTTTCTGTTTATCTTCTAAGTCTGATTTCCGATTATCTTCTAAGTCTGATTTCCGATTATCTTCTAAGTCTGATTTCCGATTATCTTCTAAGTCTGATTTCTGATTATCTTCCAAGTGTAAAATCTGATTGTCTCCGAAGTCTGATTTCTGATTATCTCCCAAGTCTGATTTTTGATTAACGCCCAAGTCTCGTTTCTGCCTATCTTCCAAGCCTAATTTCGGATTGATGATTATCCTCTAAGTGTGATTTCTGATTATTTTCGAATTCTGATATCTGACTTTCTGAACATAATTCCTGATTATGTTCAAAATAAATATCTTCCAAATAAATATCTAAAGTGTAATTTCTGATTGTTTTCAAAGTCTGATTTCTGATTATTTTCGAATTTTGCTATCTGACTTTCTGAACGTAATTCCTGATTATGTTCCAAATAAATATCTTGAGTATCTTCCAATGAATCCCCGAACTTTTTTTTACTCACATTTTTAAGGTTACTTTCAGTGAACTGAACACTGCATTGAATGTGACTCATTCCTAAAGAAGAAGCTTTTGGCGAATTCAACCGTTTTGCATTTCGTTTCTTCGGATTCTTCTTTTCCTTTAACTGCACTTTTTTCACCTTCTTCTTTCTCTTTAAATGAATTCTTTTTGCTTCTCTCTTCTTTTTATTCTTCTTTCTCTTCTTTTTCTTTTCGGTTTTTGCATTCAAAAATTCTGAACCATCATCTTGGGAAAGAAGGATCTTGGTAGCATCCCTTAAGATCTTCTTGCTTTTCTCATTCTTGGAGTATATCTCTTTCAGTCCGATTATCTGAATGACAAGCCTTGCCATTGATTCAGAAGATAAACCTGCAGGAATTTCGAGAACCATCGTTTTGTTATTTCTGTTCTGAAAACAAAAGGTAAATTTTAATGTTTTGAATTCCTTGTATATTATTTAATGATTCACAGAACAGTAATGTTTAAATAAATAGGGATGTAAGAGTTGTTGAAATGAAAAGTACACAACCCCAATATCTGGGATAATGTACTGTATAATTTTCTTTTACCTTCGTATGAGTATTTTATGTCAGTCACTAAAAGTAGTTTAAACAATATATATATAAACTGTATATAAAATTTTATTTCATATAGAACATCTTTTTAACCTTCCCTGTTCTGTGGAATATTTTAGCCATTGGGAAAACCTACACAAGTCTAAATCACATATCCCCCCACCGCCAATTAAATGAAATTCTCGAGCCCTTCCCGAAACTTAATTCTCGTAACATCACCCCTTCCCGACATTAAATCTTGGGTATGCTCGTGCATGGACTGATCCAAAGTTGAACAATTTGTACGCTGACATCTTAATTTGATTTTTCTTCTTCGCTGTTGATTGATTTCTTGGATCAGGCTTTCTCAACCTTTTTACCCTGGAAGAACCCTTGAAATAATTTTCAGGTCTCAGGGAATCCCTGCATAAGAATTATTTATCTACAGCCAATTATTTTTGTGTATTATTTTCTTTAATCACGATATCTCGCAAATTCCCGGTTGAGAAAGGTTGTCTTGGACTTGGTAGCAGTAATCGTAACGATATTGAGAAACTTAAAGAATTTTGAAACGAGGTAATAAAGTTCGAAGCAGCCAGGACTTTTGGGTTGGGTTGTTTTTCCTCCGAGCGGCACTTTTTATAAACACAATGGGCTAAATGGCCAGATCACAAGGACCCCGAGGGCTCAGAGAAGGTTGGGGGAGGGGACCCACTGGAACAACTGTTGGAAGAGAGATGTTATCCTATCAAGGCAATCTAGCGTGTTCTTTAACGTGCACAGGGTATGGCTTCCCTCACATGGTGTCACGTTTTAATGTCCCATGCGAGGACGGCTACCTTTCCAAGCCCATCAGTGTCCCCTACAGACCGAGGGTACGTGAGAAAGTTTTTCGGAGATAAATTTCAATGTTTGCCCAGTTGGAACTCGAACTGGGAACTGCAGATTACAGGCTTGGCGCGCTACCGATTGAAACATTCACTCCCCTTAAATCCATTTGCATAAACTGTCAGTTGCTTAAATTCCAGATATATACCCTTTCCAGCAGCTTCTTGCCATAGAAGTTTCACAGGAGCCTGTCCATTGAAACGCCATAGTAGAAAGTCTATGAGGATGGCGGGCCTTACGAGAACCTTCATTGTAGTTCAGTATAATCCTTTTTTTCTGTTGGGGTGGGAGTGGCAGATAACCGCCTCCACCCCTGGATGAAATTAATAGAAATATGCAATGTTTAAATTATGTTAAAAATATTAGTTGTAACACATAATTATTTTTTGTGCTTATTTTTCCGGATGCTATCATTTTTTTTATTTATTATTATGAAAAACCTTTCTTACATGTAATTAAAATAATGTATTTCGTGTTTTTTTCGGGCATCCTATTTGTATTATGGTATCATGTAGAGCATGTTTGTTTATTCGTGGCTGAAATCATTAATGAAAGTCTCGATATAAATATTTCTTTCTTACAACATTAATCTGTTTTTTTTAACTCCCATCACCCACGCGGAAAAATTTTACTTCTGCATTAAATAAATTCGCCTTCAAGAGAAAAGTTTGCCTCACCCTGAAATAATCACACCCCCCAGAGAAAAATTTCTCTCACCCTGAAAAAATATCAACCCCCACAGAAACGTTTTCTCACCATCAAACAACCTCACTCCCCGGAGAAAAGTTTGCCTCACCCTGAAACAATCTCACCCCCCAGAGAAACCTTTCCCTCACTCTGAAACAATCTCACTCTCTAGAGAAAAGTTTCCCTCACCCTGAAACAATCTCACCTCCAAAGAAAAGTTTGCCTCACCCTGAAACAATCTCACCCCCAGAGAAACCTTTCCCTCACGCTGAAACAATCTCACTCTCTAGAGAAAAGTTTGCCGCACCCTGAAACAATCTCATCCCCCAGAGAAACCTTTCCCTCACTCTAAAACAATCTCACTCTCTAGAGAAAAGTTTCCCTCACCCTGAAACAATCTCACTTCCAAAGAAAAGTTTGCCTCACCCTGAAACAATCTCACCCCCCAGAGAAACCTTTCCCTCACAATCTCACTCTCTAGAGAAAAGTTTCCCTCACCCTGAAACAATCTCACCTCCAAAGAAAAGTTTGCCTCACCCTGAAACAATCTCACCCCCCAGAGAAACCTTTCCCTCACTCTGAAACAATCTCACTCTCTAGAGAAAAGTTTCCCTCACCCTGAAACAATCTCACTTCCAAAGAAAAGTTTGCCTCACCCTGAAACAATCTCACCCCCCAGAGAAACCTTTCCCTCACAATCTCACTCTCTAGAGAAAAGTTTCCCTCACCCTGAAACAATCTCACCTCCAAAGAAAAGTTTGCCTCACCCTGAAACAATCTCACCCCCAGAGAAACCTTTCCCTCACGCTGAAACAATCTCACTCTCTAGAGAAAAGTTTGCCGCACCCTGAAACAATCTCATCCCCCAGAGAAACCTTTCCCTCACTCTAAAACAATCTCACTCTCTAGAGAAAAGTTTCCCTCACCCTGAAACAATCTCACTTCCAAAGAAAAGTTTGCCTCACCCTGAAACAATCTCACCCCCCAGAGAAACCTTTCCCTCACAATCTCACTCTCTAGAGAAAAGTTTCCCTCACCCTGAAACAATCTCACCTCCAAAGAAAAGTTTGCCTCACCCTGAAACAATCTCACCCCCCAGAGAAACCTTTCCCTCACTCTGAAACAATCTCACTCTCTAGAGAAAAGTTTCCCTCACCCTGAAACAATCTCACTTCCAAAGAAAAGTTTGCCTCACCCTGAAACAATCTCACCCCCCAGAGAAACCTTTCCCTCACAATCTCACTCTCTAGAGAAAAGTTTCCCTCACCCTGAAACAATCTCACCTCCAAAGAAAAGTTTGCCTCACCCTGAAACAATCTCACCCCCCAGAGAAACCTTTCCCTCACAATCTCACTCTCTAGAGAAAAGTTTCCCTCACCCTGAAACAATCTCACCTCCAAAGAAAAGTTTGCCTCACCCTGAAACAATCTCACCCCCCAGAGAAACCTTTCCCTCACTCTGAAACAATCTCACTCTCTAGAGAAAAGTTTCCATCACCCTGAAATAATCTCACCTCCAAAGAATAGTTTGCCTCACTCTGAAACAATCTCATTCTCTGGAGAAAAGTTTGCCGCACCCTGAAACAATCTCACCCCCCAGAGAAACCTTTCCCTCACTCTGAAACAATCTCACCCCCCAGAGAAACCTTTCCCTCACTCTGAAACAATCTCACTCTCTAGAGAAAAGTTTCCCTCACCCTGAAACAATCTCACCTCCAAAGAAAAGTTTGCCTCACCCTGAAACAATCTCACCCCCAGAGAAACCTTTCCCTCACTCTGAAACAATCTCACTCTCTAGAGAAAAGTTTGCCGCACCCTGAAACAATCTCACCCCCCAGACAAACCTTTCCCTCACTCTGAAACAATCTCACTCTCTAGAGAAATGTTTCCCTCACCCTGAAACAATCTCACCTCCAAAGAAAAGTTTGCCTCACCCTGAAACAATCTCACCCCCCAGAGAAACCTTTCCCTCACTCTGAAACAATCTCACTCTCTAGAGAAATGTTTCCCTCACCCTGAAACAATCTCACCTCCAAAGAAAAGTTTGCCTCACCCTGAAACAATCTCACCCCCAGAGAAACCTTTCCCTCACTCTGAAACAATCTCACTCTCTAGAGAAAAGTTTGCCGCACCCTGAAACAATCTCACCCCCCAGACAAACCTTTCCCTCACTCTGAAACAATCTCACTCTCTAGAGAAATGTTTCCCTCACCCTGAAACAATCTCACCTCCAAAGAAAAGTTTGCCTCACCCTGAAACAATCTCACCCCCCAGACAAACCTTTCCCTCACTCTGAAACAATCTCACTCTCTAGAGAAATGTTTCCCTCACCCTGAAACAATCTCACCTCCAAAGAAAAGTTTGCCTCACCCTGAAACAATCTCACCCCCCAGAGAAACCTTTCCCTCACTCTGAAACAATCTCACCCCCCAGAGAAACCTTTCCCTCACTCTGAAACAATCTCACTCTCTAGAGAAAAGTTTCCCTCACCCTGAAACAATCTCACCTCCAAAGAAAAGTTTGCCTCACCCTGAAACAATTTCATCCCCCAGAGAAACCTTTCCCTCACTCTGAAACAATCTCACTCTCTAGAGAAAAGTTTCCCTCACCATGAAACAATCTCACCTACAAAAAAAAGTTTGCCTCACCCTGAAACAATCTCACCCCCAGAGAAACCTTTCCCTCACTCTGAAACAATCTCACTCTCTAGAGAAAAGTTTGCCGCACCCTGAAACAATCTCACCCCCCAGACAAACCTTTCCCTCACTCTGAAACTATCTCACTCTCTAGAGAAATGTTTCCCTCACCCTGAAACAATCTCACCTCCAAAGAAAAGTTTGCCTCACCCTGAAACAATCTCACCCCCCAGAGAAACCTTTCCCTCACTCTGAAACAATCTCACTCTCTAGAGAAAAGTTTGCCTCACCTTGAAATAATCTCACCCCCCAGAGAAACCTTTCCCTCACTCTGAAACAATCTCACTCTCTAGAGAAAAGTTTCCCTCACCCTGAAACAATCTCACCTCCAAAGAAAAGTTTGCCGCACCCTGAAAGAATCTCATCTCCCAGAGAAAAGTTTGCCTCACTCTAAAACGATCTCATGCCCCGAAGAAAAGTTATCTCAACCTCAAACAATCTCATTCCCTAGAGTTGGGGTTCTCATCGTGGGGTATGCGGCAAAATATTTTGGGGTACAACGTGAAGCTCAAAAGTTGCTTGATCTGATTACGCAGTAAAATGTTTATAATTTTATCAGATTTGTTAAATTGTTCATGTCTTTTTTTTTGTACGACATATGTAATTTATGAATACAAAATTTAATATGTGTGTAAATATATATATAAGTTTTATTTTATTCCCATTGTTATACTATAACTATAGTTTTGTCTGATCTACAAAAGGGGTACGCCAGTTACATACACGTTTCAAGGGGGTACGTGAAGCATAAAATGTTGAGAACCACTGCCCTGAAAATAGTTTGTCTCACCCTCAAACAATTTCACGCCATAGAGAATAGTTTGCCTCGCCATCAAACAATCTCACGCCCCAGAGAAAAGTCTGCCTTACCCTCAAACGATCTCACGCCCAAGAGAAAAGGTTGCAACACCCTCAAACAATCTTACTCCCCAGTGAAAAGTTTGACTTACGCAGAAACAATCTCGCCCCAGAGAAAAAGTTTTTCCCACCCTGAAACAATCTCGTCCCCCAGAGAAAACGTTTGCCTCACCTTCAAACAACCTCACACCCCAGCGAAAAGTGTGACTCATCGAGAAACAATCTCACCCCCAGAGAAAACGTTTTTCCCCCTTAAACAAAAACGCCCCCAGGGAAAAGTGTGCCTTACCCTCAAACAACCTCACTCCCCAGCGAAAAGTTTGATTTACCAAGAAACAATCACATCCTCTAGAGAAAATTTTTCCCACCCTGAAACAATCTCACCTCCTAGAGAAAACGTTTTTCCCACCCTAAAACAATATCGCCCCCCCCCCCCCCCGAGAAAAGGTTTTTCCACCCTTAAACAATCTCGCCCTCCAGAGAAAAAGTTTACCTCACCCTGAAACAAACTCACTCCCGAGCGGAAAGCTTGACTCACCCAGAAACAATTTCAGCCGGAAAGAGAAAGTTTTTCCCACCCTGAAACAATCTCACACTCTAGGAAAAAAAGTTATTTCCACCCTGAAACAATCTCAAACCCCCAGAGAAAATTCACTTTGAAACAATCTCAAACCCCCAGAGAAAATTCACTTTGAAACAATCTCACCCCCCAGAGAAAATGTTTGCCTCACCCTGAAACAAAATCAACCCCCATAGAAAACTTTACCTCATCCTGAAACAATCTCACCCTCGCCCAGCAGAAAAATTTTTGCCGAGTCAATGTCTGCAATCAATGTAAATTATAATATTACATAAAACATATTTTTGTAAAATCAAATTCTACTAGGATTGAAATGAGAGTGAGGGGGAAAAAGGAAAAGGCCATTATTCCGCCTCCCTCATTGAAAATGCTAGTAACTAGAAAGGAGGTGACAAAAACGTTTAAAATACGTACTTTGCACTTATTTTTTTTAAATAATTTTTTCAAAGACTTGAAAGAAGGACAAAACAGTACACCCGAATGGCACATATTCAATTACCACCCCCGCCCCACATTACAAACACTCCTTTAAATTTTACATCCGGGACGGAGCCTGCTTCTACCACCAAAATTTCCAACTACTATATTAAGTAAAAAAATTCAATTCCAGTAGTTGTTTAGTTTTTCCCATTTTCTAAATTTAGGGCACTAATCGGTGTGATTTAAAACAACTGGAAGATTCAGAACGTGTATATCCTAACATTTCATAACCTATCGAAACGAAAAATAATATTTCATTTATCTCTAAGGAAAAGGAAATTGACTATCTGCAGCAGTATTACCCAGAAAAGATTCCGCCAAAAATCTGCTTATGGACTATGCCGATGTTGAACATATGTAAAATATACTAAGGTAAATCATGTTGTCAAAATCTTGAAGCTAGGAATTATTTTGTATTTGAAACAGTGGAGCACTCAGGATTAAATTTTTTTTGGGGGGGAGGGACGCTTGCCCGGGTCGTGGAAAACGAAGTAGCGCTCAGTCCGCCCGATTCGTTCGCCTTGTGTTCACAGCGGCCGTGATTCCCGAGAGCTATAGGGTATTCCCACCTTATGTGACTGCTAATTCATAAGTAGTATAGAAATAGAAGACACGACGCAACATAAATATAAAAAATAAATTTTAATTAGGAAAAGGTTTTTGGAAAATTTTCAAGTGTTTTTTTTTTCCTTTTTCTTTGAGGGGTGCCAGGGCCCTTGGCCCTCCTCTGGGTTCGCCACTGATTTGAAGTACTATATATTATATTATGAGGATTCCGATAGTGTGAAATTTTTCGTGTAAGTGTTTCATGTTTCAAATGTTAAGATGTTTAAATTTATATGTGTATATTTATATTATTTCTATACACTATAATATGTAATATAACAACCCGGAAAAGCTTAGCTTGTGGGCTGTTTATAGGAAAAGCAAATGTATATTTATTTGTAAAATAAAGTTGAAGTTCAAAAACTCAAGAACAAATATCCCTTACAAAAAAAGATATTTAGGTTTTACTTCAATTTTCAACCACATATTTATGGGAAAGCTCTCACTAAACCTCGTCACCCTACCCTCGGTAGGTAGGGGACACCGATGGTCTTGCAAAGACTGCCGTCCGTCAGATGGGACGTAAGGCCGTGTTTCAGTGCGCAGAAGAACCACACCTGGTGCACGTTAAAGAACACGCTGGATGGCTTTGACGGGACGCCTCCCGTCTGTCTCCTAACAGCGTCCAGTGGGTCTCCTCCTCCAACCTTCTCTAAGCCCCTTGGGGTCCTTGTGACCTGACCGTTAGCCCACTGTGTGCAGGAAAAGTGCTGCTCAGAGGTAAAGTAATCCAATTCTTTAACGTGCACAGGATATGACACTTCTGCACATGGGGCCACGGCTTAACATATCATCTGATGCCTTTCCAAACCCACTGGTGTCCCCTTTCTGAACGAGGGCAGGGTGAAAATCTCTTATATCATACCATGCATGGGTAGTGCAGTAAGAGACGGAGTAAAATTTGATATATCTATATATATAGAGAAAGCTGATTTAATTAAACGTTATTTGTAAAATTCGACTGGTAGCTATTAATTTTAAAATTCTAGTAATCAGTTTCAAAATATTCATAAATATTTCAATATAATCGTAATTAATGAATTATTTTATTTCATATGGTTTAAAAATAAATATACTTTACTTAAATTTTAGGCAAATTAAATCGATTAAATTTTTATGCATATTTAATTTCTCTTCTTTCTTTACTTCTATTGCTCAAGAAATGTCCGGGGCTCGTGTATCACAATGGCCTTGGCATGGAATTCTGGGTTGGACTGTTTTACCCATGAGTGGCACCTTTTTTGCACACAATGGGCTAAATGGCCAGGTCACAAGGATCCACTGGTCAGCTACTGGGAGAGAAATGGTAGACTCCCTTTAAGACCATCCAGCGTGTTCTTTAACGTGCAGAGTTTATGGCTCTCCCATACACAGAACCACGACTTAACGTCCCATCCGATGGTCGGCGGCCTTCCCAAGCCCATCGGTGTCCCCTACAGACGAAGGGCAGGGGAAGTTTTGCGGAGATAAATTGAACTGGAAACTGCGGATTACGACCCTGGCGCGCTACCGACTGAGGCACTCCCTCGCCCCTTTATAAGCACGAGGGAAAACGGTCTACAGCAGTGATGGGGAACATTTTCGAGCTCGCGTGCCAAAAATAGAGAAATATGAGAATATTTCTAATTCCCGTTGCCAACGTTACCAAATAATTTCAAATGCCATTTTTTATTATTATGAACCGTCTAAGGTTACATCTCCGTTCATCTTACAATATGAATTAAACGAAACAAAATGCTAAGGATTTAAATGTAAGGATACGGAACATCAATTTTTAGACTCGCCGTCATAAAAGGAAAACTTAAAAAACGAAACGTTTTTATTTGCCAAACCAAAATCAGTCAATCACACGCATAACATCTCCTCCTTCGAAATTAGGAAAAACTCTCAAAAGCAAATTATATCTAAAATCAGTTCCACTTGAGTTTTTCTTAATCCCTTGTGCTGCCGAACTAAGATTCAGTCACTCAGCTGTCGGGCATAAGGTTAAACTAATTTAATGTGATCAGCGAGACAGCCTGAGCAAAACATAATGTTCTCTGCCAGCTGTCCCTCAAAAACACACATCTTTCAAACAACTTTCACTCTTTCACACAGCATTCACTGCCCCACTTGCGTTTGGGATGGGATGTGCTTGCTAGGAAATATTCCCAAGTCTTATTAGACGGCGTCCATCCCCCTTCCTAGTATGCACAATTGAGATGCGTGTGGGGCTTCAAGAGGAAGACAAATACAAACCTTTTGCCATAATCAAAGAAAAAACATAAAACATTTAGCACCCTTAAGAGGAGAGGGATCCAAATACGGGTTCCTGCCATTGCGCAGCAAATAAAGTTTCGGCCGCATAAAATAAAAAACCCGGACAAGGACCCCGTTCAGTTCAAGTCGCACTGGGTCTTGTGACCACAGTTATTCTTGAAAAATAATTGTAGGGTGATCTCGGAGATCCATAAAAAGAGATGAGCATGAGACATCGGATGATAAATAAATTAAAGGAAAGGGATTTATTTCTTGTGTGAGGAAGGATTGGATTGGAATATTTTAACTCTGAGCGGCACTTTTCTGCACACCATGTGCTAAATGGCCAGGCCACAAGGACCCGAAGGCTCAGAGAAGGTTGGGGGAGAGGACACACTGGAACAGCTGTTGGGAGACAGATGGTAGCCTCCCGTCAAGGCCATCCAGCGTGTTCTTTAACGTGCACAGAGTATGGCTCTCCCGCACACGGGGCCACGGCTTAACGTCCCATCCGACGGACAGCGGCCTTTCCGAGCCCATTGGTGTCCCCTACTGACCTTGGGCAGGGCGGAGAAAGTGTGAGGAAGGAATCAGAGTCAAAGCAAGTGGAAGAAAGAAAGGAGGAAAAAAAAAGGAAAAGACGAGGAGAGAAGGGGGAGTCAGTACAGGCAAAAGCGCTCGTCTCGGCTCTGCGTGCCAAAGGTGATATCCTAAGGTCAGTTGGCAGCCTGCCTCGCCCAGGAATGCTGAGCCTAAGGGTGGGCCCGGCTGAAGGATACGGAAACGTGGCTTTCAATGGCGAGATTTGACCTTCTGCTTGTAAGTGCTGACCATAGCATAAAAGACTAGGAATTGGGAGGGGGGGGGGGGTTGAAGAGAAAGGGAGAAGGGAAAGAAGAACTGAAGGCTGGAAATTAAACACTGCATACATTCAAATACAAAGTACAACTGAAACTAGGTTAATATACTCTAACATTAAATATTTACACATTTATATCTAATTTTAGTATAATATAACATTGTATTGAAATAACTAGTATCTGAACAGTTAAATTTTAGCAATAGTTCGGAAAAATACATTTAAGGATTATTTATTCGATTTTACTTTAGTGTTTACCTTAATGGTAGTATTGATTAAAAAACATTCTTTCATTAAATGTTAAAAATAAGTTTCAATAATTTTAAAATAACCTGTTAAGAATTAAACTTTTGATTTGGACAATGAATTGAATCTAATGATGATTACAGAATTGCCACATAATTATTAAAATTTTACAAATAAGATTTCCTCCTTACCAAGCTACATTCAGTGGTGATTTGATATGTAACCTTATTTGTACATTATTTTCCAAATAAGATTCCCTCCTTATAAAAGTCACTCCAACAAATTTAGCCCATGGTCGCCACAAGTACATGCCATTCTTTGCTGCTAATCTCTTCTTATACAGCTGCAACCGATCGCCAATTTCACATTTTGTTTTCCATAGCAATTTTTCTGTGGTCTTTGTTTTGCTTTTCCAAAATTTTCTTTGCCTGGCCCTCCAGAGTTGGTGTTTAATCTCGGTCAGGCAAAATTGGTATACATATATATATAGAGAGAGAGAGCTGAATTCAATTAAATTCAATTAACGTCACTGATTTTTGGGAGGTCTTTTTTCAAGCTTTCCCAAATTTGATTTAGTGTAAAAAGCTTCTCACTTCTTTTGGAAATCTTTTCCAAAAAAAAAATTTTTTTTTTATGTGACAAATATATATTCTTTTTTTTTAAAGAAATATTTTTTTTATTTTTTTCATTTTTCCAGTTTTAAAATTATTTTTTTTTCTCTATTTATTATTTTTTTTCCTTTTTTTTATTAGTTCATTTTTTTCTATTGTTTTTTCCTCTTTAATATTTTTTTTTCTTTTTCTTTTTTATATTTTTTGCCATATGTTAGTCTCAAGGAGGAAGTCAAGGAGGAAATTAAAAATTTTAATTTGTGTAGATAATATTGGAAAATTTAAGATTGTGTTTATATTGAAGTCTTTTAATCCTATACTTTCAAGATTACTAAAAGATTTATTTCTTTGAAGTTGATATTTATCACAGTTTAATAGTATGTGGTTAGAATTTTCTATTAAGTTACAGGTGGAACAATTTGGAGAATCACTGAGTTTCAAATAATATTTTGATTTGTTTAACATAATTGTATCTGTTCTGAGTATTAAAATAAATTTAAATTCTTGTCTTTTAAAACGAATATTTAAAAGGTAATTAATTTTATTTGAAAGATTGAATCTATAGTTAGATTTAACAAGAGAGTTAATTTGAAAATAATTTTCAGTCATAACAAATTCAAGATTTTTTAATTCTTTTTTAGATCTACTATAAAACTTATGAATATTAGTTATATTTTCAAGTTCATGTGAAGATTTAGCTATACTATCAGCTTCTTCATTTCCTTTTATTCCAGTGTGACCTGGAACCCAGCTTATGTAAATTTTATTATCATTTTGTTCAAAATTTTCAGTATTTAATTTTAATAGAGAGTTTGTATAAAATGGATATGTTGAATATGAGTTGTCTTGCATTAAAGTTAAAATTGCCCCTTTGGAGTCTATAAAAATGACAATGTTTTGATTTTTAATATTTTGGAGTGTCCATCTAAGTGTGGCCAAAACTGCAAAAATTTCCGCATGTAAAATAGGAGTAAATATAGGTAATTTAAATTGTAATGTTATATTAATTGATGGAATATATACTGCTGCAGAAGCAGAACCGGTATCTTGTATATATGATCCATCTGTATAAATTTCAAGAAAATTGTAGAAGTTTTCATTTTTGTAATTGTAAAATAGTTGTGAGATATTTTCATTTGAAAGTTCACCTTTAGAGTTTAAAGAAGGGATTTCAGTATAAAAAGAAGGTGATTTAAAACACCAAGTTGGCATGAAGTCAGGAATATCTCCTCTCAAATCCTCTTTTTTAAGTTTGTTTATATATTCCAATAAGATTGGTTTTTTTTTAACTATTTTGTAAAATGGTAATCTTTTAAATTTGTTGTAAATAGGGTGGTCTGGTAATTAAGAGAGAGCTGATTTAATTAAACGTTATTTGTAAAATTCGACTGGTAGGTATTAATTTTATAATTCTAGTTTCTTCTTCTTTTAATTTTTTTTTTGTTTGCTGATTGCCAGCGGATGATGGAATAATACAGTGTCCGCTGATATTGCTGGCAATCCTGATCACGTTTGAAATTTTAGCCATAATTCTTGCGCGAATTTGCAGTCATAGAATAAATGTTTCTTGGTTTCGATACACGCGGAAAAGGCACATTTGTCAGATCTTGACGTATGCTACTTTCCACTTACTGTGCCCAGCCAACCCCTCCTATAACGGAAGGCCGATGGAACAAGTTTTGACGTCACCATATCTTGTAACATAGATAATTCTTATATATCCATTTCCATTATTATTACTGGTGTACTTTTGTAATAATATCTATATTAATGTTTATTTATAAATATACCATATTTAGAACGGAAAATTATTAGGAATATGATAATTTCTAATAAGTTTTTTTTTAATATTTAATTATAATACTATTATTATTATTATCATTATGATAAATTTCTAATAAATACGAATAATTTTCTTTCTCAATAAAGTATATTTATAAATAATTATTATTATACGTAGTAGTATATCAGTAATAAAATTAGATATAAATTTCTAAGAATTTTTCGAGACATAGGACTACATACGATGACGTCACAACTTGGGTAGATCGGCCTTCTGTTATAGCAGGTGTTGTCTCAGCGCATCACCGACGCCATGTCAACGTTATCATGTAATGAAGTGAATTTTCATTGGCTGAGAGAGTAAAATGCCTCTCTCAGAGGTATCAGCAAACGGAAACCGAAACTAAATTTTAAGCAATGGAGAAGTGCTTTAAAGGAAACCAATGAATTGTTAATAGATTTAGAACGTCTATTTTTGATGCAACTTTTTGTGCAATGTGTAATCAGTTATTTGAGATGTTTTAAACAGATGGGTGCGCTATTAGAATTAATAAGTAACAAATAACAGCAATTTAGTCGCCATTTTTTATCAGGCTGGGTTGGGTTGTTTTACCTCTGAGCGACACTTTTTTGCACACAAAATAGATAGATAGATAGATAGATAGATAATTTATTCTCAGAATACGCAGTACATTACATTTACATGTTTTTTACCTTAGAACTGAAATTATAATGAAATATAATATAGTGTTGTATATCTCAGATACAGAATTTTAAAGTATTACATTTTCTAATATATATTCTTCTTTATATATAGTTTGTCCAATAAACATCACATATTTATTCATACCATATATATGGAAAATTTTAATATTATATTTCATTAGTGTTTTATAATTTTACCTACATTTTTCGGCAAAAGTCTGAGAAAAAAGGTTGAGTCTTCCACGAGAGTCAAAACTCGCTTGTGGAAGTAATTTAACAGTTACGTTGTAATAAAAATGAAATGGCAACATGCTTCAGTTTCACATTTCCTCACATTTTGGTAGCTTGATCAAAATATCTAAATAAATATTTAACCAATTTATAAGTTTAAAAATTATCATTAAGAATAAATGAAATAAAAAAAAAATACTGGGTAGAAAACAGAAAAAATATATAGAAATCTCTATTGAACTGTGCGTTAGTAAGTGGTTCAGTTGAGCACCTTAAGGCCAACTCAGCATCAAATGAAATTATATTACATTTAAATCTCTTTTATTTCTAAAATATATTCTCAATATTTACCACATTTAAAATCCGTTTTCTTAATTCCTTATAGAAAAAGTTATCATTCCTTATTCCTTTGATGTACTCTGGTAAGCAGTTAAAAAATTTTGGCGCCAAATAAACATATTGTTTTTCCACAATAGTTTTGTTCGCTTTTAAATCAAGTAAGAAAAGGTTTGTTGACAGTCGAGTATTCTTTTGAAATGTCCGTATTTGAACATCAAAATTCATCCTTATGTATTTCAGTACCTGAAATACATATAATTTCCTTATTTTTAAAATACCTAATTCATTGTATACATTTGCAACGCTTTCAAGTTTTTTTAGTTTCATCATGCATCTAATTATGTGGTTCTGCACATAGTGTAACGGTTTGATTGTTGTCAAATAGACTCCACCCCACGAAAATAAACCATAGAGCAAATAAGATTTAATCCAAGAAAAGTAAATAATTTTCAATAAAGATAAATTTACGAATTTCCGGATATAATGGGCACAAGGACCCTGAAGACTCAGAGAAGGTTAGGGAACGAGACCCAATGCTCAGCTCTTTGGAGACAGATGGTAGTCTCCCGTTAAAGCCATCTAGCGTGTTCTTTAACATGTACAGGGTACGTCTTTCCCGCACATGGGATAACGGCTTAACTTCCCATTCGACGGACGGCGCATTTCCAAGCCTATCGGTGTCCCCTATTGGCTATGGACAGGGCGGGGAGTTTTGCGGAGATCAATCTCAATGCTGACCGAGCTGGGACTCGAACTTGGGAACTGCAGATTACGAGCCTGGCACGCTAGCGACTGGGCCAACTATTCCCTTTTGTAAGGAGAGAAACAAGTCTACACACAGACGGACCACAAAGTGAAATCATTAACTTATTTTTACTAAAAACGAGGTAAAATACATTTCACTTTGAACTTACCTTCTACAGTAAATAGGATTCTATCAAAGTAACACGATTATAACTTAATTTACACATTTGAAAATATTTAAAGTTTATTCCATTCGAATAATCCAAGCGAAAGACTTTTCAGTACTTCGATCCTCGAGCATATTTATTGTTGGCAACAACCAGAGCCAAAACTGATAATACGAACACATACAATGTTCCATCAGCCAATCAGAACACAGAAGCTTCAACGGATAGATATAACCAGAGCTGACGCCATTCATCACTGATAGGATAGATTTCAAGAATCGAGTGCATGTGTTGACTTCAGAACTACGAGATGGTTTAGGAAAAGATTTCCAACTGCTCTGATAAGGACCCCGCAGGTTCAACGAAAGCTGGGGCAGAGGTCGCTCAGTCGGTAGCGCGTCAGGCTGGTAATCTGTTGTTCCCAGGTTCGAGTCCCAGCTGGGCCAGCGTTGAGATTTATCTCCGCAAAACTCACAGCCCTACCTACGGTCAGTAGGATACACTGGTGGGCTTGGAAAGGCCGTCGGATGGTACGTTAACCGTGGCCTTGTGTGAGGGAGAGTCATACTCTGTGCACATTAAAGAACAGTCCTTGTGTGAGGGAGAGTCATACTCTGTGCACATTAAAGAACAGTCCTTGTGTGAGGGAGAGTCATACTCTGTGCACATTAAAGAACAGTCCTTGTATGAAGGAGAGTCATACTCTGTGCACATTAAAGAACAGTCCTTGTGTGAGGGAGAGTCATACTCTGTGCACATTAAAGAACAGTCCTTGTGTGAGGGAGAGTCATACTCTGTGTACATTGAAGAACAGTCCTTGTGTGTGGGAGAGTCATACTCTGTGCACATTAAAGAACAGTCCTTGTGTGAGGGAGAGTCATACTCTGTGCACATTAAAGAACAATCCTTGTGATCTGGCCATTTAGCTCGTTTCGTGCAAAAAAAGTGCGGCCCAGAGGTAAAACAATCCACCTCAGAGAAGGATCTCAGAAGAACTGTTCTAAGATCCCAGGTCGTCAGATCAGTAACCAAGCGTGCTAACCACTCGGCGAAACCATAATAAAATCTCTTAATTCCTATGGAAAAGGTTCGCATCTTGTAAAAATTAGATTGCTTCATTTTAGCAAACCTTGCGCTTAGTGAGATCGTCTTGTGCAAGTAAAGTATGAAGTCTTGGTGCAATGAATTTCTCTTTTTCTTATCTTACTATTAAGTTGTTTCTCTGGGTCGAGTACACGGTGCAATTCATCAGAATATGAATCATCGTTTCCTTTGCACTTCTGAAAAGTGGGGGAAAAGAACGTTTCTCATCTGGAAAAGTGAGTCGTCCAAGAGTGCTGCACCTGATCTAAGTCTGGTGATGCACACTAACGTTCTTCTTGAAAAGTGTGGATCATTTAATGGAAGGATCTTGTTCTCTATTAATTTCCTATGCAAGAGCTTAACGTGCCTTATGAGAATAGCAGCACTAATATTATTGCTGGTAGTTTAAGGATATGAATAACAAATAAATATAATGTTAAATATATTACTCCTATTGGAATGGTAAAGTGAAAAAGTAAAAAATTTATTTAAATAGAAATATTTTTTTTATAATATTTAGTATTTTCATTAATCATCATTTAATTCATTTGTTAAATATGTCTTGAAGTAACCTGCAGTAATATTATACAGAAAATAATAAAATTCTTCCCTAAGATACTGACGTCATCATAATATTGTAATGGCGTTCATTATCAAGGTGGCCTTGCCCTGGGGTAGGGTTAAGAAAGAAAGACAAGTGCTCCAACATATCTTCCTTTTAATCTCAAAATTTATCCTCCCAGTGTTCTGAATAAACACGAAAATGTCCTTTTTTCGTAAATTCGTAAGAAAATGTTTTAATAATATTAATGTACACATCTTTGCATTTAAAAAAAATTCTTGTGCCCGAGACTGTGAAATAATTAACTGTAGATGCAAATCGTGAATACTGAAGTAATTTCTGTTAATATTGTAAAAGTTAACATTTTGTGTAATACTCAACATGAACAATTTTGTTGGTGAATGGTAGCCTCCCGTCAAGGCCATCCAGCGTGTTCTTTACGTGCACAAATGTGGCTCTCACGCGCACAGAGACACGGCTTAATGTCCCATCCGACGGACGGCGGCATTTGCAAGCCCATCGGTATCCTCTACTGACTGAGTTGTGGGGTGCGGTATTTCGTGGAGCTAAGTGTCAACGCTGACCCAGCAGAAACTCGAAACTGCGAACTGCAGATTATTTCATACAAGGACAGTCTCTGAAGGACAGTCTACAACTCTCTGATTGTCATACAAGGACAGTCTCTACACTCTCTGAAGCAGTGGTCAGAATACAGCTAAGCAATTCTGACCACTGCTTCAGAGATATTATCAGCTAGTAGAACAGAGGTAGTTTTTCTGCTGCAATAAGATCTCCTAACCGCTTTATAATGCCACATAAATCTTGATTGCTTATCAAGTGTGGGCGGAAATCGGCCAAAGTAATATATTTAAACTTTATTCGATAAGTATTAAGTTTATTTCTTAACCGCTTAATCGGCACTTGAAAAAAACTTAGCAAAAAATATTTTTATATCAGAAATCCTTCATTCGCTAGCCAGTTTTTTAAATAATTCCCAGAACGAAATGGTTCTGCCTCCCAACTCGATCCTGCTAAATTGAAATATAATAGATATTGAATTGATTTATGTAAAAGCATTGATACTGACCATTCAGAAACTAAATAAATGGGTGGTTCAGTCGGTAGTGTGACAAACTCGTAATTTGCAGTTTCCAGGTTCGATTCCCACCTTGGTCAGCTTTGAGATTTAGCTCTGCAAAATTCCCTCTCTTCCCTCGTTCAGTAGGGGAACAACGATGGTCTAGGATTGACAGCCGACCTTCGGATGTGAGTTAAGCTGTGGTGCCGCGTACGAGAGAACCATATCTTGTGTATATTAAAGAACACATTGGATGATCTAGACGGGAAACTATCATCTTTTTCCTAAGCTGTCCAGTAGCTTCTTTCCACCTACCTTCTCTGAGACTTCGGGGGGCCTATCTATTTAGCCCATTTTGTGCATAAAAGTACCTCTCATAGGTAAAACAACCAATACTTGACGGTAGGCTACGATCTGTCTAATTACAGCTGCCCAGAGGGTCCCCTTCCCCCAAACTTTCTCTGAGCCTTGGGGAGTCATTGTGACCGGTCAGTTTAGCCATTGTGTGCATAAAAGTGCCTCTTATAGGTAAAACAACCCACCCTTGAAGGGAGATTATCATATTTATCCTAACAGTTGCCCAGTGGGTCTTTTCCACCACCTTTCTCTGAGCTTCGGGGGTCCTTGTGACCTATATATTTAGACCATTGTGTGCATAAAAGTGCCTTTAAAACAATCCAATCCTTAAAGGGAGGCTTACTATATTTTTTCTAATAGCCACCCAATGGGTCCCTTTCACCAACCTTCTCTGAGCTTTCGGGGTCCTTGTGACCTGTCTATTTAGCCTACTGTGTGCATAAGAGTTCCTCTCATAGATAAAACAACCAAGTTCTTAAAGGGAGGCTACCATATTTTTCCTAATAGCTGCCCAGTGGGTCCCCTTCCCCCAAACGTTCCCTGAGCCTTCGGGTCATTCTGATGGTTTATCCCATTGTGTACAAAAAAAGGCCGCTCGGAAGCAATACAAATCAACAACGGAAGCCTTAAATAATTAAAACTAAAATCACACACAGACCTCTATATGCCTGGAGCTATGTGGCTCTGCCGTTAATCCGCCCTACTTTTAGTGCAGCAAAGCCCGGATGTAGGAAAAAAAATGTAGGGCGGAATGAATGAAAGGAGCCGTAAAATGGAAGAAATGAAATTTCGCCGTAAAAGAAGAATGAAATCGAGCCGTAAAATGTAAAAAAAACTGGATTTCCAAAGTACTATAATATTTGCCCCGACCCTCATTTTGCAAATTTAAAAAAAAATTCCAAAAAAAAAAAAATTCATGAAATATGAATAAGTTTAATATTTTTTCTTCTCCCTTTTTATACTTGCATTCCGGAGAGAGGTTATGGCGGCTGTGCCCCCCCCCCCCTTCTCCGACGTGCAACTATTGGCTGTTGTGTTGTTTTACCTCTGGGCGGTACTTTTTTGCACCCAATGTGCTAAATGGCCAGGTTACAAGTGACAACGAAGGTTCAGAGAAGGTTGGGTGGGAGGGGACCCATGGAACATCTGTTGGGAGACTGACGACAGCCGCCATTCGAGGCCATCCAGCGTATTCTTTAGCGTGCATTAGTGTATTTTAGCATGTATAATAGTCTTCGAAGTTAAAACTTGCTGCTAAAAGTAAGGTAAAACTTGTTTTATCAGCCTTAAAACAATTCAGTCTAGAAGAATAAAAGTAGAAGAGTCTGATGCAAAACAGGTTTGATTTCATTTTCTCGAGGTAGGGCAATAGCAAGACTACAACTTGTAGCGACAACTATAAATGTAACATTTTACAGATGTTATATTCGGTGTTCTGTCATGGAATTGTGCGAAAGTAGATGGTTTACATTTCTTATCTTGTACATTGGCTCCTTGGTTGGCGAGATGGAAAGATCTGCATAAAAAAATCATTAACGTTCGGCGAGTTCCTTTTATAACCACACAAAAGTTTTTGAAAGTATGTTTATGATCAGCCCGGATCTAGAAAGAAATGCGAGGGAGGGGGGAGCATGCCTCTCCCCCCCCCCCCCCCCCGGTAGATCCGGCCCTGTTAGGAAATATGTTTTTTTACGAGTGGCTAAACATTTTAAAAATGCTAATATGCAGAAAAAATTTGAAAGTATGTTTTTGGGGCGACCCCTCCCATTTTAAATACGTATCTTGCGAAAAAAGCCAAAAGCGTTTAACTTTACCTGTGTCACTTGATGACAAGGAAATTGATTATTCAGACAAAGGAACGAAAGAGAAGACAATGCATTCCATTATGTCATATGTGAATAATTCCTTTGCTTATATTAATGCATTTTCCTTCATTACTTAATTGCTGCTTATTCTAATGTAAGCAGTATGACTTCCTGGGGCAGGGGTGGCTCAGTCAATAGCACGTTAGGTTCGTAATCTGCAGTTCCCATGTACGACTCACAGCTGGGTGGGTCGGCTTTGAGAATTTTCTCGACAAAACTCTCCGCGTTTCCAACGGTCAGCGGGGTGGCTCAGTCGGTAGCGCGCCAGGCTCGTAATCTGCCGTTCTCAGGTTCGAGTCCCAGCTGGGTCTCCTTGACGGGAGGCTACCATCTGTCTCACACCAGCTGTTCCAGTAGAGTCCCCTCCCCCAACCTTCTCTGAGCCTTAGGGGTCATTGTGACCTGGCCATTTAACCCATTGTGTACAAAAAAGTGCCACTCAGAGGTAAAACAACCCAACCCACCGGTCAGTAGGGGACACCAATGAGCTTGGGAAGGCCGCCGTCCTTCGGATATGATGTTAAGCACTGGGACAATGTACGAGAGAGCCATATCTTGTGTATACGTTACAGAACACGGTGGATGACCTTGAAGGGAGGCTACCATCTCTCTCCTAACAGCTACCCTGTAGGTCACCTCCCCCAACCTTCTCTGAACCTTCGGGTATTTGTAACATTGCCATTTAACCTATTGTGTGCAAAAAGGGCCGCTCACGGATAAAAAAACATTTGTATGATAACGCCTGTACAAATAAGTAGCTCAGTGTCAGAATACGAAATCTTTGGGGGGGGGGGGGGGTTAGGTTTTATAGTATTAGGTTCTTGCAAATACTATGCAGATTATTATATATGCTAAACGGGGGGCAGGGATGGCCCAGTCGGTAACGCACCAAGCTTGTAATCTGCAATTCGGGCTGGGCAAGTGTTGAGATATTTCTCCCGCAACTCCTCGCCCTGCCCTCGGCCAGTAGGGGACACCGATGGATTTTGAAAGACGCCATCCATCGGATAGGACGTTAAGCCGTGGTCTCGTGTGCGGGAGAGCCATATCCTGCGCACGTTAAAAACCACACTGAGTGGTCTTAATGGGTGGCTACCATCTGTCCTCCAATAGCTGTTCCAGTGGTTCACCTACCCAACCTTCTCTGAATCTATGGGAGCCATGTGACCTGGCCATTTAACCCCTAGTGTGCAAAAAAATGCCGCTCAGAGGTAACCCAAACTAAATATAAATTTAAAAAATACCCCCATAAGAAACACTTCCAACAGAGTTCTGACAGGAGCCTGTCAGTAGTAGAAGGTCTCTGAGGATGGCGGGATCTCAGCAGAAGAACAACAGGAACATCAGTGCCATACCCTGGCCTCGAACCCAGATACCTTAGATCAGTAACCAAGTGCGCTAAGCACTCAGCACAAGTGAATGTGAACACTTTTTCAAGGCTTCCTTTCTTCAAACTTCCTCTTCAAATTCGAAAGTGTAAGTCTCTATTAACGATGAGCAATTTCCGTGGCCGAAAAGAAATGTATGAGAAATAAATCTAAATTTATATGAATTAGTGTAAATAAAGTGTAAAATAATGTTGCATTAATTCTTATTATTACTATTGGAGTACAGTTTGAGATGAATATATGTAGAAATAAAATTTCAAATATACGTTTTATTAATAACAAAGTTTTTTTTTACCTGACCCATTTTTTATCGTAAGGTGTTGGTCTACATTTCCTCGGTGATTTTCGGAACTATATCTACAGGATAAAACGAGGAATCGGTGTATAAGGAATGCATGCAAACAATTTGTAATCTTTCTGTTATAGGTTATTATAAGCTTTAAAATTCTAAACTGAAAAATAATAAAAAAATACCTCCTCAAGCAGCTGCTTGCCACAGGTCTGACAGGAGCCTGTCAGTTTATATGCCACAGTAGAAGAACTGAGAGGATGGCAGGACCTCGGCAGAAAAACAATACGAGCATCCATGCCTTACCCTGGTCTCGAACCCAGGTCCCTTAAGATCAGTAGCCAAGCGCGCTAACCACTCGGCCATGGGAGCGAAATTAAAATCTTAGTATTATTTCCAACAGGCATGTACCCAAAATTTAATTTCTGTATTGGTAGTGGTGGTGTTCACGAATAGTGTTTCCCAATTACTAAAATATTCCGCTGAACAGGAAAGGTTGATAAATGTTCTATATGGAATGAGATTTTATAATTTTATATTTTCAATCTAATTTTAGTAAAAAAAAAATTCTCCTCAAGCAAGTGCTTGCCTGTCAGTTTTGTATGCCATAGTAGAAGTTCTGTGAGGATGGCCCCGACATCAGCAGAAAAATAAGTCAAACATCCATGCCTTACACAGTGCTCGAATTCAAGGCCCTTAAAGCCTCGAATTCAAGGCCTTAAACCACGCGGCCACGAGTTTAAGGCCTCGAATTCAAGGCCTTAAACCACGCGGCCACGAGACGGATCTGCTTTCAATGTAGGACATAAAATATGGAACAAAAATAATATTATACAAAGACAACTATTTTTGGTTTCAAAACAGGTAGACAAATTTGTGATTTAGATACGAAGACAGGATTTTTGAGAGGGTGGGGGGGGGGGGTTGCGTCCCTGATGTGCAACGAAGAATACTTTAAATATTTCATAGAAACTGAAAATTTTTAAGTAACATCATTTTAAACACTAACATCAAATTTCATTAATGAAAGAGAGAGAGTACCTAAAAATAGTCAAAGTTTAAATGGTGTTCATTTGAAAGATATTGTTTATTTTAATATTTGTTTCTAAAGAAAAATTCACAGTTGGAAATTTAATTCCGAACTGCCTTAGACAAAGATCGTGTACGAAATCATTTCTAATAGAACTGCTGCATTTCGATTAATATTATCGTCTTCTTTCCGTTTGATAATGCTCTCTGTTGGCGAGGTTATATCTGTGATCAGGGCTGTTACTTCTTTGTCATCGAAATGCGTAGAAAATGTCGAAAAAAATTCATATTATTTTTTATCATGATCACACATTGAATCACTATTTGCAAAACCTAGAAATTTTTTTCATTTGTTGGAGCTTTGGGACTCTTTTACATTTTCCCAAGAAAGAGGAAACAAAGCAACCCTGATTTTCAGAAAATGCTGAAGAGATGATGGGTCGTCTTGAAGTTTCGACGTGACACGTGATATCTGGTTGACCCTTCGACTTCCCACTGCTGAGAGAATGCAGTTAATTGCTAGTGTTCCGGTTTTCACGCTGTTTCATTTCGTGTGTTTACGAGTGCAAAGTATGTGTCATCCCGTAACGAAAAGATTAGGTTAACATGATAACATATAAGTTTCCTTTCAGCCAGTTTCAAGACTTGACGTCATCTCAACACAGAGTTTTTCAGTCTTTTACTTCAAACCACCAAACCACAAAGTAAAATATATTTAAATCGAGAGCCAAAAATATAAATCCTGTCCCAATGTTAGGTGGCGCGCAGTGCAACAACTTCATCTGATATTTGCTGCTGGTCTATCTCCCGCCAAAAGTCAGCTGAGAGCAGACGAACATTTACAGTTCCTCGCTGTGTTCCGATTCATGTTAAAACGTTGCAACCTGCATTTTTGTGGATCATTTGTGTTAGGAAGAGCCTTATATTTTAACATTTGAAACATCTTTTAACGATATCTTCCGATTTCTCTGGATTACGATTTCTATTGAAAATTGTGGACGTCTTAGTGCTGCGTTGTTTTCCACTACTTGTAGAAACTTTGTGTGATTATTGGACAAGAACAACATTTTTTTAATTTACTGTTCTGCATTTCCAAGCTGCAAACAACATTTACCACTTCTGCAAAGAAAAATCAGGTAATTTTCCTTTTTTACCTAAACTTAAAGAAAGTGTTTTAGATAAAATTAAAGTACGTATGTTCAGTATTTCTTTACTTTAAATAAAGCCGAGTGGTTAGCGCGCTTGGCTACTGATCTGAGGGACCTGGGTTCGAGCCCCGGGTAAGGCATGGCTGTTTGTGTCGTTTTTCTGCTGAGGACCTGCATCCTCTCAGACCTTCTACTAGGGCATATAAACTGACAGGCTCCTGTCAGACCTCTGTGACAAGCAGCTGCTTGAGGGGGTATTTATTTATTATTTTCAAATTTTTCTACCTCCGACTGTGAAATATTTTACGGTCAATGCAAGGCCTGATCTGGGGGGGGGGGGTAGTGAAAGAGTCACCCCCACCTTTTTCACAGTGCTAGTAAGGGTAATAGAGGCAAAATTATTAAACTTATTTATATTTCAAACATTTTGGATTAAATTTTTAATGACCTTTAAAACGGAGGGCGAATGTTGTATCCTTTGAAATCGGGTCCCTTCACCATCGGATCTCTGTAATCTGTGATATGTGATCCGGATCTCTGTAAATGCAACAATTAAGGCATTGAATACCTCGGAGTTGAGTTGTAAATAGAAATGCCCATTGAGCAAGGCTATCTCAATGGGTTAAGGCCACTGATGTTTTCACCAATGAAGAGAACACTTTTATTAATTTTATTTAATGGAAATAAATGGTTACCACTGATATAGCATAGGGTTGTTCCTTAATTTATGGATACTGTTATTAACAATATTCAGTAACATTTAAAACCATCGAGGAAAGTATCAGACGTAGTTCAACGTCCATATCATTTTCAGAGGAAAAATTGCCTTGAGCCGCGTGCGATACGAACACATGACCTTCTGATTAAGTTAGATCCTCTGACCGCTGAGCTAGCGGCCGCCGATCAAAATCTCTAACTGATTTTATCAACTTTCTACTTACAGTACACAATTTTCTGTGTCTAATGAAGGCATTGTCTGAGATGCTCACAAACAGCCTCAAGAAACAATCACAAGTATCGGATCCCACACAGCTCTACACTTTCTCTCTTAAATTGGTAGTGACTTTGAAATAAGAGTGGTAATTTCCTTTAAAGTTGAACTAAAACGTCGATATATTTCTTTATTTAAAAACCTAATTATTAAATTTTCCATTTATACATTTTTTTTTTACTTTCTCATTATTTTTGGCTCTAGAAGTGAAGAAATTACAATAAATTATATGTTGTCTAAGGGGAAAATTACATTCAAAACTTTCAAACTCTAAAACAAATTTCTTTTAGCTAGCTATTTGCATCGGGATATTTGTAACTAGACTTTTATTCCTAAGAAATGAAAAGGAAATAATTTTGTTGTTACTTAAAGAATTTGTAACACTGGCGCCCTTAGGCAATCATCACATCATCAGTTTAAAACAAATGCTTCATCTGGAGATGTTCGATACGACTGTCTCCTGCAGATGGCAAGGTTGAATAAATGTCAAGAGCATAATCACTTTTATGTTACATATATTAAAAAAATACTCCCTCAAGAAGTTCCGTGCCAGGGACACAGTTTCCCACACAGTCACATTCTCAGGTCTGTTAGGAGCCTGTCAATTTATGCGCCATAGTACAAGGTTTGTGAGGATGGCGGTACCTCAGCAGAAAAATGACACATATATCCATGGACCCGGGACTCGAACCCAGGTCCTTAGATCAGTAACTAAGCGTGCTCACCACTCGGCGAAACCATAAAAAAATCTCGTAAATCCTATGCAAAACTGTCGCATCTTGTAAAATTTAGATTGCTTCATTATAGCAAACTTTGCAATTAGCGAAATCCTCTTGTCCAAGTAAAGTATGAAGACTTAATTCAATGATGTTTGCTTTTTCTAAACTTGCTACTGAGTAGTTTCTCTGGGTGGAGTACACGGTGCAATTCATCAGAATATGAATCATTGTTTCCTTTACTTTCCTCGTCTGAAAATTCTGGGAAAGAAACTTTCTCATCTGGAAAAGTGAGTGGTTCAAGAGTGCTGCACCTGATCTGAGTCTGATGATGCACATTAACGTTCTTCTTGAAAAGTGCGGATCATTTAGTGGAAGGATCTTGTTCTCTATTAATTTCATATGCTAGAGCTTAACGTGCCTTGTGAGAATAGCAGCACTAAATATTATTGCTGGCAGCTTAAATAATGAATGAATAACAAATGAAAAATAACAAAATAATGAATGTAAAAAAATGAATAACAAATGAATATAATTTTAAATATATTACTACTGTAGGAAAAG